>MU249573.1:10723041-10860541 GCA_018977245.1 Lethenteron camtschaticum | reverse complement strand
CAAAATATATAAATCAAAAAATAATAAAATAAGTTTTGATTTAAAGCGTCCGTGACTGCAGGGATTCGTATTCTTGGTTCCTTCGGTAAAGTCACGTAGAAGGGAAATAACAAAATAATACAAATATAAAATAAGTGTTAATTCGAAATAATGAACTTTTTAAAAATATATCTATCCCGTAATTTTTNAAACAATATTCGTTCCGAGCAATTAAAATAATGTTTTACATTCGGAAGCGCATCGATTGGCCTACCGCTATGACCACGGTGGTATTCTTCGACTCACGGGCAAGGAGNCACGCGAGGAATCTCCCGTGGAAGTGACGATCAATTTGCCGCTTGACAATCCCTACTTCGCTCGCGCTATAAATGCTCGTGGCAAAACACAATTATACTTGCCTGCAACAAGCGACGATGCCAATTATAAATAGCAAATAGTAACAGTAATAGCGATGCGGATTCATCATCCACGACGAGATGGCCGATGGCTTTCCGCAAGCCTGCATCCAGCAGTGGATAGATGGTGGCCGATGCTGCTGCTGCTGATGAAATGTTCATCTCTTTGCCTAGCGCATGCTCCACCTTCCCATCGATTTCGAAGAATTGTACCGATTCAATCCCAACACCATTTGGTGAGAGCGTGGCTAAAGGGTTGACCACGTGAACCAGAGGTCGCAAACGGGTTTTGATTCCTTACCCGTACCCGTACCCGGCCGCACCGGGTCGCAATGAGTGACAAACGGTTACTCACCAGTGACTCACGGCCTACCCGTACCCGTACCCGGCCGCACCAGGGTCGCAAACGGCTACCCGTATCCNTACCCGGCCGGGTACGGGTACCCGGCCGGGTATCGGGTACCGGTTGCGACCTCTGCGTGAACCCATTACCGCAACAAAATAAAAACATGACTTAAGCTGGAGGAATCCGACGAGCTATGAAGCTCTTTAATCACAGACGGGTCAGCACGTGACAACAACAACATAGTAACAGACAGCCTCCACGAGCAACAGGAGTGAGGAGGAGGATATTAATTCTAGATTTGAAGCTTTCGTGACTGCAAGGATTCATATTCTTAGGTTTTTTCGGTAAAGTCACCATGTAGGTAAAAAATTTTAATTTATAAAAGTAAAATAAAAATAAAATAAAAATCACGACGTTTCGGAGGCAACACAAGCTTCCGTCTTCAGGTGGACGTCACAGCACGATTGCTGTAATCAAGTGAGAAAAAACTAAGAATGAGGAGGAGGCCTTCATCCAGTAGTGGATTGTCAACGGGCTGCGGTTATCACGATCATCTCACAGGCACACGGGGAGCGCACCGAACCGCGAGGACCGACGCTCGCTCAGCCCGAAATCTTCGAAAATTCCCCAGAAAATCCGAAATCCCGTAGTCCCACCAGAGCCGCCCTGCCACCGCACCCCCCCCCCGCCTCCGGACTGACACCCACGGCGGTCTGATTAACGCAGCGGCCGACAATCTGCTGCGATGAAGACGAGGTCGCTCCGGCCTGCAGGGTTCAAACGCATTTAGATTAATTGCGCTAATGTGAAGTGACTTGGAAGGATTTGACGGCGGTGGTGTAGGGGTAAAAAAAAGGCAAGCGAGCGTTGCACCGTAAAAATTTTTTAATATCGGCTAAATCTAAGTAATTAAAAACGTAGAACGGATGGGGGGGGGTAAAGAACACAATTAATTAATGTGACAAGCGGCGGGCACGTCGATTGTTCGGTGGGGGAGAATCGTCTGAACCGCTTCACCTGGCACGTCAGCGAGGTTTCAGAAAAATAAAAAATAATTAAAAAAATTAAAAATGTAAGCGGCGACTTTGACTCTTAATTGCCAAACCGACGGTGCTTATCTGAAGCACGTAAAATTGCAAGTGGCAGACGGGAAAATAAATTGGTCCCAGGAGGTGAAACACTGAAGGACTCTTTCTCACCTGCAAAAAAAAAAAANCCACCACCACGCTGCTACGCGAGAAGATAAAAATAAACGTTGCAAAGACGTCTTTTACAGCCCGGCGTTTCTTTCCATCTATATATATTTTCTGTATAGATTTTTTTTCTCCTCTCTCTCTCTCAAATATTTCTCGCCACGGTTGCGGGTCGTTGACCTACAGCTGCGATGCGTCGACTTGAGATGGCCTCACGGGGCCGGGACGGGCGCGTGAATGTCACGCGCAAGACGGCCACACGCACACAAGCACGGAAAAAATCAAATCAAATTTGCGCAAACTTCTTGGGGACGCGGTGGGGGGGGGGGGGTTGTGGAGGGAACATCAGCTGCCTAGGAGTGAGACGCAGCAAATGTTTACAGGCGGGAGAGGACCGGGCAGCCAGGCAGCCAGCCAGGCACCCAGCCAGGCAACCTACGATCAAGGCAGCGAGCGCGTGAGCGAGCGAGCGAGCGATGGCGCGAGCGCGTGATGGATCGCGCTGGCAACTCGCGCGCTCCGATCGAATGAGGCCGTGGATTCCACGCGGTGGGGAGCGGTCGCATTGAATGCAACGCTCATTAAATCGGTCGTCGGGTTTGCGATGCGGGCAGCTTCGCCCCCATGCCCCTGCCCCCCCCGACTCTCGGTGGCTAATCGCGGTGGAGATCGTGCAGGTGGGTGGGGAAGGAGGGCGAGCATCAGGGGTTGCGGCTCGGCCTAATGAGGCCAGCGTCGCGTAACAAAAGCGCGCGGCGTGGCGTGCGGGCGCGGAGAGATAAGCCGGCCTCCGTTTGTAAACGATGAGCCGGGTGTGTGCAACTCAATGAGGAGGAGCTGCCCCCCCCCCCCACAACCTCCCCCCCCTCACCCCCTCCTCGACCCCCCCCCCCCACCAGCGTTTGAATGAGCTGGGCAACCTGCTGAGGCTTTATCCGCCAGAGCTCACCTCTCCCTTCTCCCTCCCGTCTCTCTCTCCCCAGACGTGTGTTACAATTGTAATCGATAGGCTCCCATTGCTACGATGTTCGCTCCAAAAAACCGCTGAATGCCATCGGCCCCCCCCCAACACACACACACATCCGCCCCCCCCCCGTACCCCCCCCCCCCCATCCCGTTACCAGTGCCGGACGAAGCTAGCGCGGGGCTGTAGCATTATATTCTTAGGTTGTTTCGGTAAAGTCACCAGGTAGGTAAAACATTAAAATTAATAAAAGTAAAATAAAATAAAAATCACGACGTTTCGGAGGCAACACAAGCTTCCGTCTTCAGGTGGAACCGTCACAGCCACGACAGCTGTATCAAGTAAATGAGAGATTGCAGGAGCTACCACTCCGTTTATATAATGGTACCATTACGTGACTTTACCGAAAAAAACCTAAGAATATGAATCCTTGCAGTCACGAAAGCTTCAAATCTAGAACTTGTAGCATTATGTTATAGAGGAGCTCTAAATAAATAAAGAAATAACAAACTCGCAAAGATTAAAACGCACACGTTTTTGTTACACGCACAGTAAAGCAATTGCATTTTGTTCATTTGCTACACGGCTAAGATAATACGACAAATGGATGATCTTAAACACTCCCCAGTCGTTCGTAAAAGTTGAAGGCAGAGTCACCGCACCGGAATTGATCGCTTGAAAGCATTCAGCGCTGGGACCCTTGAAAGGGCGGCGGTGCCCTTAGCAGATGTAGCTACTACTACATATGTAGTAGTACATATATGTAGTACATATGTAGTAGTAGCTACACTACTACATATGTAGTAGTGTAGCTACTACTACATATGTAGTAGTACATCCTGACCCTGACGACGCCTGCTGTATATTGGAGTCTGCGTGTCTCATCATCATATCACGGTGGCTAGGAAACGTTAACTACCTCGCCTGGTATGCAGGAGGTCGTGGGTTCGATCCTGACCCCTGACGACGCCTGCTGTATATGTGGAGTTGCGTGTCTCATCATTATCATCATCACGGTGGCTAGGAGATGTGAACTACCTCGCCTGGTATGCAGGAGGTCGTGGGTTCGATCCTGACCCCTGACGACGCCTGCTGTATATGTGGAGTTTGCGTGTCTCATCATCATCATCACGGTGGCTAGATGTTAACTACCTCGCCTGATACAGGAGGTCGTGGGTTCGATCCTGACCCCTGACGACGTCCATATTTGGAGGCGTATCTCATCTCACGCGAAACTACCTCGCGTGACAGGACGTGGGTTCTCCTGATCCCACGGCGCGCTGTGTGGAGTTGCGTGCTCACATCCAGCTAGTGCCGCACGGAGGTCGTGTTCCCGCGAGCGCCTGGCGTGGCTCGTGTCTCACATCATCATCATCGGTGGCTGAGGAGATGTGCCCTCGCCTGGTCACAGGAGGTCCGGTCATCGACCGACACGCCTGCGTAGTGGGCGCGTGACATCATCATCACGGTGGCTAGGAGGACCTGCCTGGNAGCAGGACGTGGGTTCGATACCCACGACGTCTGCTGTATAGTGGAGCTTCTATCGTGGCGTGCTCGCCTGGTACGAGGAGGTCGGCGAACCCCTGAGAGCGTCAGNCGTCACGCGTCGCAGGCACAAACCTCCCCAGCCCACCCGGGAGGCGTGGGCTCCAGTTGTGCCGCACGCAAATGTCTCGGCGGCGGGGCGCGGCGCCCGGACAGTGGGGGAGGCGGAGGCAGGGGCCCCCACTGAGTCACGAGCAACCCGGTCACACAAGCGATACTCAGCGAAGTGGGCTACACATCGTCTCGTCGTCGTCGGCTTCGTCGCAGACATGCATAGAGCGGCCAGGGCTGCGCTGAAACGCACGTGATTCAAAGAGCTTCATCGTGGCNTGCGCNACTGACTCGAGAGAAACATACAGGTTTACAGTGTCGCGTGTCACAGGCACGAATGGAGGTAAACTGAGGCTCAGCTAAATTCACAAAACTCGGGGCGGAGGGAGCCTGTAAGTGGTACACCAACANAGAGACTCATGGAGATGCATGGAGACTCACAGAGACTCAGAGATACACAGAGACTCAGAGAGATGCACAGAGACTCATNGAGATACAGAGATACACAGAGACTCATAGAGATACACAAAGACTCATAGAGACACACAGAGACTCATAGAGATACACAGAGATACACAGAGATGCACAGATACTCACAGAGATACACAGAGACTCAGAGAGACTCGTAGAGATACACAGAGACTCATAGAGATACACAGAGACTCATAGAGATACATATAGACTCATAGAGATACACAGAGACTCATAGAGATACACACATAGATGCTTAGAGATACATACAGACTCATAGAGATACACAGAGACTCAGGGAGATACACAGAGATACACAGAGACTCATAGAGATACACAGAGACTCACAGAGATACACAGAGACACACAGAGACTCACAGAGACTCAGGGAGATACACAGAGACTCACAGAGACGCATGGAGACCGGGTGAAAAAGTGAGCTCTAATTAGTTTTGTACGCCTCGATCCTCGGCCATCTGGCCCCAAGCCAGCGTGTCCCGGGGGGGGGGGGGAGAAAACAGAAAGAAGCGGGGAGACAGGTGGCCAACTCTGGTCGGCTTGATGCTCTCGGTGCCACGCGGCACGGGGTGGGGCGGAGACGGAGCGGCGGCGTCCTCCGCGCTCACGGAGCGAGCGGAACGCCGCCACCGCCGCCGCCGCATCGAACCGAACCGAAGCCGAAAGCGATGCGGTTCCTAGGAAGAGCATCAGAATCAGATAATAGTTTTTTTACCCTTCTATCTGGCAACAAAACTGACACCTTTTTTACAAGGAGTCATGTTTGCATAGACCACAATACCTGCGGTCGTAATGCAAACAAAAACACAACTCTGTATGCACTGTCCTTGAAGTTGATTGGTCCACACCNGAGACAGCTTTCCTTAGAGCCTAGTCTCACAAAAAATGTCAGTTTTGTNGCCAGANAGGGGTAAAAAAATCATATCTGTTTCTGGTGAGGTNCCAATGGTGTAAATGCTTCACAGTCCATACATTGTCTGAGTTGTGCGCCTTTTGGCGTCATCTGGTCCAACACCATGTGAGACTAGGCTCTAAGGAAAGCTGTCTCGGGTGTGGACCAATCAACTTCAAGGACAGTGCATACATTATAAGAGTTATTTTTGTTTGATTATGACTGCAGGTATTGTGGTCTATGCAAACATGACTCCTTGTAAAAAAGGTGTCAGTTTTGTTGCCAGATAAAAGGGTAAAAAAACAATTATCATATTTTTTACTGGCAAATGAGGTTCCAATGGTGTAAAAGCATCAGAATCAATTGAATTGAAACTGCGGGAGCAATCCCCCACAGATGTCCAGTCGGGGGGGGGGGGCACGGGGTAAGAACGATACAACAACAAACACAATTAGAGAAAACACGCACAAATAAAACCAAAACCATCCCCCATCTTACCAGGCAAAGCCCATTGAGGTCTTAACATAATTTTCAAAAGAGACCTGGCCACAAATGGTAGCCGCGTCAACGAAGTGGCTTCGAATCATCTCATCGAAATTTATATCAAATATTCTAAACGCCGGCCTAGTGATTCTAAATGTGCAGGGGAAACCGGAGACCCGGAGAAAAAAACACGCTACCACGGGAGAACCGCAAACTCCAAATATACCGGCCTCAGCGTCGGGATCGAACCCACGACCACCTGTATACCAGGCGAGGTAGTTAACATCTCCTAGCCACTGTGATGATGATGAGATGAGAGACGCAAACTCCAAATATACAACAGGCATCGTCAGGGTCGGGATCGAACCCAGACCTCCTGCGTACCAGGCGAGGTAGTTAACATCTCGCCACCGTGATGATGATGAGGAGAGACAAACTCCAAATATACAGCAGGCATCGTCAGGGTCGGGATCGAACCCACGACCACCTGTATACCAGGCGAGGTAGTTAACATCTAGCCACCGTGATGATGATGAGAGAGAGACACAAATTCCAAATTACAGCAGGCGTCAGGGTCGGGATCGAACCGACCTCCTGTATACCAGGCGAGGTAGTTAACATCTCCTAGCCACCATGATGATGAGAGATGAGCACAAACTCCAAATATACAGCAACAGCGTCAGCGTCGGGATCGAACCACGACCACCTATATACCAGGCGAGGTAGTTAACATCTCCTAGTCACCGTGATGATAATGAGAGAGAGACACAAACTCCAAATATACAGCAGGCATCATCAGGGTCGGGATCGAACCCTGACCTCCTGTACACCAGGCGTTGGCATGCACTCTCTCTCTCTCTGCAACCCAATTAACATGGCTGCCTTCCCTTTCCTCTCGCTTGTCAGCTGCGGCGAGAGAGAGAGAGNTAAGAGAGACTGTGAGAGCGGCGGTGGTGGTGGTGGTCGTGGGGTAGCGGTTGTGTAGCGGTTAGCGCGCACTGCGCTACGAACCCGGCGCACCGAGTTCGCTACCCGCTCACGGCCACCAACACCGGTGATGATTAGAATCTGACTCGGCCTCAAATGAGTACCTGGTGCGGCGGTGGTGAGAGAGAGAGAGCGCGCACCCGTGCGTGCGTAGCGTTTGCGAGAGGTGAGGAGAGAAAGAGAGCGATCGAGAGAGTGACTAGAGTGGGAGTTTACATAAAGCAAAGTTATTTTTAAAAAATATACGAAATGATGAACGAAGCAAAGTGCCGACTACACCGAGCATCTTCTTGTTTCCACTGATCGTAAAAAAAGAGAGAGAGGCCAAGAGAGCGAGAGAGAGCGCGACCGTGCATGCGTAGCGTTTGATGCAACTGCACACACGTGCACGCGTGCACACACACGCGCACGCACACGTGCACACACAGTGCACACACACGCGCACGCACGCGTGCACACACACGTGCACGCACGCACACGCGCACACGCCACACACACACACACATGCGCACACACACGTGCACACACACGGCCGCACGCACACGCACGCACACACGCGTGCACACACACGCACACGCGTGCACACACACACGTGCACACACGCACGCACACAAACACGCACACACACGCACACACACACGCACACACACACACTCACACACGCACACGCACACACACGCAAGCACACACACGCACGCACGCGCGTGCACACGTGCACACACACGCACACACACACACACGCACGCACGCACGCACACACACGCACGCACGCACACACGNACACACACGCACGCGCACGCACGCACACACACGCACACACACGCACGCGCACGCACGCACAAGCGCCTCGGGCCCTTCTCTGTTGGTGTGGCCAAGGGTTTGGCAGCGTAGCCGCGTAATAACTTTACCGATGTTGTTTGTTTATCGTACGGAAAGCACGGCGGGTGGGGTGGAGCAAGGTAGGTAGGTAGGTGGTGGTGGGGGGCCGAGGGAATAGGCAACCCACGCGGCGCGCGCGTGCAGAGTTGCCGGCGGAGACGATTTGGCGCGGCTCGTGGGAACGTGACGACTCATCGTTGTTTGCTACTACGCACGGGGTCATCTCCCGATGAAGGGTAAAGCCGCGTCGACGATTTATTATCCGGCGATGGCACGACCGCTTCCCGGCGTTATCCGGCGGTGACCCCCCCGGTGTCCGATGGGGCGAAGCCGGCAAGACTCCGAAGGCTGCGAAACCAGGCCCGGCGATGGGCCACCGTGTCACGTGACAACATCAACAACAATAACAACATAGTAGTAGTAGGTTTTGACCCTTTTAAACTGCTACAAAACTGACACCTTTGTACCAGTTTAAAAGGGTAAAAACCTACTACTATATTTGCCACTGGTACAAGAGATCTCATAGTGAATAACAACAACAATAACAACAACAATAACAACAAAGTGGCTACGCTTGATTTCGGTGTCAAATATGATGGATATACACACACACGGGACATTATACACACGTACAACGATGAGAAGAGTGCGTGCGATGTGGGGAGCGGTAGCGTGGTGGCGTTTGCGCTGCGCTGCGAACCCGGCCAACGCCGGTGACGTTCGTCTCGACCGGTCGTGGGCCTCCCCTAGGTCGACTCGGCCGCGAATGAGTAGCCGGTGCGGTGTGCGAACACGCCACTGGGGAGACAAAGGCGGCCGGGCGCGGTGTTTGCCAACCTGCCCCCCCACCTCGTGTGTCGTGCCGGCCTTCGTAGGTGCTGCTCGCTAACAGCACTTGCCCCAACAGTCTGTTCAGGCTATACGGGTGGGGGGGATCTTTGTCTCTTTTTGTTCACTGGTGTGCGGTCCAAGCCGGTGCAATGAGTCTGAAGAGATTCTCGGTTTGAAGCTTTCGTGACTGCAAGGATTCATACTCTTGGGTTTTGTCGGTAAAGTCACGTAGGTAAAAAAAAATAATCTATTATTATTTTCACTTTTTATTTTTATTTTTAAAAAATAATCTATTATTTTTATTTTATGAAAAAAATAGATGTTTTTATGTTATAAAAATCATCTATTATTACTTTTATTTTATAAAAAAATCGATTTTAATTTTTATTTTTATAAAAAAATAATAGTCTATTATTATTTTTATTTTATTTCAAAAAATCTATTTTTTNATTTTATAAAAAATAACTATTTTTATTTTTTACCTACGTGACTTTACCGAAGAAACCTACGAGTATGAGTCTGAAGAGGCGGTGCGGGTCGTGCAGCACCGCCGGTGCGGTGCGCGACCCGACGGCGCTCGGCGGTGAGGGGGTGCAGGGAGTGCACCGCCGGACTGTGCAGAGCACCACGGCGAAGGGAAATGCAGCGTGCAGCACCACGGTGAAGTTAACGCGGTGTTGTTGTGCACAGTGTGCTGTGTGTGTGCTGTGTGCAGTGTGTGTGTGTGTGTGTGTGTGTGCTGTGTGTGTGCTGTGTGCAGTGTGTGTGTGTGCTGTGTGTGNAGTGTGTGTGTGTGCTGTGTGTGTGTGCTGTGTGTGTGTNCTGTGTGTGTGCTGTGTGTGTGCAGTGTGTGTGTGTGCTGTGTGTGTGTGTAGTGCTGTGTGTGTGGTGTGTGTAGGCTGTGTGTGTGTAGCTGTGTGTGTGCAGGCTGTGTGTGTAGGCTGTGTGTGTGTGTAGGCTGTGTGTGTGCAGGTTGTGTGTGTGTGTGCTGTGTGTGTGTGCAGTGTACAGGCTGTCTGCAAGCTGTGCTGCAGGCTGTGTGTGTAGGCTGTGTGTGTAGGCTGTGTGTGTAGGCTGTGTGTGGTGCAGACTGTGTGTGTGTGTAGGCTGTGTGTCTGCAGGCTGTGTGTGTGCAGGCTGTGTGCGTGCAGGCTGTGTGTGTGCAGGCTGTGTGTGTGCAGGCTGTGTGTATGCAGGCTGTGTGCTGTGTGTGTGCTGTGTGTGTGCTGTGTGTGTAGGCTATGTGTGTGTGTAGGCTGTGTGTATGTGCAGGCTGTGTGTGTGTNCAGGCTGTGTGTGTGTAGGCTGTGTGTATGTGTGCTGTGTGTGTAGGCTGTGTGTATGTGTGCTGTGTGTGTAGGCTGTGTGTGCTGTGTGTGTGTGCTGTGTGTGTGATGTGTGTGTGCTCTGTGTAGGCTGTGTGTGTGCTGTGTGTGTGTGCTGTGTGTGTGTAGGCTGTGTGTGTGCTGTGTGTGTGCTCTGTGTAGGCTGTGTGTGTGTGTGTNCTGTGTGTGTGCTGTGTGTGTGCTGTGCGTGTGTGTGCTGTGTGTGTATGTGTGCTGTGTGTAGGCTGTGTGTGTGTGCTGTGTGTGTGTGTGCTGTGTGTGTGTGCTGTGTGTGTATGTGTGCTGTGTGCTGTGTGTGCTGTGTGTGTGTGCTGTGTGTCTCTGTGCTGTGTGTGTGCTGTGTGTGTACTATGTGTAGGCTGTGTGTGTGCTGTGTGTGTGTGTGTGTGTCTGTGTGTGTGTGCTGTGTGTGTGTGTGCTGTGTGTGTGCTGTGTGTGTGTGTAGGCTGTGTGTGTGTGTACTATGGCTGTGTGTGTGTGCTGTGTGTGTGTGTTGTGTGTGTGTGTGTGTGTTGTGTGTGTGTTTGTGTGTCTGTGTGTGTGTTGTGGTGTGTGTGTGTNCTACTACTGTGTGTGTGTGTGTGTGCTGTGTGTGCTGTGTGTGTGTGCTGTGTGTGTGTGTGTGTGCTGTGTGTGTGTGCTGTGTGTGCTGTGTGTGTGTGTNTGTGTGTGTGTGTTGTGTGTGTGTGTGTGGGTGTGTGTGTNTGTGTGTGTGTGTGTNTGTGTGTGTGTGTGTGTGTGTGTGTGTGTGTGTGTGTGTGTGNTGTGTGTGCTGTGTGTGTGCTGTGTGTGTGCTGTGTGTGTGCTGTGTGTNTGTGTGTGTGCTGTGTGTGTGTGTGTGTGTGTGCTGTGCGCTGCACTCACTCTCTGCGAGCACCACCAGGCCGGCCACCAGCAGCGTCGCCGCGGCAACGCCGACCGCCAGCCTCCCGTTGCCAGGCAACGCCATCGCGGGCGTCACGGCAACCCGCGTGGGTGGGGTGGTGGAGAGGGGAGGGNTTGGGGGGTGGTGGGGGGAGGGGGTGGTGGAAAGGGGAGGGTTGGGGGGGNTGGTGGGGGAGGGGGGGGTGGTGGAGAGGGTGGGGGGGGGTGGTGGGGGGGGTGGGGGGTGGTGGGGGGAGGGGAGGGGTTGGGGGGTGGTGGAAGGGGGGGTTGGGGGNTGGTGGGGGGAGGGGTTGGGGGGTGGTGGAGGGGGTGGGGGGTGGTGGGGGGAGGGGGGGGGGGTGGTGGGGGAGGGGGGGGGTTGGGGGGTGGTGGAAAGGGGAGGGTTGGGGGGGTGGTGGGGGAGGGGAGGGGTTGGGGGGTGGTGGAGAGGGGAGGGGTTGGGCGGGTGGAGGGGTGGTGGAGGGGAGGGGTTGGGGGGGTGGTGGTGGAGAGGGGTGGGGGGGGGGTTGGAGAGGGGAGGGGTTGGGGGGNTGGTGGGGGGGGGGGAGGGTTGGGGGGGTGGTGGTGGAGAGGGGTGGGGGGGTTGGAGAGGGGGGGTTGGGGGGTGGTGGTGGGGGGGGGAGGGGTTGGGGGGTGGTGGGGAGGGGTTGGGGGAGGTAGAGGGGAGGGTTTGGGTAGTGGTGGAGAGGGGAGGGGTGGGGGTGGTGGGGGAGGGGTTGGGGGGNTGGTGGAGAGGGGAGGGGTTGGGGGGTGGGGGGAGGGTTGGGGGGGTGATGGAGAGGGGAGGGGTTGGGGGGTGGAGAGGGAGGGGTTGGGGGGGTGATGGAGAGGGGAGGGTTGGGGGTGATTGGGCAAGGGGGGGGGGGTGATGATGGACGCCCGCAAACTCTTGCGCGCGGACGCGATGAGATGGGATGCGTTGCGATGCGTTCGCCGAATTCTCTTCGCGATTGAATGAGGATAGTGGTAGGCTGAGTCGGGGTTGGATTGGTTGGTTGGTTGGGGGGGGGCTGTGGAGTGAAGGGGGGGGGGCACCGGTGACGATGTGAGTGGGAGTAGAAATTGAAGGCGGGGTTTGCTCGGATGTGACGGGCGACCAATCGCAAACCTGGAAAGACAAGAGATAGGGGGGGCGAGAGAGAGATGGAGAGAGAGGGGGAGAAAGGGGGGGTACAAAAAAATCAAATTATACAAAGATGAGTGTCGCGAGCGATTTCCCTTCATAATCCCCGACGAGATTTTGGAGGAGCGGCTCCCGTGTACACAAACGCACGCGCGCTCGCTCGCTCGCTCACACGAGCGCGCCCGGCACTCAATCAACTCGGAGCCGTATTAGGTCAGACCTTGCTGGTAATTTACCCAGGGATTCTACGCCTCGGATTTCAGTCGCTCCGTTTGCACAGAGGCGGGTTTGGCTGTGGAGGAGAGTGGGGGCGTGTAGATTGTGCGTGTGTGTCTGTAGTGTGTGTAGTGTGTGTGTAGTGTGTGTGTATGTGTGTGTGGTGTGTGTGTGTAGTGTGTGTGTGGTGTGTGTGTGTAGTGTGTGTGTCTGTAGTGTGTCGTGTNGTGTGTGTGTGTGTCTGTAGTGTGTGTGTNGTGTGTGTCTGTAGTGTGTGTGTNGTGTGTGTCTGTAGTGTGTGGTGTGTCTGTAGTGTGTGGTGTGTCTGTAATGTGTGTGTGGTGTGTGTAGTCTGTGTGTCTGTAGTGTGTGTCTGTAGTATGTGTGTGTGTGTGTGTCTGTAGTGTGTGTGTGTGTANTGTGTGTGTAGTGTGTGTCTGTAGTGTGTCTGTAGTGTGTGTGTGGTGTGTGTGTGTAGTGTGTCTGTAGTGTGTGTAGTGTGTGTGTAGTGTGTGTGTCT
The DNA here is from genome assembly GCA_018977245.1 of Lethenteron camtschaticum. Classification (NCBI taxonomy): domain Eukaryota; kingdom Metazoa; phylum Chordata; class Hyperoartia; order Petromyzontiformes; family Petromyzontidae; genus Lethenteron; species Lethenteron camtschaticum. Next base: position 10,847,396 of record MU249573.1, on the reverse strand, counting down.
GTAATCTGTGTATGTGGTGTGTTTGTAGTGTGTGTGTGTCTGTAGTGTGTAATGTGTGTCTGTAGTGTGTGTAGTGTTTTGTGTAGTGTGTGTCTGTAATGGGTGTGTCTGTAGTGTGGGTGTGGTGTGTGTGTAGTGTGTGTAGTGTGTGTATGTGGTGTGTGTCTGTAGTGTGTGTTTAATGTGTGTCTGTAGTGTGTCTGTAGTGTGTGTGTGGTGTGTGTGTAGTGTGTCTGTAGTATGTGTGTCGGTAGTGTGTGTGTCTGTAGTGTGTGTATTTGTGTGTTGGTAGTGTGTGTGTCGGTGATGTCACCATGGAGCTTGTGCCAGGCTATGTGCACGTTAAGGTCCTGTGAAGTGTCGAACGCCCGCTGGCAGGAGATCACGGGGCAGACCCAGGTGTCACGGGTCGATTGACTGAGATGACTGGCTGATGCACCACCTGTGCCCCCTACTGTGCCAACTTGCTGTCCTTTAGCACCCGGCGCTCCACTCGTTGTTGTGAGCGTCGCTCCTCCGCCCTCCGTTGTTGCAGGAGGGCGACTGTCTCCAACTGCCCAGTAGCGTCCTTCACGAGCCTCCTCCACTGAGGCCGATCTTGACACCGCTGGTACCAGTCGTCGGCAAGTCCACTCAGCTCCACATCCTTTTGTACCACATCACTCCATCTCTTCTCTAGCCCATGCCGTGCCCGTTTAGCCCCCTCGATCCGGCCGAACAAAAGCTGTTAAGGCATGCGGTAGCTGGGCATGTGGGCTACATGGCCCAGCCAACGCAGCCTTGCCTTCCGAAGAAGCTCACCGATGGGCCTTGTCCAGATCTTTCAAGGATTTGTGAGCTCCTCACACAATCCAGCCTGATTAAACCCAGGATGGATCGTAGGCAGGCCAGCCTAAATGTTCTAACCGGCGAAGATGTTCCATTAGGGGGTCCACGTTTCGCAANCGTAGAGAAGGGAGGGCATGACCGTGGCCGACAAGACCCAAAGCTTCGTGTGGAGTGACAGACCAGGTAGCTGCCACACCGCGCTACGCAGCCGATGAAAAGATAATGCCGCTCGACTGATTCGGGAGTGAGACCTCTGCTGTCAAACCGGAGCCGGTCATGAGCACACTGCCAGGGGTGAAAAACTCTCCACTCTCTCCACAACTGCCCCATGGGGTGGAGTGTCTGATGGCACAAAATACCCAGGCAGACACAGAGACACAACCAACACACACAGACCCCCACACACGGGGACCCAAACACACACAGGCACAACAACAACCGCCATTCGCCACTAAGTGGCGGTGACGTCACCACGGCGCTTGTGCCAGGCTATGTGCACCTTGAGGCCACGTGAAGTGGCAGGAGGTCACGGGGCAGACCCAGATGTCGACTGACTGAGATGACCGAGATGACTGGCTGATGCACCACCTGTGCCCCTACTGTACCAACTTGTTGTGCTTTAGCCACCCGGCGCTCCGCTCGTTGTTGTAAGCGTCGCTCCTCTGCCCTCCGTTGTTGTTGGAGGGCGACTGCCTCTGCCCAGTAGCGTCCTTCACGAGCCTCCTCCACAGAGGCCGATCTTGACACCGCTGGTACCAGTCATCGGCAAGTCCACTCAGCTCCACTCTTGTACCACATCACTCCATCTCTTCTCTATCCCGTGCCGCGCCCGTTTTGTCTCCCTAGTGGCAATGTTTACACACCGCACCAGGTACTCATTTAAGGCTGAGTCGACCTAGGCGAGGCCCGAGACCGGTTCAGATCATCGTCACTGGGTGTTGGCCGTGAGCGGGAATCGAACCCGTGCCGCCGGGTTCATAGCTTAGCGTAGCGCTAACCGCTACCACTACCGCACAGACAGACACACACCCAACACCACGCACAACACACACACACACTCACACTCCGTGTCAGCTCTCCTCCCCCACTTCTCCCCTCTCCCGCTCTCAATTCCGCTTTGTTTAGATCTCTCGCCCAGGCTGATCTCTCCCCAATTCCGATCCAACACCTCGCTCCTCGCTGTTGGTCGGTGGCTTTGAACGAACGCACAACGCGTCTTCCTGGCCTGCAGGCTGACTCCACATGCAAAGACAAAGATTCCCCAGCCGCACCCGCCCCCCTCTCCCCCTTGCCCTCCCGTATCGCCTTCGCGAGACCGCTGGGGCAAGTGCTGTTGGCGAGCACCTATTGAGGCCGGCACGGTTACACACGAGGGGTGGGTGGCCAGCACCACAACACACAAAGATTCCCCCGTATAGCCTGAACACACAGGTGGGGCAAGTGCTGTTAGCGAGCACCTATTGAGGCCGGCACGGTTACACACGAGGGTGGGTGGCCAGCACCACAACACACAAAGATTCCCCGTATAGCCTGAACACACGGGTGGGGCAAGTGCTGTTAGCGAGCACCTATGAAGGCCGGTACAGTTACACGAGGGGGTGGGTGGCCGACACTACGCCCGGCCGCCTTTGTCTCCCCAGTGGCGATGTTTTACACATCGCACCAGGTACTCATGAGGCTGAGTCGACCGAGGGGAGGCCCAGGACCGGTTCAGATAATCGTCACTGTGGTGTTGGCCGTGAGCGGGAATCGAACTCGGGTCCGCTTGCCGGGTTTGTTAGCGGTTAACACGCTAACCGCTGCACCACCGCTCCAAAGATAACAAAGATCCCCCGTATAGCCTGAACAGACTGTAGGGGCAAGTGCTGTTAGCGAGCACCTATGAAGGCCGGAACGGTACACGAGGGGGTGGGTGGCCAGCACCACGCCCGACCGCCTTTGTCTCCCTAGTGGCGATGTTACACACCGCACCAGGTACTCATTTGAGGCTGTGTCGACCTAGGGGAGGCCCAGGACCGGTTCAGATAATCGTCACTGTGGTGTTGGCCGTGAGCGGGAATCGAACTCGGGTCCGCTTGCCGGGTTTGTTAGCGGTTGACACGCTAACCGCTGCACCACCGCTCCACACACAGAGACACGCACAGACAGACACGCGCACGCACGCGCACGCAGATCCGTTTCAAGTGGAATCTGAAGCCTTCCCGGGTCTCCCGCTCTGGTCGATACGGTCGTAAATGACTGTCCGTGTCAGTGTGCAAACATTAGCGCTGGGAAGACAGCCGAGGCCGCGCCTGTCGTTAACCTGAGGTGCTCCAGATGTCTTGTGACCCCCACAGCTCCGCCCCCTACAATTAATTGACCTCTTTGGTTATTTCGGTGAAGTCACGTAGAAGGAAAATGAATTAAATATTGGAGTACGACGTTTCGATTGCAACACAAGCAACCGTCACAGGTAGAACACATTGAGAGAGAGAGACAAAACACAGACAGGGAGACACACAGACAGACACACACAGAGAGAGACAACACAAGACACACAGAGAGAGACACACAAGCAGAGACACACAGAGAGAGACAACACAGAGACACAGAGAGAGACACACACAGAGAGAGAGACACACAGAGAGACACACAAGAGAGACACACAGAGAGAGACACACAGAGACACACAGAGAGAGACAACACAGAAACACACACAGAGACACACAGAGAGAGACACACAGAGACACAAGAGAGAGACACACACGAGACACAGAGAGAGACACACCAGAGAGACACACAGAGACACACAGAGAGAGACACACAGAGACACACAGAGAGAGAGACACACAGAGACACACACAGAGAGAGACACACNGAGACACACAGAGNGAGACAACAGACACAGAGAGAGACACAGAGAGAGAGAGACACACAGAGAGAGAGACAACACACATAGAGACACACAGAGAGAGACACACACAGAGACAAACAGAGAGAGACACACAAGAGACACACAGAGAGAGACAACACAGAGACACAGAGAGAGACAACACATAGAGACACACAAGACAACAGAGAGAGACACACAGAGAGAGACAACAAGGAGACACACAGAGAGAGACAACACAGAGACACACAGAGAGAGACACAACAGAGAGACACAGAGAGAGACAACACAGAGACACACAGAGAGAACCACAGAGAGAGAGAGACAACACAGAGAGACACAGAGAGAGACACACACAGAGACACACAGAGAGACACACAGAGACACAAAGAGAGACAACACAGAGACACACAGAGAGACACACAGAGACACACAGAGAGAGAGACAACACAGACACACAGAGAGAGACAACACAGAGACACACAGAGAGAGACAACACAGAGACACACAGAGAGAGACAACACAGAGACACACAGAGAAAGACACATATAAGCCGGGTTTGTAGCGCAGCGTAGCGCTAACCGCTACACTACACTGCGTAACGCTTCCACATTGAGCTCTCCCCCCCCAAAAAAAAAAACAAGTGTATTTTATAATTTGTGCATGGTGTACAGTCTTGAAAGTACCCACATGGCAAATTTCAAGTTTGTTGCATGTCGGGAAGTACGCTAAACATTTTGAACAGACACACAATCAAACTTTGCCTTTCATATCTATGGAGATAACCCCGTGAGCCATGCGGCTCTTGACTCGGGTACAACCGCAAACAAACAAAAACATGAACAAGAAAACATCTTAAAGTGACTACACGCAACAGAACAATCCAGGAGAGAAACAGCGAAGTCTTCCAGAACAAAAACACCGCGCTTCAACGCCGAGTGAAAAAATTCAGATGGGGCTTCGCTTGCGAGGATGTGGACGGTGTTGTATCTGCGGGTGTTCGGGCCATTCGTGTTTGCCCCGCTTGTACTCATACTCTTAGTTCTTTCGGTAAAGTCACCAAGTAGGTAAAAAATGAAATTAAAATTAATAAAAATAAGTAAAAACTAAGTTTTTCACTATAAATCCTTTATATGCGTGGCATCGGTTTTATTTTATTATTCATTTCTGTTTTTCTTGAGTAAGAGTTTCATTTTNATCATATTGGTATTTTAAATAAAATATGAAAAAAAAAATTCCTAAAAAGTGGAAAATTTTGGAAACATTTTTTCACGAACATTAATTGTCACGCACAACGAGTCTGTGTGCAAAATGTCAGCTCGATTGCATCACGGGAAGTGGGTTAAAAAACGACCGAAAGGTTTGCACGGTCGTAAGCAAGCAAGCAAGCACGCAAGCAAGCGAACTTAATATAAAGGATTTAAAAATAAGAAAAACCACGACGTTTCGGAGGCAACACAAGTCTCCGTCATCAGGTGGGGGACCGTCACAGCCAGATTTGCTGCATCAAGTGAGGCAGGGATTCCAAGATGCAAGCTCTTAAATACAATTATTCTTTGGTTCTTTCGGTAAAGTCACGTAGAAAAATAATAAATTAAATAATAGCATACGACGTTTCGATTGCAACACAAGCAATCATCATCAGGTATAATGAAATAGCGACATAAAATCTAACAAAAAATTATAGACAGACATATAAGCAGACAGATATCACCAAGATACACAGAGCGGGCAACACAGGTACAGAGAGGGTGATCGTCTCTGTGGGTTGGCCTTAAATAGACAGAGGGGGGTGGAGGCAGCGAGATGGAGGGTTAGAGACAAAATTTACATGTCAATGAGTACAACAAAAAGGAGTGAGCAGGCTTAGGGAGAGAAAGAGACACACTAAAATTAAATAACCCAGCAAAGTATCGAAATGTTATGTAAAACGACACAGAGAGTCGGTCAACACACAATTAACGCATAGCCTGCTCGATTACGTATTTCAAAGATTGCTAAGTTAGAATTTAAGTGTGAAAATTTGTCTTTATACGTTACTTTACCGAAAGAACCAAAGAATAATTCCTGCAGTCACGAAAGCTCCAAAGTTAAGCTCTTAAATACAAGTTAAGGGGAGGAGAGGTGGAAGAGCTTATCAGAATGTGGTAGCCAATGAATGAAACGATGAAATCACGACGTACTTTGCACCGATATCGAGTTTCTGTAACCGTTCTCATCCCCGCACACCCGACTGGGAACATCCGTGGACAAATAGCTTTTTGGCTAATCGGATTCATCCTTGCAGTGCATACAACATTCTGAAGATTCTAATATTCGCGTCTGTTTTAAATGAAGCTTACTTCTAGATTTGAAGCTTTCGTGACTGCAATGATTCATATTCTTAGGTTTTTTCGGTAAAGTACGTAGGTAAAACATCAAAATTAATAAAAATAAAATAAAGATCACGACGTTTCGGAGGCAACACAAGTTCTCATCATCGTCACAGCCAGATTAGCTGCATCAAGTGGCCACTTGATGCAGCTAATCTGGCTGTGACGGAGACTTGTGTTGCCTCCGAAACGTCGTGATCTTTATTTTATTTTATTTTTATAATTTTGATGTTTTACCTACGTAACTTTACCGAAAAAACCTAAGAATATGAAGCTTACTTGTAAAAGTTTTTGACAACTAAATCGAGGGAGGTGGTGGGTGGGGGTCACAAGACATGTGAACCCACCACCCTCTGTACAGGCAAGCTAATAGTTTTGCTAACCACAAATCTCCCAACCCTCTTCGTGTGCCGTGCTGGAAACCGAACGGGTTTGGCAGCAGCGGGGGTGGGGGGGGGGCGGTGTTCTGTTTTCGAGAATGTTCCGAGAAGGTAAAAATCTGGTGGTCGCCTGCCTCGTAGCGCAGCGTCGCTAACCACTGCGCCACCGCTCCCCCTTCGTCATCATCATCATCACCACCACCACCACCGCCACACGTACGCATGCACCGTGGTTGCCGAGACGCTCACAAGCGTGCCCTTTCACGGGCACAGCGAGCGACATAGCCCGCCTTTAAAAACAACAACAACAATAATGATGATGATGATGATGCTATTCGTAACAAATAAAGAATGAAAGCACCCACTACACGGAGCCCATTAACGAGGTACAACCCCATTAGCGCCCCGGCGATGATGATGTCGCGTCTCCTGGTCGCCGCACACGTTGGGACATCCTCACGCGCACGAGACAAAGACAAAGATTCCGCCCCCACCCCCCCCCCCCGTTACAGCCACGTTCTGTCTACGCGACAACCCTCACTAGTTGGCTGTGTCGGTGGGTGGCGGGTTTTAACGACACATCTACACGATTTGAAGCTTTCGTGACTGCAAGGATTCATATTCTTAGGTTTTTTCGGTAAAGTCACGTAGGTAAAACATTGAAATTAAAAAAGTAAAATAAATAAAAATCACGACGTTTCGGAGGCAACACAAGTCTCCGTCATCAGGTGGGACCGTCACAGCCAGATTTGCTGCATCAAGTGAAGCATTTAAGGGATTACATCTTGAATCCTGCCTCACTTGATGCATCAAATCTGGCTGTGACGGTCCCACCTGATGACGGAGACTTGTGTTGCCTCCGAAACGTCGTGATTTTATTTCATTTTACTTTTATTAATTTCAATGTTTTACCTACGTGACTTTACCGAAAAAACCTAAGAATATACATCTACACGATCTAACCCATCAAACACCTCTATTGTGGAGCCTGTAACAGACCGCCGTTAGCGAGCCGCCCCTTATGAAGGCCGGAAGGGAACGGCATGGGGTGGGTGGCCGGCACAACGCCCGCCGCCTTTGTCTCCCCAGTGGCGATGTTTTTACGCACTACACCAGGTACTCGTTTGAGGCTGAGCAGACCTAGGGAGGCCTAGGACCGGTGCAGATAATCTACATCAGTGGTGTTGGTGGCCGTGAGTGGGAATGGAACTCGGGTCGCCGGGTCGTAGCGCAGCATAGCGCTAACCGCTGCACCACCGCTCCCCAAAGATACAAAGATCTCCCGTATCTTCTTAACAGGATATGGGGCAAGTGCTGTTAGCGAGCACCTATTAAGGCCAGCACAGCACACGAGGGGGTGGGTGGCCAGCACCACGGCCGGCCGCCTTCGTCTCGTAATGACGATGTTTTTACGCACCACACCGGGTACTCCTTTGAGGCTGTCGACCTAGGGGAGGCCCAAGAGCAGTTCAGATAATCGTCGCTGATGTTGGCCGTGAGCGGGAATCAAACTCGGCGACCAACACCGGTGACAATTATCCTAACTGGGAGAGACAAAGGCGGCCGGGCGCTCGTATTGCTGGCCACGCACTCCCTCGTGTGCCATGCCGGCCTTCTTAGCTGCTGCCACTAGCAAACAGCGCTTGCTCCCACGGTCTGTTGAGGCTTTATAGTCTTTGGAGTAGTAATCATCTGCCGTCTCAGTCAGTCAACCCGTGGCACCTGGGTCTGTCCCGTGACCTCCTGCAAGCGGGCGTTCGACACTTCACGAGGCCTTAACGTGCACACAGTGAAGAGCACTTGCGTCAAACAGTCTGTAACAGGCTGTACGGGGGGGGTGTCTTTATCGTCGTTGTGAGGAGTCGTGGGGTGACTCGTCCCGCCAATGAACGAGGACCGTCGAAACGGAGCCCCGCATTCAAACGTGGCCTCAAGACCTCGTGGGCTGATTCTATTAAAAAAAATGGCCCTCGTCCCGCCAATGAACGAGGCCGTCGAAACGGAGCCCAGCATGAAACGTGGCCTCAAGACCTCGGTGGCTTGAGGACGGGGCATCGTCGTCAGAGATCGGTGGCTTGAGACGAGAGACGTGGCCGCTTACTCGACGCGCATCGCCACGACGAGACAGATAGAGGAGGAGGAGGAGAAAGCAGAAACGGCAAATGACGAAATGCGGCGGTAGGCAACCGCCGCAACCACCACCTACTGCGAGGGCTTATCTGCTTCACTGATGATGATAATGGTGATGATGAAGATCTCAAACACAGGGCACCACACACACACAATAATTATATGTGGGTTTTACAAATGCTGAAAAACGGGCCACAAATTAATTATGAGTTGGAGCCACAGTGAACACAGCGGGGGGGGAGGGGGCATATTATACCTACCACTGGTTCTACAATCACGACATCACTGAGCTAATTTATCCACGGGTCTTTATAATTAACGCAATCAGGACTCATGTTATCTTTGCTTTAGGCCCGCCACACGATAACGTTATCCATGGGTTTTGTTTACCAATCACGGAAACGGCGCCCCCATTATGCACTGGGGGGGCATTACAAATCGTGAAATCGAGGGGTGCACATTATCTACGGCTCAAGACGCACGGCACGAACACAGGTTCCCGCGATATCGGTCGTGGGTTTAAGCAAGAACAAAAAAAATAACCCGTAAAAACAAAGTTTTTCACTATAAATCCTTTATATGCGTGGCGGCTAGAGTCCTCTCGTCCTCTGGCTTGAGATGGCTGCCACCTATGGGTCAGATGATTGCCTGCCACCATTAAGCAATTGGTAATTAAATGTAATTTTTTTTTNCCTAAAAAGTGTAAAGTTATGGAAAAAAATTTTCACGAAAAAAATTGTCACGCACAACGAGTCTGTGTGCAAAATGTCAGCTCGATTGGATCACGAGAAGTGGGTAAAAAAACGACCGAAAGATTTGCACGGTCGTAAGCGCGCAAGCAAGCAAGCAAGTGAACTTAATATAAAGGATTTAAAAATCGCGGTGGCGAGGCGCGCACATTCATCGCTCGTGTGGTCGTGAGAAGAGCGCCAAATGCGGTGGATTATTCACGTGGGCCCCCCAGAGGTGGAGTAGCGCCGTGGTTCGTTTACAGATATAAAACTACGACTAATCTATTTTTATTTTACCTGGTAAGGCCCCCACTGAGCCATGTAGCTCTTTGTCAGAAGCGACGTGGCCGTCACTAAATGATGGCTCGACGAAAGTGGGCTTATCATCATCGCCACGTGGAAATTTATCGTAGCAGCAAGATACTTCTAAGCGCGTGACGTCGATGATAAATGTGGAAGGGAAAGACCGGAGGACTCCCGGAGAAAAATTTCACGCGACCGCGGGGAGAGAGACACACCGCAAACTCCAAATATGCAGACCTCAAGGTCGGGATTGAATCCACGGTATCCTGTATACCAGGTGAGGTAGTTAACATCTCCTAGCCACCGTTATGATGATGAGAGAGACACGCAAACTCCAAATATACAGCAGGCGTCGTCAGGGTCGGATCGAATCCACGACCTCCTGTATACCAGGCGAGGTAGTTAACATTTCCTAGCCACCGTGATGATGATGATGATGAGAGAGACANGCAAACTCCAAATATACAGCAGCAGGCATCGTCAGGGTCGGGATCGAATCCACGACCTCCTGTATACCAGGCGAGGTAGTTAACATCTCGCCACCAGCCTGAAATCTACGAACGATTTTTATTTTATTGTAACCAGGTAAGAACCACTGAACTATTTAGCTTTTTTCAGAAGCAACCTGGGCACAAATTACAGCTCAACTAAGTGGCTCATCATCAAATCTACAGCAGACTTCAGGGTCGGGATCGAACCCAAGGCCTCCTGTATACCAGGCGAGTTAGTTAACATCTCCTAGCCACCACAGCGCCCGATATCTGATATAAATCCTGCGCTAGAGATGCTCGTGAAGAGGGCTGCGGGCGGTAGTGGTGGTGGAGGAGGGGGAGCGGTGGTGCAGCAGTTAAGGCTATACAGGGGATCTTTGTCTCGTGTGTTTGTTCGGCGCTCCATAACAGGACTCTGTTAAGGCTATAGGGAGGGATCTTTGGCTTTGTATTGTCAACAATCAGCCTGCTGTATGCGAAACCCGCGGCGAGCCGAGTTTGATTCCCGCTCAGGCCCACCGCCACCACCAACACCGGTGATAGCGATTATCTGACCTGGTCCCGCGCCTCCCCTAGGTCTACTCAGCCTCAAATGAGTACCCAGTGCGGTGTATAAAACATCGCCACTGTGGGAGACAAACGCATGCCCACCGCCACACCAACACCGGTGATAGCGATTATCTGACCTGATCCCGCGCCTCCCTAGGTCTACTCAGCCTCAAATGAGTACCCAGTGCGGTGTATAAAACATCGCCACTGTGGGAGACAAACGCATGCCCACCGCCACCACCAACACCGGTGATAGCGATTATCTGACCTGGTCCCGTGCCTCCCCTAGGTCTACTCAGCCTCAAATGAGTACTCAGTGCGGTGTATAAAACATCGCCACTGTGGGAGACAAACGCATGCCCGGGGCCTCCACCCACCCTCCTCGTGTGTTGCTGTGCCGGCCTAGGTGTACAAACCCTCATACGTGTGCCGGTTGCTGGTATCACACATATCCTCGTGTGTCGCTGTGCCGGTCTTGCTGGTATCCACCACTCTCCACGTGTGCCGCTGTGCCGGTCTTGCTGGTATCACACCACTCATCCTCGTGTGTCGCTGTGCCGGTCTTGCTGGTATCACACCACTCATCCTCGTGTGTCGCTGTGCCGGTCTTGGTGGTATCACACCACTTATCCTCGTGTGTCGCTGTGCCGGTCTTGCTGGTATCACACCACTCATCCTCGTGTGCCGCTGTGCCGGTCTTGGTGGTATCACACCACTTATCCACGTGTGTCGCTGTGCCGGTCTTGGTGGATGCAACTCGCTTACAGTGCTTGCCCCATCAGTCCGTTGCAGGCTACAAGTGGCGGGGGGGGACCTTTTGTCTTTGACGACAATGAAGAAACTCTGGTGAGGATGGCGACACTTTCGGAAGACGCGCGGGGGCGAGAGTGGTGGGAAGAGGGGGGGGAGTGGAGGCACCCGCTAACTGCGGCTTAACCTTGAGAAGGCCTCACGAACACTTATTTGAGCGGACGCAGTTGGGATTTATAGTATTTGTTGTTTAAATCTAAATAAATCACGGGATATTTTTTTATTAATTTTCTTTACGGGATTCCCATTCGCCGGACGTAATGCGAATTACACCCGAGAACTCCCGGCGTGTGTCGCCCGCTTGGAGGGATGAGCGTCCGCCTCTTCGGGAGGGAGAAAAAATTAACCCGTAAAAACAAAGTTTTTCACTATAAATCCTTTATATGCGTGGCGACTAGAGTCCTCTCGTCCTCTGGCTTGAGATGTCTGCCACCTACGGGTCAGATGATTGCCTGCCACCATTAAGCAATCGGTAATTAAATATAAAAAAAAATTCCTAAAAAGTGGAAAATTTGGGAAAAATTTCACGAAAATAAATTGTCACGCACAACGAGTCTGTGTGCAAAATGTCAGCTCGATTGGATCACGGGAAGTGGGTTAAAAANCGACCGGTCGTAAGCAAGCAAGTGAACTTAATATAAAGGATTTAAAAATAAGCAGAAGATTTACAACAACAAAACAGCTATTTTTCAGAAGCGGCCTGGCCACCACAAATGGTAGCAGTTCAACGAAGTGGGATTATCATCATCATCATAGCGTTGGAATGTAGAGTAGCGGCCAGATAAGGCATGACGTCGAATCTGACTGTGGAGGGGGAAAAAACGGAGGACCCGGAGAAAAGTCCATGCGACCACGGCGAGAGTGAATGTGCAAATTACAAATATAGAGTAGACGTCAGGGTAGGGATAGAACCCACGACCTCCTGTACACCAGGCGTGGTAGTTAACATCTCGCCACCGTGGCGACCCAGACTGTCGGGGGCATGTGTTGTTAGCGAGTAGCAGCAGCGATGTTATTAACCATGCAAAAAGATTTAACTACACATATTTGGAAACATCTTATTTGACAGACAACTATTCTTTAGTTACTGTACAGTTTACTGATAGACAGCCAGTTTTGTTTCATCATGTTTAGCTTCTTTTTCACACGCTGGTTTCCTGCTTTAAGTTTTACCCACCAAGCAACGTAGCAGGAGGCTGTTTCTTCCTGACCTGCTTTTTTTTTACCATCTACATGGCAGGGGCTCGGTCCCATTAGCAGCAGTTGCACTTTAACAACTCTGGCACCCCCCCCCACCTCTCAGCCAGTCTACATAACAAAGGCTCAGTCCTTTGTTATGTAGACTAGCCGTAGTTTCAGCCGCACCAATTTCTCTTTACTTGATACAGCAAGCGTGCTGTGACGGTTCCACCTGAAGACGGAAGCTGGTGTTGCCTCGAAACGTCGTGATTTTTATTTTATTTTTTTTATTAATTTAATTTTTGTTACCTACGTGACTTTACCGAAAAAAACCCAAGAATAGCAGCGGCGACTATGAAGGCCGGCATGGCGCACACGAGATGGGGGAGAGAGACACGCAAATTCCAAATATACAACAGCAGGCATCGTCAGAGTCGGAATCGAACCCACGACCTCCTGCGTACCAGGCGAGGTAGTTAACATCTCCTGTGGACAGTGCACAGCTCCCTGCCGAACAGACCGCGCGTGTTTACTTTTTCTCGCTCTCTCCTCAAAGACCTGCCAAGCCCCCCCCCCTACCCCATGCCCCCCCAAAGAGATCCGTGAACACCAATTAGCTAATATGACCCTAGAGATAATTAAAAATACCCACTCCAGTGTCACATTTCAATACAGGCTACGTGTGTATGCACGTCAGGGGCGGGCCTGTGGGTGAGGGAAGGGTTTGTATGTACAGCGTGTTGAACTTGCTAATCGGAGGTTCACTTACAAAAACAAAGATCCCCCGTATAGCCTCAAGAGACTGTTGGGGCAAGTGCCGTTAGCGAGTAGCACCTATGAAGGCCGGCACGGCACACGAGGGGGTGGGTGGCCAGTACCACTCCCGGGTGCCTTTGTCTCCCCAGTGGCGATGTTTACACACCATACCGGGTACTCATTTGAGGTTGAGTCGCTAGGGGAGGCCCAGGACCGGTCCAAATAATCGCCACTGTGTTGGCCGTGAGCGGGAATCGAACTCGGGTCGCCGGGTTCGTAGCGCAGCGCGCTAACCGCTACACTACCGCTCCCAACACNACTTACAAACAGACACACACACGCAAAAAAACAAGACCCACCACACACAGTAAGGGGGATACCACCACCACCACCACAACAATAAATATTCTATCGACATAGCGCTTTTCATCAAGGAGTTCAAAGCGCTGTACATTGGAAGAGAACGGGATCGTGGGAAACGCAAAGATGACACACACGCAAAAATAAGACAAGGAGGAGAGAGAGAGAGAGAGGAGTTGGAGGCGCGACAGAGAGAGAGCGACAGAGAGCGAGAGCGCGAGCGAGCGACAAATCAACAAAACGGCCGGGACAATGAAGTTTTGTCAAAACATCAAAACAGAATTGACCTCCTCGGGATCCGACGGATCTTCTCGGCTCTGCGCTAAAGCCCCGGGGGAGCCCATGCCATCGATATTCGACGATTTAGGGCCGGCCGCGTCCCTAAAATGCTTAATCAATGCCCACTCGATGGGGTCGTCGCGGACATCCATCGCTGATAGAGCGCGCGGGGTGGAAGTGCGCCGTGTCGGTCGCGCTCGAGCGTGGCTCCGCGTGGCTCCGCGTGGCTCCGCGTGGCTCCGGGCAGAAGAACCACGAGCGCGTTTCGTGGCAAAGAACGCGGTCGCGGTGTGAACGCCACCGCCGTACACGCGAAGCTCTGTAGGCTCTAAATTTCGATGTAAAGCTTTCGTGACTGCAGGGATTCATCTTCTTGGTTCTTTCGGTAAAGTCACGTAGAAGGGAAGTAATAAAATAATACAAATAAAACATAATAAAATACAATTCTCACGACGTTTCGGCCACAATGCAAGCAGCCGTCTCAGGTGAAGAACAGGTCTGTCGGGAAGACAGCGTCTGAATGAAACACCCAGGCTTGGAGCGTATCCCATAAATATGCTACATTCCTCTTGATATGCAAATTATTTTGTCAAGGCGCTCTTCCCCCTCCAACCCAGCTTAAATATACGCTCCAAGCCTGGGGTGTTTCATTCAGATGCTGTCTTTTTTAGCTCTCTTTTTTAATCTCTTTTTTTAGCTCTCTTTTTTAGCTCTTTTTTTAGCTCTCTTTTTTGAGCTCTCTTTTTGAGCTCTCTTTTCACGAAGCGACCCGGACCACCACAGACGATCGCCGTCCACCCGATGGGGGGGGGGGGGCACGCGCGTGCCGCTCGCACGCAGGAAACGTCCGGGAAGTTCTCCCCTGTGAGCCCTCTCGCAACGCGGACGTATAATCGATTCGAAAAGAAACACCCCCCCCCAACCCACCCACCCACTGCTAAGCGCTAGTGTGTAACGTCTCACGAAATGACAACACGTATTATTGTTCATTGCTTGTGTCAATTCCCCGCCCCACCCACCCCAAACTCCACTCTTCTAATGATGATGATGATGAAAATAATAATAATGCCTTTTACAAAGCTCACGTGCAACGTATTTGTTGTGACAGATCACGAGGGCCCGGTCACAGATTTATGTCTTTGGGGTAGGCGGTGGGGTGGGAGGTGGAGGGGGTGAAAAGGGGGAAGGGTTAGAGGGAGAGAGAGTGAGGGGCCTCCCCTAGGTCGACTCGGCCACAAATTAGTACCTAGTGTGGTGTGTAGTACACATCGCCACTAGGGAAGACAAAGACGGATGGGCGTGGGGCTGGCCACCCACCCTCCTTGTGTGCCGTGCCCGCCTTCATAGGTCCTACTCACTAACAGCACTTGCCTCATCAGTCTGCCAAGGCTACACGGGGATCTTTGTTTTTGCCTTTGTTACATTTTTAATTATAAAATGTCTTTGTTACATTTTTAACTATGAAATTTAACAAAGAAACACACAAACTCCAAATATACAGCAGGCGTCGTCAGGGTCAGGGATCGACCCACGAACTCCTGTATTCCAGTGCGAGGTAGTTAACATCTCCTAGCCATCGTGATGATAATGAGAGAGAGAGACACACAAACTCCAAATATACAGCAGGGTCGTCAGGGTCAGGGAGCGAACCCATGAACTCCTGCGTACCGGGTGAGGTAGTCCACATCTCTAAGCCACCGTGATGATAATAAGAGAGAGAGACACGCGAACTCCAAATATACAGCAGGCGTCGTCAGGGTCGGGATCGAACCCACGAACTCCTGCGTACCGGTTGAGGTAGTCCACATCTCTAAGCCACCGTGATGATAATGAGAGAGAGACACGCAAACTCCAAATATACAGCAGGCGTCGTCAGGGTCAGGAATGTAACCCACTACCTCCTGCACACCGGGTGAGGTAGTCCACATCTCTAAGCCACCGTGATGATAACGAGAGAGAGAGACACGCAAACTCCAAATATGCAGCAGGCGTATCAGGGTCAGGGATCGAACCCACGAACTCCTGCGTACCAGGTGAGGTAGTCAACATCCCCTAGCCACCGTGACGCCCCTTTCCTCCGTGGGATCTAAGCGCGGACTAAGTAAAGCGCAAACATCACTTGGTTAAAACTATTTGTATTATGATTTAATTCCTCTTACTCCCCCCCTCCTCCTCCCTCCTCCTCCTCCTCCTCCTCCCTCCTCCTCCTCCTCCTCCTCCTCTCCTCCTCCTCTCCTCCTCCTCTCCTCCTCCTCCTCCTCCCTCCTCCTCCTCCACCGTGCGGTCGTCTGGGCCACCGGGGGGGGGTGAGGCCGACACCGTCAATTTCACAGCTCTACACGAGCCTCTTTCCCTTCGACCCAATTTACGGCTGCCTCACGAGGGGCTTGAACCCGGGGCCCTCTGAGGTGCTGGCTTGGTTCTCCTTTAACACGGCCAAGGGAAAATCCCGGTGCTGCCTGAAGCTACCCGGCCATCTAAAAACAAAAAAAAATCTACCAACTAGAAAATAAAAAAATAAAAAAATTGTTTTAAAATCTTATTGCCCCAATAAAAAAATAGAGCGAACGGGGAGGATCCTAGGCGACTTGCCCGTTAAGGGGGGAGAGACTTCAAGAGCAAAAGAGCTTACGCCTGCGCGCGCCAGTGGGCAAACGCACGAGCTTGCTTACAAATCCTCCGCTCGTGATACGAGCGTGCGGTGAGAAAGGCTTTGGGGGGGGGGGGNCGGTAGATAAGAGAGATAATTTTGTTTCTATAATTTATAAATAATTCGTACAATATTTCCTGACCGTACGTCGTTCTTACATTTTTCACGCGGGAACGAAACAAAAATCATCGCTCGAGATGGTTACACACCACTCAGTGCACACCTTGCTTGCTTGCTTGCAAAGTGTGGACTCAGTGGTTTGGAAGGGGCACCCATCCAGCAGTGGATTGGCCACGCGTTACCGGTGGTTGCCATGGCCACGCGTTACCGGTGGTTGCCACGGCCACGTGATACCGGGGTTGCCATGGCCACGCGTTACCGGTGGTTACCATGGCCACGCGTTACCGGTGGTTGTAATGGCCACGCGTTACCGGTGGTTGCCATGGCCACGCGTTACCGGTGGTTGCCATGGCCACGCGTTACCGGTGGTTGCCATGGCCACGCGTTACCGGTGGTTGCCATGGCCGCGCGTTACTGGTGGTTGCCATGGCAGCGCGTTACCGGTGGTTGCCATGGCCACGCGTTACCGGTGGTTGCCATGGCCACGCGTTACCGGTGGTTGCCATGGCCACGAGTTACCAGTGGCTGTCACGGCCACGCGTTACCGGTGGTTGCCATGGCCACGCGTTTGGGAGAAATCCGATGGGCATGAAGCTCTTTGTCAACAGATGTCCACCATAACAACGATAGCAGCGCAAAAAAATATATATATATATTTTTTTTAAAGGAGTATGAGGAGGAGGGCCGGTCACCAACCCGTTACCGGTGGCTGCCACAGACACAAACAAACTGTGTTTGTCTCTCCCAAAGCACAATGAGGAGGGGGGGGGCGGTGTGGAGCCCCCCCCCCACAAACAGTGGAGGGAGGGAGGGAGGGGGGTGAGCTCCATCCCATCAGACGCCCCCATTGAGAGGGGCGGGAGTGCAGAGAGAAGAGAGAGAAGCGAGAGAGAGAGAGCAGCGGAGGGCAAATAACGAACCCAGGGGCAGCTGCGGAGGCGGTAACCGCACACTGCGCCCCTTGCAACCCCGCACACCATTTGATTTGCTCACGCGGAGAGAGAGAGGAGAGAGAGGGGGGGGTGAGAGAGAGAGAAGAGAAGAGGGGAGAGAGAGAGGGAGAGGGGGTAGAGAGAGGGGGGGGGGCAGAGAGAGGGGGTAGAGAGAGAGAGGGGGGGAGAGGGGGGAGAGAGAGAGGGAGAGAGAGAGGAGAGAGACAGAGGGGGGTAGAGAGAGAGGGGGTAGAGAGAGAGGGGGGCAGAGAGGGGGAGAGAGAGAGGGGAGAGAGAGAGGAGAGAGAGCGAAGGGGGTAGAGAGAGAGGGGGTAGAGAGAGAGGGGGAGAGAGGGGGGTAGAGAGAGAGAGAGGGGGCAGAGAGGGGGTAGAGAGAGAGAGGGGGGNCAGAGAGGGGGTAGAGAGAGGGAGAGGGGTAGAGAGAGAGGAGGGGGCAGAGAGAGGGGTAGAGAGAGAGAGGGGGGCAGAGAGGGGGTAGAGAGAGGGGGTAGAGAGAGAGAGAGGGAGAGAGAGGGGGGGGGCAGAGAGGGGTAGAGAGAGGGGGAGAGAGAGAGGGGGGAGAGAGGGGGTAGAGAGAGAGAGGGGGGGCAGAGAGGGGGTAGAGAGAGANGGGGTAGAGAGANAGGGGGAGAGAGAGGGAGAGGGGTAGAGAGAGAGGGGGGGGGGCAGAGAGGGGTAGAGAGAGAGGGGGTAGAGAGAGAGAGAGGGGGCAGAGAGGGGGTAGAGAAAGAGAGGGGGTAGAGAGAGAGGGAGAGGTAAGGAGAGCAGGACGTGAAATCTTTTGTGAAATATTTCATTTAAAAATGGGGGGTGGTTACATAAAACAAAGCATGAAAATAAACGAAATGATGAACGAAGCAAAGTGCCGACTACACCGAGCATCTCCTTGTTTCCACTGATCGTAAAAGAAGAGAGAGGGAGAGAGGCGTCATGTTCTCGTCCACCATCAACCACTCCACCCCTCACCTCCCCACCGCCCTCTCCCAACAGGAGGGAGACGGTGGGAGCTCCTCCATCACCACCACCACCATCATCACCACCGCTTCAACACCACCATCACCACCACCATCATCACCATCATCATCACCACTACCATCAACACCACCACAATCAACTCCATCACCATCATCATCACACCGCTATCACCACCACCATCATCACCATCATCATCANAACCACCATCAACACCACCACAATCAACTCCATCACCACCACCATCATCACCACCACTATCACCACCACCATCATCACCACCACCATCACAACCACCATCATCACCACCACCACCATCACCACCACCATCATCACCACCACTATCACCACCACCACCATCACCACACCATCATCACCATCATCATCACCACCACCATCAACACCACCACAATCAACTCCATCCCACCATCATCACCACCATCACCACCACTATCATCACNACCACCATCATCACCACCACCATCATCACCACCACCATCACATCACCATCACCACCACCGCTATCACCACCATCATCACCATCATCATAACCACCACCACCATCACCAGCACCACTATCATCATCACCACCACTATCAACTCCATCACCACCATCATCACCACCATCATCAGCACCACCATCACCACCATCACTACCACCATCATCACCACCATCACCACCACCATCATCACCATTCACCACCACCATCACCACCACCATCACCACCACTACCACCACCATCACCACCACCATCATCAGCACCACGCCGGGCACAGCAGAGCCGCACGCTTTAGCGGACACATGTTCTGCTTTTATTTCTTTACGAGCGGAAATGTTTCACGAAATCACACGAGCCAGAGTGGAGGGCGAGACAGAGAGAGAGAGAGGATGGGGTAGTGGTGGTGGGTGGGTGGATGGTGGGGGGGGCGACAATCACAGAGAGAGAGAGGATGGGCAGTGTTGGTGGGTGGGTGGTGGGGGGGNCGATAATCACACACAGAGAGAGGATGGGGCAGTGGTGGTGGGTGGGTGGATGGTGGGGGAGGCGACAATCACAGAGAGAGAGGATGGGGCAGTGGGTGGGTGGGTGGTGGGGGGGCGCGGGCGACAATCACGGCTCTCATTTATTATTTATTATTTCCATTCACAGTTTTATTCACGATTTCGCCCCCTTCGCTCTCTCCGATGCTTTATGCTCAATTGTCGCGCTTGTGAAATGAAATAAATGAAACCGCCCGATTTAAAAAAAAATAATGAGAATTATTCGAGCGGATGGATGTTGTTTCCGTGTGTGTGTGTGGTTTGTTGTTCGATTCCCGCTCACGGCCAACACCCAGTGACGATTATAATGAACCGGTCCTGGGTCTCCCTAGATCGACTCAGCCTCAAATGAGTACCCGATGCGGCGTGTAGTAAACATCGCCACTGTGGGAGACAAAGGCGGTCGGGCGTGGCGCTGGGCACCCACCCCTCGTGTGCCGTTTCGGCCTTCATAGCTGCTCGCTCACAGCACTTGCCCCGACAGTCTGTTAAGGCTACACGGGGGATATTGTCTTTGTTGTTTGAGAGCGGGCGATCCGCGGCAGGATCACGGTCAGAATGTTCACTTTGATATTATTGCACGCTTTTATTTAGCTCACTCCGTCTGTTGTCGTATCCTTAAAAAAATATTGTAACTCAATTTTTACCGTCTCCCAATGTCGTATCGACTGCAAACTTGTTATAGCTATGTCATACTAATGGCGTCGTCAGGGTCGATCGAAAACATCCTGTACACCTGGTGAGGTAGTAACATCTCCTAGACCGTGATGATTGAGAGACAGCAAAACTCCATATNCACAGCAGCAGACATTGTCAGGGTCGGGATCGAACCCACGACCTCTGACCACGAGTAGTTACATCTCTAGCACCGTGATGATGATGAAAGAGACACGCAAACTCCATAGACACAACAAGCGTCAGGGTCGGGATCGAACCCACGACCTCCTGCGTACCAGGGAGGTAGTTAACATCTCCTAGCCACCGTGATGATGATGATATGAGAGAAGGCACGCAAACTCCATATACAGCAGCAGGCATCAAGGTCGGGACACCCACGACCTCCTGCGTACCAGTCGAGGTAGTTAACATCTCCTAGCCACCGTGATGATGATGAGAGAGAGGCACGCAAACTCCATATACACAGCAGCAGGCATCAGGGTCGGGATCGAACCACGACCTCCTGTACCAGTCAGGTAGTTAACATCTCCTAGCCACCGTGATGATGATGAGAGAGACACGCAAACTCCATATACACAGCAGCAGCATCAGGTCGGGATCAAACCCACGACCTCCTGTACCAGTCGAGGTAGTTAACATCTCCTAGCCACCGTGATGATGATGATGAGAGACACGCAAACTCCATATACACGCAGCAGGCATCAAGGTCGGGATCGATCCCACGACCTCCTGCGTACCAGGCGAGGTAGTTAACCTCTCCTAGCCACCGTGATGATGATGAGAGAGGCACGCAAACTCCATATACACAGCAGCAGGCATCGTCAGGGTCGGGATCGAACCCACGACCTCCTGTACACCAGGCCAGGTAGTTAACATCTCCTAGCCACCGTGATGATGATGAGAGAGAGGCACGCAAACTCCATATACACAGCAGCGTCAGGGTCGGGATCGAACCCACGACCTCCTGTACACCAGGCCAGGTAGTTAACATCTCCTAGCCACCTTAGCGCCCCCACAGTGAATGGGGGGGGGGGGGAATACAATGGCTGTGAAACTCTTTCTTACGGATGTCCAGCGGTTCTGGGCAACGCCATCCCTGGCTCCCCCGTGGTGGTAAGAAATGAATAAAAAAGACACCAGCTTCTACAGAAGCGAGCCCATTACTCTGCCAGCACGGCGTCTTAGCGGCAGCGGTGAAAGTGGCGCCTTGTGAAAGAAAAAAAAGGAAACCCGCGGTTGTAAACTACGCTCTGCTTCGTCTCCGGCTATGTCCTGGGCACCGCCGGTCGTTTTTTTATCGTCGAACGCTGACGCCGCAAAACGCGGAGGGGGGAGCAAGGGGGGGGGGTAACCTCGTAAAAAAACATACACACAAGAAGAGGAGGAGAGAAAGGTGGTGGGTGGGGAATGCTGGAAATAACAAGGCGGTGCGTGTTGCGTCTGCCGAACACAAAAAAATGTGCGGGTAATAATACAAATAGGGCGACGTATACGCGTGTAGCGCAGAATCAGCGGGGGGGGGGGGGGGGTAGCCTCGTAAAACAAAACACAAGGAAGAGGAGAGAGAGAGGGGAGGGGGGAAATGCTGGAAATAACGAAGGCGGTGCGTGCTGCGTCGGCCGAACACAAAAAAATGCGCGGTAATAATACAAATAGGTTGACGTATACGCGTGTAGCGCAGAATCAGCGGGGGGGGGGGCCGAGCGAGCGCGACGAGTTATTTTACGGCCGAAACGACAAAACATTTAACGCGCCGATGAACGGAGCCGAGCTTCGTGATCGATGGTTCGGCGTTGGCCGGGGAGCGCGCGTCGGAGTTGTTGAAGCCACGTGTGCGGGCGGGGGCTCTATGAACGTGCAAAGTGAAACGAGGGTCACCCCTCAAAACCCGCACACCCCCACCCCCACACCACACTCTCCACCCACCTACCCACTCACCCACCAACCTACCCACCCACCAACCTACCCACCCACCAACCTACCCACCCACCCACCAACCTACCCACTCACCCACCAACCTACCCACCACCTACCCACCCACCTAACCACTCACCCACCAACCTACCCACCCACCTACCCACCCACCTACCTACTCACCCACCAACCTACCCACCCACCTACCCACCCACCCACCATCTACCCACTCACCCACCTACCCACCCACCTACCTACCCACCAACCTACCTACCCACCCACCCACTCACCCTCCGGCGAGGTTCTTAACCGCGTACACGAAATGTCATCGCGCTACGCCGACCCGCCGAATCCTACCGGGCGGGTCGGCGAGTTGTACGGCAATTTCGCCGAAGCAAACAAACAAATCTCTCGCCCCCCCCCTCAACACCTCCCACCACCACCACCACTACCACCACCTCCACCACCACCACCACACACCTTCCACCGCGCCCCCCCCCNACCACCACCACACCACCTCCACCACCACCTCCACCACCCCACACCACCACACCACCTCCACCACCACACCACCTTCCACCGCGCCCGCCACACCGCGCCACACCGCAACTCCACCATCCACTGACCTCCGCCGCAACTCATCTCAAGGTATAGGGTCGGTGGTAAGACACCCCCGCCGTCTCTCCCTTCCTCTCTCTCTCTCGCGCGCTGGAGATGATTTCTTTGTGGGAGGAGGAGGGGGGGCTATCTCAATGAATGACGTGTGTGTGTGTGACACGCACCAAACGGCAGTGGTTCCTGAGCCCCTCCAGCGCCGGCGGACGCGGTCACAACGGACAACTGCTCCGGCATCAGGGGGTCCGCGTTGCGCCATCACGCGCTCTGCTGTGCCACCCACCCACCCAACCAACCGGCGATCGTAACCTCCACCCTCACCCCCAGTGCCGGATTAAGCTGTGCGGGGCCTGTAGCAAATGAACCTCATGGCGGTACCCTGGGTTCCATAGGACCCCGGCTCTCGCGTAATATCCGTGATGCGTCATCTTTAGTCTGTGTTGATGGCCGGCGATGCGGCAATCGACTCATCTCGACGAGCTGTACACGGTGCACCGCCGCCACGGTGCAATCGTCCTCGCTGCGTTTCACATCGCGGAGAGTGGCACTGATTTCGGGTTGATTGGTACCCCAGTCGCGGAGTTAAGTAACACCTCTGGAGAAAAATATTGTCCCAGAAATACAATATTTAATTGCCTCGGCCAGTTTGTATCATTTGGTTACCCCCGGGTACCGCCATAAGGATCATATGTTGTTATGAAGGGGCCCTACAATTTTTTTTAAAACCACATAAATATGAAAACACACAAATGTTTTACTTTTTTCACTTGCTATACAGCCCAGATAATACCACAAATCGCTAACTTTAAACACCCGGTCGTTCGTAGGCGGTATAGTACTATAGTAATAGAGCAAGTGCAGAAATCACTGAACCCGAAATGATAGCTTGAAAGCATTTAGCGGACGCTTGTGTTGCGCCCGAAACGTCGTGATTTAATTGAGTTGTTTTCATTTATTTTATTTTTTTTTACCCACGTGACTTTACCGAAAAAACTAAAGAGTATGAATCCTTGCAGGCACGAAAGCTTCAAATCTGGAATTACATTAACTGATTGAACGCTAATCTCTACAACACAATAGCCGATATACCTGGCTCTACGATCTGACTTTACTTGCAAATTTCATCTCTAGCCCCGCTCACTTACCCTTGGGTTGTACCCATCTCAAACCTATAAAATCTTTGGCTGCAGTAGCTCTCTCGCTACATTTCTTCCTGCCTCAACAGTCCGCCTGCTGTATTTTTTCACCTGAAGACGATCGCTTGTGTTGCGATCGAAACGTCGTGATTTTTTATTATTTTATTATTTTATGTACGTGACTTTACCAAAGACCCAAAAAGTACGAACTATTTTATTTCCCAGAAAGAGTAAAAAAAAACATTCTTACTTTTCATCACTTGTTTTTCTTTCAGACCATTCTCCACAGAAGCTCCCATTTGAACTCATCACAGTCTATCTGTTTTTGAAATCTCTTTATGTACATTTCGTAAATATAT
The DNA here is from genome assembly GCA_018977245.1 of Lethenteron camtschaticum. NCBI lineage: Eukaryota > Metazoa > Chordata > Hyperoartia > Petromyzontiformes > Petromyzontidae > Lethenteron > Lethenteron camtschaticum. The sequence goes on along the minus strand of MU249573.1, from coordinate 10,822,920 downwards.
TCTTAATATCGCTACCCACCAGAGCGGCCAGATCGCTGCGGCCAATGAGAGGCCGGTTGTCGCTTCCCGCCCAGGTGGCGCCTCTCGCCACCGAGGCAAAAGTTGCTCGGCTTTAAACTAAACAACAAGTATAACCCGTCAAAAGAAAGTTTTTCACTATAAATCCTTTATATGCGTGGCGGCTAGAGTCCTCTCGTCCTCTGGCTTGAGACGGCTGCCACCTATGGGTCAGATGATTGCCTGCCACCATTAAGCAATTGGTAATTAAATATATTTTTGTCCTAAAAAGTGTAAAAATTTTCACGAACATTAATTGTCACGCACAACGAGTCTGTGTGCAAAATGTCAGCTCGATTGGATCACGGAAGTGGGTTAAAAAACGACCGAAAGATTTGCACGGTCCTAAGCAAGCAAGCGAACTTAATATAAAGGATTAAAAATTGAGTGCGATCCTAAAAATCAATTGATGAAGGTGTCCAGTTTGGGCAGGTCAATGCCACCCGTGCCTGCCCCCCCCTCCGCCACCATCCTGCAAACTCTGTTGCTGTTGTAATCACCGGTGCAAACGTCACGCGGCACTCGAATTGTAAATGTTGTGGTGGGATTTACTCTCCTACACAAAACAGCCGTTAGGTTAACGAGAAACTGGTTGGCATTGGCACGTTTTTTGTTAACGTGACCCAAGCCTCACTACTTGGTCGGAGTCGGTGGTGGCGGGTTTAACGGCACATTCATATTCGCGCGGTGTAACTCCCAAACAAACAAACTAAAACCTTTATTACGGATAAAATTGCTCGCGAAAGCCCCCAAAAAAGTGCGGAATTCATTTCAAAAGAGAAGTCGTGCGTGCGTGCATTAACGTTGACGGACGTAGTTCGAACGTTTGCTAAGGCGAATTAAATAACCCGGCGTGATTTGTGAACACAAATTATAATCAGCCCTGTGTGTTGCCTCTCACTTTTGGGCCGCCCTCCGCGTATAAACGACTCCCCACGACCTGACTTGCAAGGACGACAGTTTTCACGATGACTTTCATTTGAAAACGAAAAAAGCACAAACCCGGCCGGGAACGGCTGTCACAAAACTCCGCAGCCAAAAGTTTATAAGAAGAAGGAACAAGAAAATACAGGCTATTTTGTAACCTTTTACAAAGCGCTGGCCAGCGGTTTGCGTTTGCCACCTGAACTTAAAACGAGCGGAAACAACGATTCGTCCGATTTCGATTTAAAGCTTTCGTGACTGCAGGGATTCATCTTCTTGGTTCTTTCGGCAAAGTCACGTAGAAGGGAAATAATAAAATAAAAAAATACAACATAATAAAATAATATAACAAATAATATTTTATAATAAAATAAAGGAATATAATAAGATAAAATAATAATACTTTCATTATGTTTTATTTTTCTTATTTTTATTTCCCTTCTACGTGACTTTACCGAAAGAACCAAGAAAACGATTCGTCCGGTTAGTATTCGGACGAAAACCTGCAAAGGTATTCGGGACGTGAGACTCAAAACAGCCGCCGAGTTCTTACCGAGCTTCAGCCAATGGCGCCGAGGAAAATAAAAACTAAAAACGTAAAACAGGTACAGAAAATCAATCCTCTTTTTGTTTTTTAACGACGCGCGGAAGCTTACAAAAGCAAGCACCTCGTTTAACGCGCCAGCGGCGGCGGTAGATGCGTTCCCGGAAAGCGAAAAAGGCATTAAGCGACGGCAATTTCTCCCCCGTCGTAAAGTAATGTAGTCACGGTAAAGTCGCCGAGATTCGGCCGTGAACGGGAAACCACCCACCCCCCGCGCCACCCACCCACCCAGCGCCACCCACCCACCCGCAACTTGTAGACGTCTCCGAACGGGGAAGAGTTTTATGGGACTCCTGCGGAGGGCTTCTCGGCACTTTGCGACTAGCTCGTCGCCTCCACTGATGTCCTCTTCTTACACTCCCCCCCCACCCCGCATGTGTGCAGATACTACTGACTCTATTGTATGTAGGGTGTGTAGGCATGTGTCAGATACTACTGACTCTATATGACTACACAGCCGACATACAATAGAGTCAGTAGTCAGATACTACTGACTCTATATGACTACACAGCCGACATACAATAGATCGGTAGTCAGATAATACTGACTCTATATGATTACACATCCGACATACAATAGAGTCAGCAGTCAGATACTACTGACTCTATATGACTACACAGCCGACATACAATAGAGTCGGTAGTCAGATACTACTGACTCTATTGTGTGTAGGGTGTGTAGGCATGTGTCGGATACTACTGACTCTATATGACTACACATCCTACATACAATAGAGTCAGTAGACAGATACTACTGACTCTATATGACTACACATCCTACATACAATAGAATCAGTAGACAGATACTACTGACTCTATTATATGCAGGGTGTGTAGGCATGTGTCAGATACTACTGACTCTATATGCCTACACATCCTACATACAATAGAGTCGGTAGTCAGATACTACTGACTCTATATGACTACACATCCTACATACAACAGAGTCAGTAGTCAGATACTACAGACTCTATTGTGTGTAGGGTGTGTAGGCATGTGGCGGATACTACTGACTCTATATGAATACACATCCTACATACAATAGAATCAGTAGACAGATACTACTGACTCTATTGTATGCAGGGTGTGTAGGCATGTGTCAGATACTACTGACTCTATATGACTACACATCCTACATACAATAGAGTCAGTGAGTCAGATACTACTGACCCTATATGACTACACATCCTACATACAATAGAGTCAGTAGGCAGATACTACTGACTCTATTGTATGCAGCGTGTGTAGGCATGTGTCGGATACGACTGACTCTATATGACTACACAGTCTACATACAATAGAATCAGTAGTCAGATACGACTGATTCTATATGCCTACACATCCTACATCAGACTCTATTGTATGCAGGGTGTGTAGGCATATATGGCTCTCTTATAATTTAGTTGAAGGGCAACCGACGGAACGCCGGCCTTTTATAATAAGACGCTTTTCAACTTGCGAATGCAACGATTCGGTAAGGTTATCCATTTCTCAATAACAGGAGTAATAACGACGTTTTACGTTTTTTTTTTAAACGACAACGCAACTGCTCTGGCCTCGCCAATAAGCAGGAAGGTCACCAATGGGCCTTCAGCTAAAAATACAAAAAAAAACGCTTTACACGTAAGCGGGGCCAAGGGATTCATCTTAACAATTTTCGTGTTTGTCTTTCTCCCAAACACACAGATTAACGTTCCTCGCATGTTTCTCATTTCGAGGTGGCGGTGGTCGAGGGGGGGGGGGCGGTGGGAGCAAGGGGGGGGGGGCACCCACCCCCCTCACCACCCCCCCCCCCTTCCTTACAAATGACTCGCACGCTATTATCGGCTCGCTGGAGACAGATGCGAGCCGCGGCCTTGTGTGTGTCTCCGTGCGCTCCGACTACGCGCCCGCTTTTATTTCACCCTGGGTAACGTCAAGAAGGCGCGTTACCAAGATAACAGCGATTTGTCTCCGCGCGTCGCCTCTCCGCTAAACAAACGCAGACGCCGGCGAGCGCGCCAGGCCCCGTGCGAATTTACGGCGGAACATTTTGTTTCGATCCTCTGGGCGGATTGGTGGTGAGGGGTGGGAGGGAGCGAGAGGAGAATCTCCACGCAAGTTGCAGGGGTCACGAGGGTCAACTGACCGTTCCTCAACCACGCTGGTTACGCGACGGTCGTTCGTTGGTTGTTCGGTTGTTCGGAAGGCCAGAGGGGGGGGGNGAAGGCACAGACTCATCTTCTTGGTTCTTTCGGTAAAGTCACGTAGAAGGGAAGTAATAAAATATAAAATAAAACATAATAAAATAATTCTCACGACGTTTCGGCCACAACGCAAGCAGCCGTCCTCAGGTGAAAACCAGGTCTGTCGAGGCGTTGTGGCCGAAACGTCGTGAGAATTATTTTATTATGTTTTATTTTCATTATTTTATTACTTCCCTTCTACGTGACTTTACCGAAAGAACCAAGAAGATGAACACCACCGCTGTTGCGGATAATATTGCTCGTGAAGGCCTACTACTACTACGTGTTAATACAAAAAAAATCACCCAAGTCCACCCGCCCACCGCCAGGGAGTAGAGTGCAGAACGCCACGGCACATATTAAGAGGGCTCCATAATCATTACAAACTCGTAAAGGACTTGAAGTTTTTTTTTAAATTGAAATGAAACGACAAGGATGGTCGTAAAAAAAANTATAGAGGGCCGCCTAATTAAAAACCCGGAGCCCCCCCCCCCAACCTCACTGCAAACGCTCAGAAGTCGTCACGAGCACCTGCACCACCGCCTGTTGTGGTGCTTGCCAGGCCAGGCACGTGCCGTGTCAGAGAAACTGCCCCCTCAACTTCTCGAGCCCCCCCCCCACTGCCCACTTGCCCCCCCCCTCCCCACGGGTCCCCCCTCCCACCCTCCCTCCCTCACCCCACCCAGCGGACGGTCAGCAAAGTCAGTCATTTGTTGCTGAAATGGTGCTCGAAAATGTCACGGCAAATCTATCCCCAGCGTCGTTGACTTGACCCAGAAATCGGTAACTCCTCACTCCTCACGTGATCGACCCCCCCCCCATCATCATCATCATCCCCGCAGGAAAAGATGATGATGATGATGATGTTGGCGGTGGGCTGAGCCGTCTACTGGACACCGGTGAACTACTGGACATCTGTGAGAAAAAGAGCTTCATAGCTCATCGGATTCCTCCAGTGTGAAGAGATTCTGATTCACCCACGACCCCATCCAGGATGTGAACCCGCAGCCCGCCGCTCGCTCTACCATAGCGAGCAGTAGCAGCGGCCGGCCGGTTAGCCGACGGCAATTATCGAATCTAATTGATATTTATTTGTGGAACGCCTTCGGTCAAGGCGAGCCTCCGTCACGCCAGCTTACGCAGTGCGGTGGCGCCGCATGGGACGGCGAGTTGGATGGCGAGGTGGGCGGTGTTCTACGAGGTGTTGAGGAATGAGTTGACAGCGGCGATAGACGGGGTGACTTGCTTAGGGGATCACGACAGGGCTATGGATGGGGAAGGTGTAGAGGGGCGAGGGAGGGAAGAGAATGGGCGATGGAGATGAGGTGAGGCTTGAAGAGAGGAATGGAAGGAAGTGAAGGAGGGAGAGTGCTTCATGTACAGGGCAGTGGTGAGTCTATGGGCAGTGTGAGTCTATGGGCAGTGGTGAGTCTATGGGCAGTGGTGAGTCTATGGGCAGTGTTGAGTCTATGGGTAGTGTTGAGTCTATGGGCAGTGTTGAGTCTGTGGGCAGTGTTGAGTCTATGGGCAGTGTTGAGTCTATGGGCAGTGTTGAGTCTATGGGCAGTGTTGAGTCTATGGGCAGTGTTGAGTCTGTGGCAGTGTTGAGTCTATGGGCAGTGTTGAGTCTATGGGCAGTGTTGAGTCTATGGGCAGTGTTGGTCTATGGGCAGTGTTGAGTCTGTGGGCAGTGTGAGTCTATGGGCAGTGTTGAGTCTATGGGAGTGTTGAGTCTATGGGCAGTGTTGAGTCTATGGGCAGTGTTAGTCTATGGGAGTGTTGAGTCTATGGGCAGTGTTGAGTCTACGGGTAGTGTTGAGTCTATGGGTAGTGTTGAGTCTATGGGTAGTGTTGAGTCTATGGGTAGTGTTGAGTCTGTGGGCAGTGTTGAGTCTATGGGCAGTGTTGAGTCTATGGGCAGTGTTGAGTCTATGGGGAGTCTTGGTTCTTTCGGTAAAGTCACGTAGAAGGGAAGTAATAAATATAAAAATAATAATAAATCTACGGGTAGTTTTCTTTCTATTATTCAGTGTTGAGACCAAGGTGCAGTGTTTAGTCTACGGGTAGTGTTGAGTCTATGGGTAGTGTTGAGTCTATGGGTAGTGTTGAGTCTATGGGCAGTGTTGAGTCTATGGGCAGTGTTGAGTCTCTGGCAGTGTTGAGTCTATGGGCAGTGTTGAGTCTATGGGCAGTGTTGAGTCTATGGGGTAGTGTTGAGTCTATGGGCAGTGTTGAGTCTATGGGCAGTGTTGAGTCTATGGGCAGTGTTGAGTCTATGGGCAGTGTTGAATCTATGGGCAGTGTTGAGTCTATGGGCAGTGTTGAGTCTATGGGCAGTGTTGAGTCTATGGGCAGTGTTGAGTCTATGGGCAGTGTTGAGTCTATGGTGCAGTGTTGAGTCTATGGGCAGTGTTGAGTCTATGGGTAGTGTTGAGTCTCTGGGCAGTGCTGAGTCTCTGGGCAGTGTTGAGTCTATGGGCAGTGTTGAGTCTGTGGGCAGTGTTGAGTCTAGGGCAGTGGTGAGTCTATGGGCAGTAGCGAGTCTATGGGCAGTGTTGAGTATATGGGCAGTGTTGAGTCTATGGGTAGTGTTGAGTCTATGGGAGTGTTGTGTCTATGGGGTAGTGTTGAGTCTATGGGCAGTGTTGAGTCTATGGGTAGTGTTGAGTCTATGGGCAGTGGTGAGTCTATGGGCAGTGTTGAGTTTATGGGGTGTGTTGAGTCTATGGGCAGTGTTGAGTCTATGGGGAGTGTTGAGTCTATGGGGTGTTGAGTCATGGGTAGTGTGAGTCTATGGGCAGGGTGAGTCTATGGGCATGTTGNGTCTATGGGTAGTGTTGAGTCTATGGGCAGTGTTGAGTCTAGGGTAGTGTTGAGTCTATGGCAGTGGAGTCTATGGGGNAGTGTTGAGTCTATGGGCAGTGTTGAGTATGGGCAGTGTTGAGTCTATGGGCAGTGTTGAGTCTATGGGCAGTGTTGAGTCTATGGGCAGTGTTGAGTCTATGGGTAGTGTTAAGTACGTTAACTCTATGGGCAGTGTTGAGTCTCTGGGCAGTGTTGAGTCTATGAGTAGTGTTGAGTCTATGGGCAGTGTTGAGTCTGCGGGCAGTGTTGAGTCTGTGGGCAGTGTTGAGTCTATGGGCAGTGTTCTGTGGGCAGGTTGAGTCTGTGGGCAGTGGTGAGTCTATGGGCAGTGGTGAGTCTATGGCAGTGTTGAGTCTGTGGGCAGTGTTGAGTCTATGGGCAGTGTTGAGTCTATGGGCAGTGTTGAGTCTGACAGTGTTGAGTCTATGGGCAGTGTTGAGTCTATGGGCAGTGTTGAGTCTATGGGCAGTGTTGAGTCTATGGGCAGTGTTGAGTCTATGGGTAGTGTTGAGTCTATGGGCAGTGTTGAGTCTATGGGCAGTGTTGAGTCTATGGGTAGTGTTGAGTCTATGGGCAGTGTTGAGTCTATGGGCAGTGTTGAGTCTATGGGTAGTGTTGAGTCTATGGGCAGTGTTGAGTCTATGGGCAGTGTTGAGTCTATGGGCAGTGTTGAGTCTATGGGCAGTGTTGAGTCTATGGGCAGTTTTGAGTCTATGGGCAGTGCTGAGTCTATGGTGCAGTGTTGAGTCTATGGGTAGTGTTGAGTCTATGGCAGTGTTGAGTCTATGGGCAGTGTTGAGTCTATGGGCAGTGTTGACTCTATGGGCAGTGTTGAGTCTATGGTGCAGTGTTGAGTCTATGGGTAGTGTTGAGTCTATGGGCAGTGTTGAGTCTATGGTGCAGTGTTGACTCTATGGGCAGTGTTGAGTCTATGGGCAGTGTTGAGTCTATGTGCAGTGTTGAGTCTATGGGCAGTGTTGAGTCTATGGTGCAGTGTTGACTCTATGGGCAGTGTTGAGTCTACGGGCAGTGTTGAGTCTGTAGCAGTGTTGAGTCTACGGGCAGTGTTGAGTCTATGGGGCAGTGTTAAGTCTACGGGCAATGTTGAGTCTACGGGCAGTGTTGAGTCTCTGGGCAGTGTTGAGTCTACGTGCAGTGTTGAGTCTACAGCAGTGTTGAGTCTCTGGGCAGTGTTGAGTCTACGGGCAGTGTTGAGTCTATGGGCAGTGTGAGTCTACGTGCAGTGTTGAGTCTATAGCAGTGTTGAGTCTACGTGCAGTGTTAGTCTCGGGCAGTGTTGAGTCTATGGGCAGTGTTGAGTCTACGGGCAGTGTTGAGTCTACGGGCAGTGTTGAGTCTATAGCAGTGTTGAGTCTACGGGCAGTGTTGAGTCTACGGGCAGTGTTGAGTCTATGGGCATTGTTGAGTCTACGGGCAGTGTTGAGTCTATGGCAGTGTTGAGTCTACGGGCAGTGTTGAGTCTACGGGCAGTGTTGAGTCTATAGCAGTGTTGGTCTACGGGCAGTGTTGAGTCTACGGGCAGTGTTGAGTCTATGGGCATTGTTGAGTCTACGGGCAGTGTTGAGTCTACGGGCAGTGTTGAGTCTCTGGGCAGTATTGAGTCTCTGGGCAGTGTTGAGTCTACAGGCAGTGTTGAGTCTCTGGGCAGTGCTGAGTCTCTGGGCAGTATTGAGTCTCTGGGCAGTGTTGAGTCTACGGGCAGTGTTGAGTCTCTGGGCAGTGTTGAGTCTCTGGGCAGTATTGAGTCTCTGGGCAGTATTGAGTCTCTGGGCAGTGTTGAGTCTCTGGGCAGTGCTGAGTCTCTGGGCAGTGCTGAGTCTACGGGCAATGTTCCGTGCGTACGTTGAACTTCTTTCGCACCGTACGTAGCCAACCTGTGCTAATCGGAGGCGCGTCTACGACCGCGCTAAGCGAGGCCTTGCCGCGCAGTATAAACACGTGCGCGCAGAACGAGACGGACAACTGTTCTCTCGGGTCCCGGACACGCGAAGAGGAAGACATCGGCTCAGCAAACTCGACAGGAGCGACTTGACAAAGAGACGCTCCACCCCCTCACTCCACCACGTTGCACCCCCATCCGCTTGGATCGAGAACGGAGGCGGGCCGTTCCTGCGTGCGTGCGTTCGTGCGCGTAACACCGAAACCGAACAGAGAAGGTGTCCAATAACGCGAACGTACACACGCACGGACGTACATACGTACNCACGCACGTACACACGCACGAAACTACGTGCGTACGTGCGGTGGCAGTGACTTGGCCACGGACAAAGGCGCGGGCGGAGGTGCGCACCACCCATCCCCTCGTGCGCAGGCCCGCCTCTAGGTGCGTACAGCACTTGTACAGTAGAGGCCACGGGGGAGCTTTGNCTTTGTCTCCCAGGCGCTGCTGCTGCTAGCTAACAGCACTCCCCGACGTCTGCTGCAGTGGGCGGCTTCATTGTGTTATTGGTTAATAGCACTTAATAAAGACGAAGATCAGAGCTCCACACACGCTCCTGTGCAGGTTGCCCGCGCTCTCTTTGTGTTCGTCTCCTTCCTAGGCGCTCTCCCCCACCCCCCCCCCTCCACCACTCACCCTCCCCACCACCACTCCCCCCCCCCACCTACCCCCCCCACACATCCCCTCCCACCAATCCCACCTCCCAACACCAATCCCACCACCACAATCCCCCACTATCTCCCCCCCGCCTCCCACCCTCCCACCACAATTCCTCCCACCACCTTCCTCACACCACNATCCCAACTTCCCCCCACCACCATCCCACCCCTCCCCACCATACCACCACAATCCCCCACCCCACAATCCCTCCCCCCACCACCATCCTACCCCTCCCCACCACAATCCCTACCCACACCAATCACCCCCCCCACCATCACCCCTCCCACCACCACCACCACAATCCCTACCCCACCACCACCATCCCACCCCTCCCCACCACCACCATCCCACCCCTCCCCACCACNACACCACAACCCCCCCCCACTATACCACCATCCCACCACNTCCCCACCACATCCCTCCCCCACCACCACACCCCCCCCCCACTATCCTCCCCCCCACCAACCCCTCCCCACTATTACACCCNTCCTCCCNCACCACACCACACTATCCCCACAGAAATCCGCCTGTCAACCCTTGAAGAGCTTCGCACTTTGCGAGAAAGATTTTCTTTTAAAGTGCGCAAGATTCAGAGGCGAATATATTTGTTTTCTTTTCTTACGCTCTATATTTGTTGATGTTGTTGTTGTTGTTAAAAGTCCCTAAAGGGATATCTGGCAAAGGTAGGTCAGGGAAAATAAAATGCCATTGGATTACTCTCTGGGATTTTGTGATGCGTTTAGCTGCACATCAACAACATCAACAACAACAAACGAAACTGACAAATCTGTGTCGGTCTGGCAAACAAAATAAAGAACCGGCGTCTCTCAGGTGCATGAGGAATGCCAGTGCCCCCTCACTGAAATGTCTGCGTTCTTTCATTCATCGATTCCTTCCCCACCTTCCTTCCTTCCTTCCTCGGAAGGAATTTGGCCTTCCAGAGGGCAGACGGAGCAGACAGCGACGCACGTGGCAATCGATACATGCGTTCGCCACCCTCGTTACGTGCGGCGGGTATTTAACGCGTGAGCAAATATCGTCCAAAAAACCACCACACTCCGTTCGTTCGCCCGCATCCATCCCACGCCGGGTCTCCAAGCTGCAAGTGTTTTAACAAACACATTCCTGCGGAGGGAGCTGGTAGGAACGTTGGGTTGCTCGGTCAATGGCCAGGGTCAACGGCGGCGTGGTGTATTCCGCAAATATGCCGACTGTGAGGGCGGGCACAAGCCGGCGTGAGTAGGTTACACGTTGAGTTTTATAAGGGCACCACGGGGTGACCAGCTCCTCCGCACCCAGTCCCACCCCTCCCCACCCCCACCAGCCCCACCCTCCCACCCAGCCCCTCCCACCCTTCCCACCCGCCCACCCTCGCCACCCAGCCCCTCCCGCACGTTGACTCTAAATGTGGAGGAGGGGGGGGAGAAACCCGGAGGACCCGGAGAAAAATCTACGCGACCACAGGGAGAGAGAGAGAGACATGCAAACTCCAAATTATACAGCAGGTCGGGATTTAACCCGTGACCTCCTGTACACCAGGCGAGGTAGTTAACATCTCGCCCCTACCACAAGGCTGTCCTTAGATCTGAACTTGACTTGTCTGACCCTGATAATTGTTTTTTACCCTTCTATCTGGCAACAAAACTGACACCTTTTTACAAGGAGTCATGTTTACATAGACCACAATACCTGCAGTCATAATGCAAACAAAAAACATAACTCTGATAATGTATGCACTGTCCTTGAAGTTGATTGGTCCACACCCGACTTGGTCCACACTCAACTTCAAGGACAGTGCATACATTATCAGAGTTATGTTTTTGTTTGCATTATGACTGCAGGTATTGTGGTCTATGTAAACATGACTCCTTGTAAAAAGGTGTCAGTTTTGTTGCCAGATAGAAGGGTAAAAAACCAATCATCATATTTTTACTGGCAAATGAGGTTCCAATGGTTGTCTTACCCTGTTGCAATTACCACTGGACAACCGTAAACATCTGCGCGCGCATCTGATTGTCGACTAACAGCTCCCAGATTTCACGCAACACAATTTGGGATCAAAAGAACTCAATGTTCGCAGCCCCAAAGTGGTTGGAGGCACGTTGGGTATCACCTCTTGGCATCTCCATTCTGCAATCAATGAACCGACTCGATTAAAATCCCTCCCAAGGTTTAAAAGCGCAGCTGTAATTTTACAACAAAGTTCAGTTGAACGCGTAATAGGGCCTTCGCGACGAGTATCACCCACAACAGATGTTGTTTTGTTGGCTTAGATCGAGGAGATGTAATGAATTGCTTCTATTTTCACGATTAAGCTTGTTTTTTTAATTAAATCTGTAATTGCGGAAGGCTTTGATGTCGCAATGCTTGGCCGGGTCGTGCAGCAAGGCTCGCCCTACTGGATACCTGTGACGAAAAAAACCTTCACAGCTCATCGGATTCCTCCCGCGGTATATAAATACAATATTCTGATTCTGTACCCACTGACGTTGGTGGCTTTGGCTCGCGCCCGACAGACGCCCCGCAGATTGTCCAAGCGAGTGTGAAAAGATGTGCGTCGAAACCCGCGACATTTAACAGCCGGCGGATACAACGATTGGAGTCTGTTCTCCTAGAACGCCGTTTGTGTTTTTGTTCACGACGCGAATTGTCTGTATGACGCGATGGGCGTACGAGGGAACGCGTTTTTTTTTTAAATCCTTTATATTAAGTTCACTCGCTTGCTTGCTTGCGCGCTTACGACCGTGCAAATCTTTCGGTCGTTTTTAACCCACTTCCCGTGATCCAATCGAGCTGACATTTTGCACACAGACTCGTTGTGCGTGCAATTGATTTTCGTGAATAAAATTTTCCAAAATTTACACTTTTTAGGAAAAAATAAATTATATTTAATTACCAATTGCTTAATGGTGGCAGGCAATCATCTGACCCATAGGTGGCAGCCATCTCAAGCCAGAGGACGAGAGGACTCTAGCCGCCACGCATATAAAGGATTTATAGTGAAAAACTTTGTTTTTACGGGTTCATTTTTTTTACAACGCCGATTGCCAATTGGATACAATTGGCAATCGGCGTTGGATACAATTGGCAATCACTGCGAGTTGGAGCAAGCGGTTGTCGTACGCCTGCCGCGGTGTAGCATTACGCACAGGCATCGGGATGCTGCTGGATGCTTCTAGAGCAGTGGTTCTCAATCGTAAAAAAATAATGTGTATAAACGCATAGGGCGTTGATGAAAGAAAGTAAGTCGTAACTTACGCGATTAATTTGTGTTTTCGCATGATTTACCTTCTAAAATAAATACGTAGGGATTGCTGAAACAAAGTAATTGCACTTACGCTCCCGTGGTTAATTTGAGTTTTCCATGATTTTCCTTCTAAATAAACTAAAAAATCTGGCCACGTCTCACACACTCCCCAGAAAGGGCATCTCGTACCCCCAGTGGGTGGCGTGCACCCCAGGTGAAAAAAACACTGCTCTGGACGCTACCCAAGCGCCTCAATCTTTGCCCGGCCCTGCGTAAATTACGCATCTCACGTGTTATCACGGACCCCCCCCCCGCATTGTACGTTGTTAAATAACGACGCGGCTTTTCACCGCGCGGAGTTCGTCAGGAACGCAGCGACTGCCACCCGCGTTCCAGGAGAACGAGGCCGTACGTGCGTTCCAAGAAGGAGGCGGACGTAGTTTGCAGCGCCTCAAACGTTTCAGTTCATTTACACCTAGATTTGAAGCTTTCGTGACTGCAAGGATTCATATTCTTAGGTTTTTTCGGTAAAGTCACGTAGGTAAAAAATTAAAATTAATAAAAGTAAAATAAAAAAATCACGACGTTTCAGAGGCAACACAAGCCTCCGTCTTACAAGAGATACTACTCCGTATATATTATTATATATACGGAGTGGTATCTCTTGTAATCTCTCATTTACTTGATACAGCTGTCGGGCTGTGACGGTTCCACCTGAAGACGGAGGCTTGTGTTGCCTCCGAAACGTCGTGATTTTTTTTTTTTATTTTATTATTTAATTTTTTACCTACGTGACTTTACGAAAAAACTAAGAATATTCATTTAAACCCTCCGAGACTTACGCAGCGTTACGGGGGGGGGGGGGGGNAACTTGGCACGCGTGCACGCGCGCGCGTAGACGTGAAGCCCGGCCAATTATAACCCCTCACCCTTCACTCCTGACCAGTGTAAAATGAACATAAAAGGTCTTTTAGCTTCTTGCAGCGTCTCTGCGCTCTCTTATTTTAATTAGATGTATTTCTCCTTCTCTCCCGTCTCTCTCTCTCTCGTGCAAGGAGAATCCAACTGCGAGAGGACTTTTAACGGCGACGCGGATCACAATCAAACTCACAAAAGACAAAGATCTCCCGTTGGGACAACTTGCTGTTGGCGAGCAGCACCTATGAAGGCCGGCACTGTGGCGCACGAGGGCGGGTGGACGGCAGCACCACGCCCGCTCGCCCGACCGCTTTGTATCCCCAGCGGCGATGCTTGCTACTGCCCATCGCACCCACGCACACATTGAGGCTCGGAAGATCTTGGGGAGGCCCAAGAACGATTCAGATAATCGTCCCTGGCGATGGCGGTGGCCGTGGGCGGGAATCGAACTCGGGGGCCGGCCGGTTTGTAGCGCAGCGCAGCGCCAACCGTTGCACCACCGCTCCCCACAAACTCGCCGCACACGTGCGCACACGCGCACGCACGCACACACGCACACATGTGCACGCGCGCACAGTCGAAAAATAAATAGGCAGACAGCATTACGCCTCTTCCACATCTGTCCCTCGGTGTAAATTTTTTTTTTTAAATGTTAACACATCCCGTCATCTGCGAGTGGCAGCGTTGGTCCAACGCGATCAAAACCCTCGACCGGTTTTGATATTCAGTGTCTATCATCAGCCATCGTCATGATACGTCTACCCCTGCTGGGCATCTTAGCCCCTGACGTAGGGGGTTGTGGGGGAGGGGGGCACAGGGTGCAAGGAGTTTTTATCCATCCCTCTCGTCCGTATATTTTCCACACGACAAAAGAAACGTAATTTCAAGCAAGCGTGCATCTCTCCGCGCTTCTCTGCGCACTTCTCGAAATGCTTTTTTCGTTCCCATTTTTATTCCCTTTTCCGTTCGATCACGACCGCGTCTCAGGTCGCCGCGCGTGCGTTTTTATTTTTATTTTTTCACGGCGGGTTCCTACCCACCACACTGGTCGTCAAGCAAAGCGCGTTATTCATGTAGCCACACTGGTGCGTTACACGTCACACTATATAACGCATCACCGGCGTGAAACCGGAGTATTGCTGCATCAAGTTCATTTATTAGATATAGCCCTGTGAGCCATTCGGCTCTTGAATCGGGTGCAACCGCAACAAAAAAACATGAACAAAAAACATCTTAAAGTGAATATGTGACTAAGTGCAAACAGAAAATCCAAGAAAAGACAGCAAAATATTGCAAAAAAAAACACCGTACACATGCGGTAAACACCGCATGCAGGCAGTTACCCCGACTTATGAACACCCGGTTCACGAACGCCTGACTCACGAACACCCGATTCACGAACGCCTGACTCACGAACGCACTTGCGAACGAGATTCCATCACCATCCGACTTGTAAACTGGCACTAAGCAAACCACACCGCGTAACTCTTTGGTTCGGCATATGTACAAATGTACAATGTTTCTTCTTATTTACGACTTTAACAACGCTTCCCTCTTCCGACTTACGAACCGTCCCGCTTACGAACGGGTCTCAGGAACGGAATATGTTCGTAAGTCGGGGACTGCCTGTAAAAAATGCAGTGAGAGCAGGTTAATGTTTCAGGCCACGGATATTCTTCTTCTTCAGAGGAGGTACTGCGCGAAGGCCAAGTCATGTGAGGATCGCACTCGCTCTCTATGCTCTCTCTATCTCTCACGACGCCTCACACTCTCTCACACTCTCTCCGCTTACGCTTTCTCAAGTCTCTCACTCTCTCATCTCACGCTCTCTCTCACTCTCTCTCTATCTCTCACTCTCTCACGCTCTCTCACGCTTTCTCACACTGTCTCTCACTCTCTCACGCTCTCTCACGCTCTCTCTCTCTCTCTCACTCTCTCTCTCGCTCTCTCACTCTCTCTCACTCTTATTCTCTCACACTCACACTCTCTCCACTCTCACACACCTCTCACACTCTCTCTCACGCTCTCAATGTCTCTCACGCTCTCTCACACTCTCTCACTGCCTCTCATCTTCACCTTCTCACTCTCTCGCTCTCACACTGTCTCTCACGCTCTCTCTCTCTCACGTCACTCCCTCCCTCATGTTCTCTGCACTCTCTTCACACCTCTCCACTTCTCTCTCTCACGCTCTCTCACTCACGCTCTCACTCCCTCCCTCACACTGTCTCTCATCTTCACCCTCCTCTCCTCTTGCTCCTCACTGCTCTCACACTCCCTTCACAGTCTCTCACGCTCTCACACTCTCCCTCACACTGTCTCTCCCTCTCTCTCTCACGCTCTCTCAAGCTCCCTCCCTCCCTCCTCTCACTGTCTCTCACGCTCTCTCACACTCTCTCCCTCTCACGCTCTCTCTCTCTCTCTCATGCTCTCTCTCCCTCACGCTCCCTCTATCTATCACGCTCTCTCTCTCTTTCCTCAAACAAGCATGGGCAGCATTCACCTCCGTTGGCGACCCTGGCCCAGCGGTGGAAATTCCACATCCAATGACGGGGAACGTAGCGTAGTGGGGAGAGGGTTCGGATCAACCTCTTGATATGATGACCACTGCTTACATTTCGATTTAAAGCTTTCGTGACTGCAGGGATTCATCTTCTTGGTTCTTTCGGTAAAGTAAAAAAATTAAACATAATTATGTTTTATTTTATTATTTTATTACTTCCTTCTACGTGACTTTACCGAAAGAACCAAGAAGACACTGCTACATCTTACAAAGTTGTATTTATTCACCGGCAAAAAATCAAAATAACTTGAAGCACGTTTCCATTTAAATAAATCACGATTCAACCCCTATCGCTCAGTGGCCGCCTGCCTGACCTCAAATACCCCCCCCCCCCCCCACAGCGGCACAGCCGCCTCAAACTGGTATTCATTTTATCGACCCTGCAGCAAGGCAGGGCAAGGGTGTGATGACGGATGGATAGATGGATGGATGGGGCAAGCCGCGAGTGTTTCCGGCACTTTCCAAGGCAGCAGGGCGGATTTGGAAAGCGGGTGGCTGAGAATGGCGTGAAGAAGAAAATTAACCCGTAAAAACAAAGTTTTTCACTAAAAATCCTTTATATGCGTGTTCAATGGGCCACAACCCAGCCCACATTGGTCTTTGAAACGAGCGGCTAGAGTCCTCTCGTCCTCTGGCTTGAGATGGCTGCCACCTATGGGTCAGATGAATGACTGCCACCATTAAGCAATTGGTAATTAAATATAATTATTTTTTCCTAAAAGTGTAAAATTTTGGAAAATTATTTTCACGAAAATACATTGTCACGCACAACGAGTCTGTGTGCAAAATGTCAGCTCGATTTGATCACGGGAAGTGGGTTAAAAACGACCGAAAGATTTGCACGGTCGTAAGCGCGCAAGCAAGCAAGCAAGTGAACTTAATATAAAGGATTTAAAAATAACTTGAATGCACGTTTCTACATTTTTAAAAATCACGATTCGAACCCTGGACCTATCGCTCAGTGGCCGCCGGCCCTGACCTCGAATGAACCTCCCCCCCCCCNACAGCGGCACAGCCACCTCAAACTGGTATCTATTTTATCGACCCTGCATGCAAGGCAGGGCAAGGGTGTGATGACGGATGGATGGATGGGGCAAGCCGCGAGTGTTTCCTGCACTTTCCAAGCCAGCAGTGCGGATTTGCAAAGCGGGTGGCTGAGAAGGGCGAGGAGAAAAGAGGAGAGCGAGTGAGTGAGCGAGCGGCTTGAGTGCCAATCGAAACGCAAGTGAGGCGCCGGCATTCAATTAATTAGCGGCTTAAATATATTTAATTCCGGGTTTTTTCCCTTCCCCTCCCCCCCTTCTAATTATAAATAGCACCACTACGTAAATCTGTCATTCTGTTAACGGAGATAAAAGAAAAATATTCAAATAAGCAAATTAATTAAAAGTAAACAATGGAAACCAGCTTGACGGTGGGACGGGCCCGCGTACGCACACGCGTGTACACGTGCAAACAAAAACAAAGATCCACCCTGTAGCCTTTTGACTGTTAGGGCCAAGTGCTGTTAGCGAGTGGAGGCACCTATGAAGGCCGGCACGGCACAAGGAAGGTGGGTGGGTGGCCAGCACCAGGCCCGCCCACCCGGCCCCTTTATCTCCCCAGCGGCGATGGTGACTACACACCACGGCACGCGGTACTAAATTGGAGGCTGATTCGATCTTGGAGAGGCCTAGGACCCGTTCAGATAATCGTCAGTGGTGTTGGTGACCATGAGCGGGAATCGAACTCGGGTCAGAGGTCGGCTTCGTAGCGAAGCGCACTGCCAACCGCTGCACCGCCGCTCCTCAGACGCACGCACGCACACGTGGATGCACACACACGTGGATGCACACACACACGTGGATGCACACGTGGATACACACACACACGTGGATACACACACACACGTGGATGCACACGTGGATACACACACACACGTGGATGCACACACACACGTGGATACACACACACACGTGGATGCACACACACACGTGGATGCACACACACACGTGGATGCACACACACGTGGATACACACACACACACGTGGATGCACACACACACACGTGGATGCACACACACACGTGGATACACACACGCACGTGGATGCACACGCACACGTGGATGCACACACACACGTGGATGCACACGCACACGTGGATACACACACACACGTGGATGCACACACACACGTGGATGCACACACACACGTGGATGCACACGCACACGTGGATGCAGACACACACGTGGATGTACACACACACGTGGATGCACACACACACGTGGATACACACGCACACGTGGATGCACACACACACGTGGATACACACGCACACGTGGATGCAGACACACACGTGGATGCACACACACACGTGGATGCACACACACGTGGATACACACACACGTGGATGCACACACACACGTGGATGCACACACACACGTGGATGCACACACACACGTGGATACACACACACGTGGATGCACACACACGTGGATACACACACACACGTGGATGCACGCAGACACGTGGATGCACACACACACGTGGATGCACACACACACGTGGATCTGTATCAAGCAATTTTGTGTCACAGCAAAATTGCTGTATCAAGCAATTTTGTGTCACAGCAAAATTGCTGTATCAAGCAATTTTGTGTCACAGCAAAATTGCTGTATCAAGCAATTTTGT
This sequence comes from Lethenteron camtschaticum, assembly GCA_018977245.1. Classification (NCBI taxonomy): domain Eukaryota; kingdom Metazoa; phylum Chordata; class Hyperoartia; order Petromyzontiformes; family Petromyzontidae; genus Lethenteron; species Lethenteron camtschaticum. Next base: position 10,804,230 of record MU249573.1, on the reverse strand, counting down.
GTCACAGCAAAATTGCTGTATCAAGCAATGTTGTGTCACAGCAAAATTGCTGTATCAAGCAATTTTGTGTCACAGCAAAATTGCTGTATCAAGCAATTTTGTGTCACAGCAAAATTGCTGTATCAAGCAATGTTGTGTCACAGCAAAATTGCTGTATCAAGCGATTTTGTGACACAGCAAAATTGCTGTATCAAGCGATTTTGCTGTGACGGTTTCACCTGAAGACGGAGGCTTGCGTTGCCTCCGAAACGTCGTGATTTTGATTATTTGTTTTCTTTTTTAACCTACGTGACTTTACCGAAAAAGCCAAAGAGTATGAATCCTTGCAGTCACGAAAGCTTTCACAGCCATATTTGCTGTACCTTGATACAGCAAATCTGGCTGTGACGGTCCCACCTGATGACGGAGACTTGTGTTGCCTCCGAAAAGTCGTGATTTTTAATTTTATTTTTATTAATTTATTTCATTTTTTACCTACGTGACTTTACCGAAAAAAACTAAGAGTATATTTTTTTGCTGTTGCAACTATAGACGTTGTTTTAAAATAAAAGATGTGCTATTTCACCAGGTAAGGTCCACACTCAGCTCTTTCTTTTCAAGATGCGACCTGGCCATAAGAAATGATAGCTCAACGAAGTGGCTTATTATCATCATCATCCTCGCGTGGAAATTGACAGCAGCCAAATGCTCCTGAAAGCGTCACGTCGATTCTAAATGCGGAGGGAAAACCGGAGGACCCGGAGAAAAATCCACAGGACCACTGGGCGAGAAAGAGACACGCAAACTCAAAATATTCAGCAGGCTTCGGGCTCGGGATGGAACCCAAGACCTCCTGTACACAAGACGAGTATTGTGGTTAATGCAGACATGATTCCTCGTAAAAAGGTTTCAGTTTTGTTGCCAAAAAAAGGGGAAAACCCTATTATTATATTTTGGCACGAGGAAAGGAGGTCCCATGATGTAGATGCTCACCCCGAGGTCTCATTACGCTGATAGTGCATTGCCTTTGTGTACGCTTTTTGCGTCCTCTGATCTAACACCGTGAGACGAGGCTCAAAAGAAAGCTGTCTGTGGTGTGGACCAATCAGTTTCAAGGACAATGCATATATTTTCAGAGTAGTTTTTGTTTGCATTCTGACCACAAATATTGTGGTTAATGCAGACATGATTCCTCGTAAAAAGGTTTCAGTTTTGTGGCCAAAAAAGTGGGAAAAAGCTATTATTATATTTTGGTACTCGCAAAGAGGTCCCATGATGTAGATGCTCACCCCGAGCTCTCATTACTCTGATAGTGCATTGTCTCTGGGCTGTACGCCTTTTTTCGTCCTCTGATCTAACACCGTTTGAGACGAGGCTCAAAAGAAAGCTGTCTCTGGTGTGGACCAATCAGTTTCAAGGACAATGTATATATTATCAGAGTTGTTTTTGTTTGCATTCTGACCACAAGCATTGTGGTCAATGCAGACATGATTCCTCGTAGAAAGATTTCAATTTTGTTGCCAAAAAAAGGGGAAAACCCCTATTATATTTCGCTACTGGCAAAGGAGGTCCCATGTAGATACTCTGATAGTGCATTGCTTTTGAGCTGTACGCCTTTTGGCGTCCTCTGATCTAACACCGTTTGAGCGAGGCTCAAAAGAAAGCTGTCTCTGGTGTGGACCAATCAGTTTCAAGGACAATGCAAATATTATCAGAGTACGTTTTTTGTTTTCATTCTGACCACAAGTATTGTGGTGAATGCAGACATGATTCCTCGTAGAAAGATTTCAGTTGTGTTGCCAGAAAAAAGGGAAAAACCATATTATTATAAGACGAGGTAGTTAACATCTTGCCACCGTGTCACCCCATACGTACAAACATATTTTTCTTATCGTGCAGAATTTTCTGTGGTTGTTACGTTTTGAGTATTTTAATGTGACGACGTGGCAGAGGTCTGTCAGACGTGGCACCGCATGGGGCGTGCGAGCAAAATAAAAAATTAACCGTAAAAACAAAGTTTTTCACTCTAAATCCTTTATATGCGTGGCGGCTAGAGTCCTCTCGTCCTCTGGCTTGAGATGGCTGCCACCTATGGGTCAGATGATTGTCTGCCAGCATTAAGCAATTGGTAATTAAATATTTAATTTGTTTTCCCTAAACAGTGTAAAATTTTGGAAAAAAAATTTCACGAAAATTTATTGTCACACACAACGAGTCTGTGTGCAAAATGTCAGCTCGATTGGATCACGGGAAGTGGGTTAAAAACGAGTGAAAGATTTGCACGGTCCTAAGCAAGCAAGAAAACTTAATATAAAGGATTTTAAAATATATTCGCCTGTGGAGGACGCGGGGATCGATCCCGCGACCTTTGGCATGGGAAGCGAGGGCGCTACCAACTGCGCTACTCCGCCATGGCCTGTGGAGGGGTTACGCTCTGGGCTCCTATACTGTGACGTTCAGCCAAAGCCATGAATGAGTTCTATTTGAATAAATGTAAAATAATTTTTCCTAAAAAGTGTAAAATTTTTGATTTTTTTTTCACGAAATTAATTGTCACGCACAACGAGTCTGTGTGCAAAATGTCAGCTCGATTGGATCACGGGAAGTGGGTTAAAAATCGACCGAAAATTTGCACGGTTGTAAGCAAGCAAGCAAGCACGCAAGCACGCAAGCAAGCAAGCGAACTTCATATAAAGGATTGAAAAAGAAATCGACTTGAAGCGGGACTCCACGTCAACCGGTTGCCGATACAGTGACACGAGAACAAGCCAGAGTCGCGTGTAATCACCGCCCGGTGCATTGTGCCGGCCATCAGTCAATAGACACACAAACAAGACAAAGATCCCCCGTAAAACCTCTAAGAGACTGTTGGGACAAGTGCTGTTAGCGAGCAGCTATAAAGACCGGCACGGCACACGAGGGGTGGGTGGCCAGCACCGCGCCCGGCCGCCTTTGTCTCCCCAGTAGCGATGATGTTTACACATCGCACCTAGGTACTCAGTTGAGGCTGTGTCGACCTAGGGGAGGCCCAGGACCGGTTCAGATGATCGTCACTTGCGTTGGCCGTGAGCGAGAATCCAACTCGGGTCGCCGGTTCGTAGCGCGGCGTAGCGCTAAACCGCTACACCACCGCTCCCCACACACAAACACGCGCTCTGTGGCATCCGCGCGTATCGCTCTGCCCATTACAATGAAGAGCGTTTCATAAATAATCCTCGATCGAAAAGCCGTTCGTTTCAGTGCGGGGTTTGGTGGGGTTCCGGACGATAAATAAGTTCATATCGGGTCCCCAGGGCAACGGATTCGCTCCAACGCAGGTAACGGCAGCAATGCGTGGCCAGAACAACACCCGAGGCACTGCCCGTAACACCAGACGCGTGGGGTGTGATCTGATTCTAACGTTAATTCTAGATTTTGAAGCTTTCGTGACTGCAAGGATTTTATATTCTTAGGTTTTTTCGGTAAAGTCACGTAGGTAAAAAATTAAATTTAAATTTCATAAAAGTAATCATTGGAGAGATGTGATTAACCATGCAAAAAAGATTTAACTACACTTATTTGGACCATCTTATTTGACAACTATTACAGGTTACTGATAGACAGCCAGTTTTGTTTACCAGGTTTCGTTTTTTCTTTTTTAACACTTTTATTATGTAGGCTAGGCGTTAGTCACAAACCGCACCTCTCCATAACAAAGGCTCAGTCTTTTGTTATGCAGTCTATTCTTAGTCTTAAGCCTCACCTTACCATATTAATAAAAAGTGTGCCTTTCCGGGCCCTTCCCCCTCAACCATATATATACGGAGTGGTAGCTCTTGTAATCTCTCATTTACTTGATACAGCTGTCGCGGCTGTGACGGTTCCACCTGAAGACGGAAGCTTGTGTTGCCTCCGAAACGTCGTGATTTTTATTTTTTTTATTTTATTTTTATTTTTTTACTTTTATTAATTTTAATTTAATTTTTTTACCTACGTGACTTTACCGAAAAAACCTAAGAATCTGATTCTAACGTTTATTCATGGGGCGCCGTCTTCACCCTCTCAAGGCGCTCCGTCACACGGCTTACGCGGGGTGGTGGCGCGGAACGGTAGGGTGTGTAGTTGGCGCGGGGCTGTGCTTACGAGGTATTGAGGAATGAGAGAGAGAGANCGGCGATGGAGGGTTTCGATTTAAAGCTTTCGTGACTGCAGGATTCATCTTCTTGGTTCTTTCGGTAAAGTCACGTAGAAGGGAAATAATAAAATAATAAAAATATCGGTGAAGTCACGTAGAAGGGAAATGATAAAATTAAACATATTATGTTTTATTTTTTATTTAAAGCTTTCGTGACTGCAGGGATTCATCTTCTTGGTTCTTTCGGTAAAGTCACGTAGAAGGGAAATAATAAAAAATACAAATAAAACATAAGAAATAAAATTCATCTTCTTGGTTCTTTCGTAAAGTCACGAAAGGGAAAAATAAAATAATAAAATANAACATAATACGGTAAAATACGTAGAAGGGAAATGATAAAATTAATAAAAATTAAACATATTATGTTTTATTTTTNATTTAAAGCTTTCGTGACTGCAGGGATTCATCTTCTTAGTTCTTTCGGTAAAGTCACGTAGAAGGAAATAATAAAATAAAATAAACATAATAAATAATTCTCACTATTATGTTTTATTTTTTTATTTTATTATTTTCCTTCTACGTAACTTTACCGAAAGAACAAGAAGATGGGAGGGTTGCTTAGGAGAGGGCGAGGGGCAGCCGCAGAGGAAGAGAACGGCGATGGAAATGAGGTGAGGGTTTAAGAGAGGAACGGATGGAGATTAAGGACGGCGAATGCTTAGTGTACAGGGGCAGTGGTAAGTCTATGGGCAGTGTTGAGTCTATGGGCAGTGTTGAGTCTATGGGCAGTGTTGAGTCTATGGGTAGTGGTTAGTCTATAGGCAGTGCTGAGTCTATGGGCAGTGCTGAGTCTACGGGCAGTGTTGAGTCTATAGGCAGTATTGAGTCTATAAGCAGTGTTGAGTCTATTGACAGTGCTGCTTCATGTACAGGGGAAGTTCCCTCCACTGGAGGGTTTGCAAAGAAGAAGAAGGACCGATAACGCGATTGGGCACCTGGAGAAGAGAGAGCCAGAGACACAGAGACGGAGAGAGGGGAATGGAGAGAGGAAGGGACGTGGAAGGAAATGCGAGACACACACCTGAAGCAAACCCTCGTGGTAAAGGTGCCGACTTTGAATTGCCGATGAGGATGAACTCCGGATGAGAAAATATCACGAGAAATTGTAATCGTCTCGCAAACGAACGCGTCCTTCACGCTGACGACGATGAAAGTGACATCACCAAACGCGCGGTCAACTAGCGTTATGCCACAACGCGGCTGGAAGAAAAACAAAACTCAACACACGCAAGACACACAAGAACCGTGCCGCGGGGCACTAAAAACGCAGCGAAATAATCGAGGCGGGGCCCCCACCAACAGACGCTGCCGCCTTGCGAGGGGAAGCCCCGGCGACGCAGGCCAACGACACAGGCCAGTCACGCAAGAGCCGCGGTACCGTGAATGAAAAAAATTAACCCGTAAAAACAAAGTTTTTCACTATAAATCCTTTATATGCGTGGCGGCTAGAGTCCTCTCGTCCTCTGGCTTGAGATGGCTGCCACCTATGGGTCAGATGATTGCAAGCCACCATTAAGCAATTGGTAATTAAATATAATAATAAAAAATTCCCGAACATTAATTGTCACGCACAACGAGTCTGTGTGGTAAATTGTCAGCTCGATTGGATCACGGGAAGTGGGTTAAAAAACGACCGAAAGATTTGCACGGTCGTAAGCGCGCAAGCAAGCAAGTGAACTTAATATAAAGATTTAAAAAAGAAACTCGACGTGAAAAAATGTTACCTGCCCCAGCGAGTGGCAAGAAAGGGGGGGGGCGCTATAACGGGATAAAATGAATCCGTGACAGAATTAATGATACATTATGTTATGTTTAGGCCCACATATGGAGTAATTTGGCGTGGCTTTGCCATATATGAAATACTGAGACGGGTATCGATGTGTTTTTAATGATCCAATGGTCGATCCAACGGGAATCAACCGATTCAATTCCCTGTGTCTGTGTGTTCAAGCATGGATCAAGCATGGATCGAGCTTTGACACTTTGAATACAAAATGTTTTAAATCGGTTAAGTGATTCCTGTCATTAATTCTAGATTTGAAGCTTTCGTGACTGCAAGGATTCATATTCTTAGGTTTTTTCGGTAAAGTCACGTAGGTAAAACATCAAAATAAAATAAATAAAAACGTCGTGATTTTTATTTTATTTTATTTTATTAATTTTGATGTTTTACCTACGTGACTTTACCGAAAAAACCTAAGAATATATTCCTTTCATGTGATTTCTGTATCTAAAAGATCGAAAAAGCCCCCATTTCCTCATTAACATAATTCATTCTGCCGGGGATTCGTTTCATCCCATCGCAGCGCCTAATCGATGGAGCCGGCGCTGTCGTGAGTCCGCGAGTTCGCGCGCGAGGTGGGCTTACAGTGGGGTGAGGTGCCCTCCCCAGCACTCCCACCCCTACCCCTGCCATCCACCCACTCCAGCCCACCACCCACCCCTTTGATGTACACCTCGGAGGCTGTTTAGAAAGCGAAGTTGTAAACAACCGGTGCTTCGGCACTCTGCGAGGCTTTTTTGCCGTTTGCACTGTTGTTCTGTTTTGATTAAAAATAGATTTTCCCCCCCCGCCCCCCAGCAGCCAGCAGCCAGCCCCCACCCCCCGGCCCCTCGCACACGGAGGGAGAGAGAGCGAATGGGCGCGCCACGCACTGCCGAGCGCTCTACGCTCGCCACGCTCTCAGAAACGGCGCATGATGGGCAGCCAGGCAGGAAGCCAGGTCGCTAGGCAACCAGGCAGGTAGCCAGGTCGCTAGGCAACCAGGCAGGTAGCCAGGTCGCTAGGCAGCCAGGCAGGAAGCCAGGTCGCTAGGCAGCCAGGCAGGAAGCCAGGTCGCTAGGCAACCAGGAAGGAAGCCAGGTCGCTAGGCAACCAGGAAGGAAGCCAGGTCGCTAGGCAACCAGGAAGAAAGCCAGGTCGCTAGGCAACCAGCCAGGTCGCTAGGCAGCCAGGCAGGAAGCCAGGTCGCTAGGCAACCAGGCAGGAAGCCAGGTCGCTAGGCAACCAGGCAGGAAGTCAGGTCGCTAGGCAACCAGGCAGGAAGCCAGGTCGCTAGGCAGCCAGGCAGGAACCCAGGTCGCTAGGCAATCAGGCAGGAAGCCAGGTCGCTAGGCAACCAGGCAGGTAGCCAGGTCGCTAGGCAACCAGGAAGGAAACCAGGTCGCTAGGCAGGCAGGCAGGAAGCCAGGTCGCTAGGCAACCAGGCAGGAAGCCAGGTCGCTAGGCAACCAGCCAGGTCGCTAGGCAGCCAGGCAGGAAGCCAGGTCGCTAGGCAACCAGGCAGGAAGCCAGGTCGCTAGGCAGGCAGGCAGGAAGCCAGGTCGCTAGGCAACCAGGTAGGAAGCCAGGTCGCTAGGCAACCAGGCAGGTAGCCAGGTCGCTAGGCACCAGGCAGGAAGCCAGGTCGCTAGGCAGCCAGGCAGGAAGCCAGGTCGCTAGGCAACCAGGAAGGAAGCCAGGTCGCTAGGCAACCAGGAAGGAAGCCAGGTCGCTAGGCAACCAGGAAGAAGCCAGGTCGCTAGGCAACCAGCCAGGTCGCTAGGCAGCCAGGCAGGAAGCCAGGTCGCTAGGCAACCAGGCAGGAAGCCAGGTCGCTAGGCAACCAGGCAGGAAGTCAGGTCGCTAGGCAACCAGGCAGGAAGCCAGGTCGCTAGGCAGCCAGGCAGGAACCCAGGTCGCTAGGCAATCAGGCAGGAAGCCAGGTCGCTAGGCAACCAGGCAGGTAGCCAGGTCGCTAGGCAACCAGGAGGAAGCCAGGTCGCTAGGCAGGCAGGCAGGAAGCCAGGTCGCTAGGCAACCAGGCAGGAAGCCAGGTCGCTAGGCAACCAGGAGGAAGCCAGGTCGCTAGGCAGGCAGGAAGCCAGGTCGCTAGGCAACCAGGCAGGAAGCCAGGTCGCTAGGCAACCAGGCAGGAAGCCAGGTCGCTAGGCAACCAGGTAGGAAGCCAGGTCGCTAGGCAACCAGGCAGGAAGCCAGGTCGCTAGGCAACCAGGCAGGAAGTCAGGTCGCTAGGCAACCAGGCAGGAAGCCATGTCAATAGGCAACCAGGCAGGAAGCCAGGTCGCTAGGCAGGCAGGAAGGAAGCCAGGTCGCTAGGCAACCAGGCAGGTAGCCAGGCTGCTAGGCAGCCAGGCAGGTAGCCAGGTCGCTAGGCAACCAGACAGGAAGTCAGGTCGCTAGGCAACCAGGCAGATAGCCAGGTCGCTAGGCAGCCAGGCAGGAAGCCAGGTCGCTAGGCAACCAGGCAGGAAGCCAGGTCGCTAGGCAACCAGGCAAGCAGCCAGGCTGCTAGGCAACCAGGCAGGCAGGAAGCCAGGCAGCCAGGCAGACAGCCAAGTCGCCAGGCCACTAGGCAGGCAGAGGCCATCCAAGTTAGTTGACAAGAAGACAAACAAACAAAAAAATGGCAGACCCGGGCTGGTGAAATATTAAATATTCCCGTGAATAATTAACACGCTGACACGCGCCCGTCATGCAACACAAGCATCAGAGGCGGCGCGCAGTCTCTATCAGCAGCCGGATGAGCGCCTCAGATTCGGCCAATTGAATCCACGCTGGGGAGCACGCGGTGGTCAGGCACCGCACACGGCCACCAACACCAGTGACTATCTGGGTCGACTCAGCCTTAAACGAGTACCCGGTGCGGTGCGTAGTAAACATCGACACTAGCAGGACATACGGACGTACACACGCACGTACGCACGGACGCACGCAAGTACGTGCGTACAGTGCGGTGTGCAGTAAACGTGGCCACTNGGGAGACAAAGGCGGCCGGTACCTGGCGTGGTGCTGTCCACCACCCCTCGTGTGCCACTGTGCCGGCCTTCATAGGTGCTCGCTACTCGCTAACAGGCTGTTAAAGCTATACCTGGGGGGTGGGATTGCTAAATGTGTCTTTGTCTTGTGCGCGCACGTGTACATAAACGTGTGCGTAAGTGTTCTGTGCGCGTTATGCAACCCGGCAGCTACGACGGAATTGAATGAACGTGGGCGCACGTTTAAGTGTTACGCGTGGACACTGTGAGAACGCTCTCACAGTCGGCAAACGATGACGGATGAAGAGGCTGGAAATGCAATCGGCGGTTTCGGCTGGCCCAGGGGTTTCTCGACTCTCTCGCCACTAGGAGCTCAACGTCTCGCCAAGGATGGCGAGGAGATGTTAACTTGCCTCGCGTCCGGCATGCAAGGGGTTTTGGGTTCGATCCCGACCCTGACGATGCCTGTATATTTGGATATTCTTAGGCTTTTTCGGTAAAGTCACGTAGGTAAAAAATTTAAATTAATAAAAGTAAAATAAAATAAAAATCACGACGTTTCGGAGGCAACACCAGCTTGCGTCTTCAGGTGGAACCGTCACAGCCCGACAGCTGTATCAAGTAAATGAGAGATTACAAGAGATACCACTCCGTATATAATGGTTGAGGGGGGGAATATGAATCCTTGCAGTCACGAAAGCTTCAAATCTGTATATTTGGAGTTTGCGTGTTCTCCCGTCGTCGTGTGGATTGTTCTCCGGGTTTTTTTTACGCGCTTTTATACTGGTAGGGACCTACTGGTTACACCAGCCCACAGGGATTATTGTGTCCGTCGTGCAGGGAGGGGCTGGGTGGGGAGGGAGGGCTAGGTGGGAATGGAGGGTGGGGAGGGGCTGGGTGGGAGGGTGGGGCTGGGGGGAGGGTGGGGAGGGCTGGGTGGGGAGGGTGGGGAGGAGGGCTGGGTAGGGAGGGAGGGTGGGAGGGCTGGGTGGGAGGGTGGGAAGGGCTGGGCTGGGAGGGGCTGGGTGGGGAGGGCTGGTCACCCGTGGTGCCCTTATCAAACTCAACGTTTAACCTACTCACGCCGGCTTGTGCCCGCCCTCACAGTCGGGCATATTTGCGGAATACACCACGCCGCCGTTGACCCTGGCCATTGACCGAGCAACCCAACGTTCCTACCAGCTCCCTCCGCAGGACAATGTGTTTTAACTCACTCTGTCTGTAGTATCCTCAACTCTGTGTGTTGTTGTATCCTCAAATCTTGAAACTCAATTTTAACCCCTTCCCAATATCGCATCGACTGCAAACTTGGTATACGTATGTCACACTGATGACAATACTATATTCTATCATAAAATATAAAATATATTTTTAAACGATCTTTTTTTGATCGTATGTTTCGGCTTGGTCTAACTGTCAACGCTCAACTGACGTTGGCTGTAAATCACAACGGTCCCTTACGATATGGCAAGCTTCGGGGCCACTTCTTAGAGTCGTGGAGTTCTGCCATTACTCGTACGGTACATTTCATTAAAGCGTGTTTTTTTTTTAAGTATTTTTAAATATCACTTATTCCTCCGTAATGAGAGTACAGGTAGTCCCCTACTTACGATATTTCGATCTTACGATGGCGATTCGACAAAATTCGACAACCTAACATCGTTCAAGTATGCAGACGACGGACAGAATCTTGGTGAGTGCAGTACAATGATACGTTACGATACGTTCAATGCATGTGTGATACGTAGCTTTAGCGATTTCATTTAAGGTTACCACGATAAATTGCTCTGTTTTGCTAAATTATCGCCGTTCTTTAAGACTCCTGGGTAGGCTAGGCCATCTTCGACTTACGATATTTTCGACTTACGAAGATGGGTCGTCGTAACGCATCTCCGTCGTTAGTAGAGGACTACCTGTATTTGGCAGCTGACATACATTCCCACGTGACGATGGTAGTGATGAGCCACTTCGTTTGCGATGACCAGGTCACTTCTGATAGCTTAACGGGTCTTGTCTGGTAAAATAAATAAAAAGTTACAAATATCTGTACCACGCCTGTAGCTTGTGTTGTTATTGCTGTCGTTAGTACGAATACCTCAGTGGGCTTTGCCTGGTTTGGATGATGGGTTTGTTTTTTTGGCCTGTGTTTGGGTGATGTGTTTACCTTTCTTGTAATTTGCACCACGATCGTGTTTTCGTATTGTTTGTTCTCCGTAATAAGAGGTTGTTTGGTTATAATCGCGTAAATGTGCGTAGTTAAACCCGCCACCACCCGACACAGCTAATTAGTAAGTGGTTTGTCACGTGAACAAACCATGCCAATTTGTTACTAGTACAGCACCCGCCGGTGTGTTCGAGATTAAATCCACAATTGTGGGTTTACAATATCATTGTGGGTTTAGAATATAATTGTGGGTTTATAATTTCATTGTGGGTTTACAATATAATTGTGGGTTCATAATAGAAGGTTTACAATATAATTGTGGGTTTACACAACAAATCTGTATCGCGAAAGGACACGTGAAACTGTTCTCGTGACGTTATCCCGTGGCCACCTGCTGGACATCCGTGAAAAAAAAAGCTTTACCTCTCGGATTCCTCCTGCAAGTTTAAATAAAATATTCTGATTCTGAGTATTCGCGTTCGTGCAGTACGTCTGTCAACGCAGGCCCGCAGCAACGGTCAGCATCATCACCAGAATTATAATTTGATTTCACCCCACACCTCAACCCCCAAGGAGATGTTACCACTTACCNACCCCCAACACAACCCCCCCTACCACCCATTTCAAATTATAGTTCGCTTTGCCTTTCGGCATGAACCTCGTCCGTGTATTTGTGAGGTCGTTCGCCTGCGGTCGCTACAGCCGGATCGTCCGCGGTCCCTTAAGATGCTCACCTTTGCGTGGCGTTCAGCCACAACACGGAATGGAGCGCGCACTTTGACTGGAACGTGGAGTTGGGAAGCAACGTGGTGGAANCCGTGCGTTAAATGCACACACGGCATGGAGCGCGCGCTTTGACTGGAACGTGGAGTTTGGGGAGGGGCAACGTGGTGGCCGCGTGCGAGGATTTAAATGCACCGCAACACGGCGTGGCGTATTTTGACGGAACGTGGAGTGAGCGAAATAACGTGGAGGCACCGTGTGAGGATTTAAATGCACCGCAACACGGCGTGGAGCGCGCTTTGACTGGAACGTGGAGTCGGGAAGCAACGTGGTGGCACAGTGCGTTAAATGAACACACGGCCTGGAGCGCGTGCTTTTAACAGAACGTGGAGTTGGGGAGATGCAACGTTAGTGGCGCCGTGCGTTAGGATTTAAACGAACCACAACACGGCCTGGAGTTTGCTTTGGCGGAACGTGGAGTCGGGGAAGCAACGTGGTGGCACAGTATGAGGATTTAAATAAACCGCAACACGGCCTGGAGTTTGCTTTGACGGAACGTGGAGTGGGGAGCAACGTGGTGGCACAGTGAGGATTTAAATGAACCGCAACACGGCATGGAGTTTACTTTGACGGAACGTGGAGTGGGGGAAGAAACGTGGTGGCACAGTGTAAGGATTTAAAAGAACCACAACACGGCATGGAGTTTGTTTTGATGGAGCATGGAGTGGAGGAGCAACGTGGTGGCAGTGTGAGGATTTAAATGAACCACAACACGGCATGGAGCGTGTGCTTTGAAGGGAACATGGAGTGTGGGCAGTGCAACCGCACGAGCCGCGCGACACGGCATGGAGTAATTCTCGACGGAGGCGGATTCGATCGATCGAGGGTTTTTGGCGGATTAAACAAAATGCTGTTGTTAAACATTGCTCAATAAAGGGCTAGAGGCTAATGGACTGCATTTTATTCGTGTTTATTTATATTATTGTTGCCGTTTATTTGACAACGGAGGGATGGATTTTTTAAAAATATTTTTTTTGTCTCTTAATTCGCGTTCGGTGATCTTAGGGAGGATTTTTTACTGGTAGAAACCTCCTGGTTACACCAGCCCACAGGGGATTATTGTGTCCGTCCGTCCGTCGTGCATACAAAAATGGGAGGGGTGGGGCTGGGTGTAGAGGGGAGGGTGGGAGGGGCTGGGTGGGAGAGTGGGAGGGGCGGGTGGGGCTGGGTGGGAGGGGCTGGTGTTGTTACTGTTTATAACGCTGTGCTGCTGCTACAGCCGTTGCTGCTGACGAGGACGTTCCTACCATTGAGGAATGTGTTGTTCTTGCAGCCGTGGCGACTGCTTCTGTTGCTGCTGCTGTTGCTGCTGATGATTCTGCTGCTGATGATGCTGCTATTGATGTAGTGCTGTTGTTGTGCTGCTGCTGCTGTTGCTGCTACTGCTGTTGCTGCTGCTGTGCTGTTGCTATTGATTATGCTGCTGCTGTTGCTGCTACTGCTGTTGCTGCTACTGCTGTTGCTGCTGCTGATGATGCTGCTATTGATGTAGTGGTTGTTGCTGCTGTGCTGTGCTGCGGCTGCTGCTGTGTACTGCTGCTGTGCTGCTGTATTTCAAGTACCGTTTCTTTACCAAGTTTACCGAACTCCACTGAACCCGAGCTCCACCTGTTCGCCCAGACGTGCTCGATCACTGGCTGATCGATAACGATTNTGTACAATACGTGNTGGCTTCTATACAAATGAGCAAGATATATCCCATCCAGTGGTCAGCTATTGCACTATACATTTTTTAAATCCTTTATATTAAGTTCGCTTGCTTGCTTGCTTACGACCGTGCAAACCTTTCGGTCGTTTTTTAACCCACTTCCGTGATCCAATCGAGCTGACATTTTGCACACAGACTCGTTGTGCGAGACAATTAATGTTCGTGAAAAAAAAATTCCAAAATTTTACACTGTTTAGGGAAAACAAATTAAATATTTAATACCAATTGTTTAATACTGCAGACAATCATCTGACCCATAGGTGGCAGCCATCTCAAGCCAGAGGACGAGAGGACTCTAGCCGCCACGCATATAAAGGATTTAGAGTGAAAAACTTTGTTTTTACGGGTTATACTTATTTAAAGTCAATTCTTTTGAACTGATTTTATTTGCGTTTAGTTTTGTTGTCCAACCCCCCCCCCCGTCACTCCGATGATCAGAATCAGCATGTTTATTTCAGACTGCAGGAGGAATCCGACGGAGCTATTGAAGCTCTTTTTATTACTACACGCTTTTATTAACTCACTCTGTTGTTGTTGTCGTTGTTGTATCCTCAAATCTTGTAACTCAATTTTACGTGGTATCGACTGCAAGCTTGGTATACTTATGCATACTGATGACAATGCTATATTTTATCATTAAAATAAAATACAAACATTTAAACCATCTTTTTTTATATGTTATGTTTCGCCTTGGGTCTATTTGTCCACGCTCATCTCACGTTGGCTGTAAATCGATGGGGGGGGGCGTCTTGGTGGAAAGGGGCCCGAGTCACCACGCAAGAACCCACGGACAAAAACAAAACCACATTCAGACGCTGTCTTTCCGACACACCTGTTCTTCACCTGAGGACGGCTGCTTGCGTTGTGGCCGAAACGTGAGAATTATTTTATTATCTTATATTTTATTATTTTATTTTTNCCCTTCTACGTGACTTTACCGAAAGAACCAAGAAGATGAATTTTATTTCATTGTTTTATTTTTATTATTTTATTATTTCCCTTCTACGTGACTTTACCGAAAGAACCAAGAAGATGAATTTTATTTTATGTTTAATTTATTATTATTTTATTATTTCCTTCTACGTGATTACGAAAGCAAGAGATGAATTTTATTTTATAATGTTTTTTTATTATTTTATTATTTTTCTACGTGACTTTACCGAAAGAACCAAGAAGATGAATTTTATTTTATAATGTTTTATTTTTATTATTTTATTATTTCCCTTCTACGTGACTTTACCAAAAGAACCAAGAAGATTAATTTTATTTCATTGTTTTATTTTTATTATTTTATTATTTCCCTTCTACGTGACTTTAGAAAGAACCAAGAAGATGAATTTTATTCATTATGTTTTATTTTATCATTTTATTATTTCCCTTCTACGTGACTTTACCGAAAGAACCAAGAAGATGAATTTTATTTCTTATATTTTTTTATTATTTCCCTTCTACGTGACTTTACCGAAAGAACCAAGAAGATGAATTTAATTTCATTATATTACATTTTTATTATTTTATTATTTCCCTTCTACGTGACTTTACCGAAAGAACCAAGAAGAACAAAACCACCGTCAACCCCTCCCCGCGACGCGGACCCAACGCTGCATCAGCGTCAAACTCGCCCGCCTGCTCGCTCCACGCGGAGGCTCGTAAAAGATTTACAGACCACTCGGCAACCTCGTCACCCGCCCTCGCCCTCCCTAAACCCACCGCGATACGGCGGCGTTCGAGGACAAAGGACCGTCCGAAGGCGCTCGCGCGTACAGAGAAGAGCAGAGAGCAGGAGGGACGCGTCGGCGTGGCGAGATGAACTCGGCTTGCGCCGTGACGGCAGAGGGGGCTGGGGAGAATCAGAATAGTTCTACTGGAGAAAATCCGATGAGCTAACAAGCTCTTTTCACAGATTAAACTAATTCTTTTTATTTGACGCGTAAGTCCCACTGAGCTATCTATATGCATTTTTTCAGAATATTTATACTGGAGGAATTCGATGAGCTGTAAACATTAACCCGTAAAAACAAAGTTTTTCACTCTAAATCCTTTATATGCGTGGCGGTAGAGTCCTCTCGTCCTCTGGCTTGAGATGGCTGCCACCTATGGGTCAGATGAGTGTCTGCCAGTATTAAGCAATTGGTAATTAAATATTTAATTTGTTTTCAAACAGTGTAAAATTTTGAAAAAAATTTTCACGAACATTAATTGTCTCGCACAACGAGTCTGTGTGCAAAATGTCAGCTCGATTGGATCACGGGAAGTGGGTTAAAAAACGACCGAAAGATTTGCACGTCGCAGCACGCAAGCAAGCGAACTTAATATAAAGGATTTAACAAAGCAAATTTTGCACAGATGAAACTAATTCTTTTATTTGACCAGATAAGGCCCCACTGAGCACTCTATGTAGCTCTTTTTCAAAGCGGCCTGACTATCACAAATGACAGCTCAATGAAGTGGCTTTTAATAAAAGTTCAGATTAGAATTATCTGCCAGTCATCTCAGTCAGTCAACCCATGGCACGTGGCCTTCCTGCCAGCGGGCGTTCGACACTTCACGTGGCTTTAAAAGTGCACATAGCCTGGCACAAGCGCCGTGGTCACGTCACCGCCACTTAGTGACGAATGGTGGTTGTTGTTGCCGGGGCGTAGTGTAGCGGGTTAACGCGCTGCGCTACGGACCCCGGGGACTCGAGTTCCGATTCCCGCTCGCAGCCACCACCAACACCAGTGACGATAATGATCTAAAACCGGTCCTTGGCCTCCTCCCCTACGTTGGCTCAGCCTCAAATGAGTACCTGGTACAATGTGTCAAAACATCACCACTGGGGAGACAAAGGCAGCAGGGCTGGCGTGGTGCTAGCCACCCCACGCCGTCGTGTGCCGTTCCGGCCCTCATAGGTGCTTGCTAGCGGCACTTGGCCCACAGTCTGTTAAGGCTATACGGGGGATCTTTATCTTTTTTGTGAGGGCAGGAGAAAGGTGTGGGGAGAGAGATGGTGGGTAGTAGGAGGGGAGGGGGAAATAACTCATCGTGGTCACGTGGGCCGTTCCAGGCCATCACTGCGCATCGCATGATAATAAAGCAGGGGATGGGATGTGCAAATCCTGACCGTTTTGTGGTCTTGTAAATGCAATGGTACGTACAGTCGTGTTCAGCCCTTCGTTGTTAATCCGCTGCCTTGCCACGGCAGGCATGTGGGTTTGTTCACGGATGATTGTTTGGCCACACTGTTCTTTCACGGTGATGGTCAGTCGGCTCCGGTGTAACAACAAAGGTCTCACTGCGAATCAGTCGGGCGGCATTATATTCTCATCGGCTGCGTAATACTGTTTGGAAGCTACCTGGTCTGTCGCTCCACATGAAGCTTTGGGTCTTTCGGCCACAGTAATGTCCTCCCCTTTCTACGCTTGTGAAACGTGGACCCCCCCTAATTGAACATCTTCGCCGGTTCGAAACATTCAGGCTGGCCTGCCTACGATCCATCCTGGGTTTAACCACCCTGGATTGTGTGAGGAGCTCACAAATCCTCAAAAGGTCTGGACACATGGGCATAAACGAACACAACACAGGCTGGAGAAGAGAAAGACTGATGTGGTACGGGAGGACTGGACTTGCCGGAGACTGATACCAGCAGTGTCAAGATCGGCCTCTATGGAGGAAGCTCGTGAAGGACGCTGCTACTGGGCAGTTGGAGGCAGTGGCTCTCCCAACAACAACAACGGAGGGCAGAGGAGCTACACTCACAACAACGAGCGGAGCGCCGGGTAAAATGCAGCAAGTTGGCACAGTAGGGGGGGCGCAGCTGGTGCATCGGCCAGTCATCTTAGTCAAACGACGGCACCTGGGTCTTGGCCCGTGACCCCTCACATGTGCATTGACTTTGTACCTATAGATTTGAAGCTTTCGTGACTGCAAGGATCCATACTCTTAGTTCTTTCGGTAAAGTCACGTAGGTAAAACAATTAATTAAATTAATAAAATAAGTAAAAAATAAAATAAAAATCACGACGTTTCGGAGGCAACACAAGTCTCCGTCATCGGTCGCACCTGATGACGGAGACTTGTGTTGCCTCCGAAACGTCGTGATTTTTATTTTATTTTTTATTTCATTTTTATTAATTTAAATTTCATTTTTTTACCTATGTGACTTAACCGAAATAACTAAGAGTATGACTTTGTACTGTTCGCTTTTTGGTCTTCTCTGGTCTGACACTGGTGAGACTAGGCCATAAAAAATCTGTCTCTCGTGTAGGCCAATCAGTTTAAAAAACAATCACTCGCATTATTATCAGAGCATGTTTGTTTGCATGCTCACCACAAGCACGTCTGCCTAATGCACTTGATGATTCCTTTGCAAAAGGAATCTATTTGGTGTTTGAACATCTTACGCAGAAAGGGTAAAACCCATTCTTATTTTCCATACTTTGACACCGGCAAAAAAAGGTCCCACGATACAAATGAATTGATCTGTAAATTTAAAAGCGAGTGTTATGCTTAGGATACACGCATTTAAATGTCAGTCGAGGTATCAAATATTAATGGTTTATGCAAAGTATATACTGTACCGTATACACACACACATGCGAATCATATATTTATGATAATGCAATCAACGAGTTGGAACAAATGGATGTTGAAGCCTAAACTGACGGAAAAAAAAACATTTCTAATCGAATCGGGACCGGAATGGCACGATTCGTCGCATCACCGGGTGAGTGGCAGTTTTTCCGAGGGTGTTCCTTACGCGTCTAATTATTTTCACACGCGAGTACGAGAATGACAACAACCGCCGTGTGACCTTTATGCAAAGGACACATTTTTCGTATAATTGGCGACTTCTCTTCATAGCGCAGGACGAGAAACATCTATACACCAAGGCATGAGTTTCTGATCAAAAACTACGGAGATTTTTCTTAATTTTAAGGACACGTAAGGACAAGTTTATATATACACTAGCCGGGGGGGGGGGTGGAGGGTAGCAGAGTAAGGCCAGTTTAAAGAGGTGAGTTTTCAAGACGGGAATTAAATATAGCTGACGATTTATAATGTGTCATTGTTTGCATTTTGAGTGACACGGGTGGGAGTTTCTTTTGGGGGATGGGGGGTGGGTGAGTGGGTTGGTTGGTGGGTGGGTGGGTGGAAGCAAAGACCCTTTCATATCACTTGCCACTGATGTTAGCCGTGGCTCGAATTCGAACTCGAGTCGCTGGGTTCGTAGCACTGCGCGTGAACATTGCACCACCCCAGCCACCACCTCCGACCCGAGTTCGATACCAAGCCGAGGCTCACATCCGTGTCGGGTGATATCTCAACCAAGTGATTAACATTTTCTCCTTTGTAACAGTCATAATAGTGAGAAGCACACACACGTGAATAACTTACAGCTCTGTCAAATCACTGCTGCATGAAGACCTCTGTAAGCCGTGTCAAAGGGCTTTCTCTAGCTCAAGACTGGTCCAGATGTCACTCGCCACTGATATGTTAGCGGTGGTCAAAAAATCGAGAACCGGTGACCGGATTTTAGCACTGCAC
This sequence comes from Lethenteron camtschaticum, assembly GCA_018977245.1. Classification (NCBI taxonomy): domain Eukaryota; kingdom Metazoa; phylum Chordata; class Hyperoartia; order Petromyzontiformes; family Petromyzontidae; genus Lethenteron; species Lethenteron camtschaticum. Next base: position 10,785,138 of record MU249573.1, on the reverse strand, counting down.
ACGAACTTTCGCACCACGTTACAATCCCAGACACCACCTCCGAACCCTCAGTTCGATACCCGGCCAGGGCTAAGATGCGTGTCGAGTGACATCTGAACTGCTCCTGGGTTACCAAACCCCTTTCGGCAAGATGCAGTGATTTTAACTTATCAATCGCAGGCGTTTCGTAACAATGCCACGTGTCTCCATGCCAACAGGTGCGAGGGGTGGGTACACGAAGTGATGTATTGTCCTGTGATGTAATTCCCACGACGTCGTATTTTTCCCCGTACGCAAAAAAATGCCCCCAAAAATCAACATTCGGCAGTAAATAAGCATAGATTTTACCCTTTCTGGCACCAAATAGATACCTTTTGCAAGCCATCAAGTCTGCATTAGCCGCACCTATCATGCAAATAAACATGCTCTGATATTAATGTGTGCACTGTCCTTGAAACAGAGACAGCCGTCTTTTGTGGCCTTGTCTCACCACCAGTGTTCGCAAACCAGAGAATAACGCTAAAGGGGAAAGTACAAAGATAATGCAAGTCTCAGAGCACTTAAAGTTCGGCTCGAGCAGCAGTTATATCTACAGGATACCTAGGACTGAAGCTTTCGTGACCACAGGAATTACTATACGCATTAGTTATTTCGGTAAAGTCACGTATGTAGAAATATAATTACATTGAAATAAATCACGACGTTTCGAACGCAACACAAGCGCTCATCATCACCATGGGAACCTCATTTACCAGTAAAAATATGATAATTGTTTTTTTTTNACCCTTCTATCTGGCAACAAAACTGACACCTTTTTACAAGGAGTCATGTTTGCATAGACCGCAATACCTGCAGTCATAATACAAACAAAAGACATGACTCTGATAATGTGCACTGTCCTTGAAGTTGATTGGTCCACACCCGAGACAGCTTTCCTTAGAGCTCATCATCAGGTAAAATGGGGCAAAACACACAGTGAGGGAACACACAGAGGGACATCACACACAGTGCACGGAGTTTGCCGTTCTCTGTTTGCTCTGTGCGTGATGCCCTCTGTGCGTTCCCTCACTGTGTGTTTTGCCCCATTTTCACCTGATGATGAGCGCTTGTGTTGCGTTCGAAACGTCGTGGTTTATTTCAATGTCATTTTATTTCTACATACGTGACTTTACCGAAAGAACGATGAGTATTGGATACCTTTTTAAACCTTTATATTAAGTTCACTGCTTGCTTGCGCGCTTACGACCGTGCAAATCTTTCGGTCGTTTTTTACCCACTTCCCGTGATCCAATCGAGCTGACATTTTGCACACAGACTCGTTGTGCGTGACAATTTATATTCGTGAAAATTTTTTCCATAACTTTACACTTTTAGGAATTTTTTTTATATTTAATTACCAATTGCTTAATGGTTTCAGGCAATCATCTGACCCATAGGTGGTAGCCATCTCAAGCCAGAGGACGAGAGGACTCTAGCCGCCACGCATATGAAGGATTTATAGTGAAAAACTTTGTTTTTACGGTTAATTTTTTTATTGCCATAAAGGGTCAAATCTCTTCCTACTATCCGTCATTATTGATACTGGCTAAAAGGTCCCGTAGATAAACATTATATTTTATACGATTTCGAGTCTTAGGCCCCGGATTTCACATTGGGTTGGTTTTTGCCATCACCACCACCATCATCATTTACCCCCACTTCTATTTAAGACCGGAAACAGGAGGGATAATTTCTCCACAACTCTAGGCTGTCGCCATGATGAGGCTGCTTGTCGTTGTTGTTGTAACACCGGCAAAATGTCACGCAGCTACTGAATTGTAAAATGTTGTCGTGGGTTTAAATTCTCCAACACACACACAACCGGTTAGTGCTGAACCAGTAAAACGAATAGGGCCGCGTTTTGTTTACGTGACAAACCTTTACAAAACTTCTAATTTGAAGCTTTCGTGACGCAAGGATTCATACTCTTAGGTTTTTTTNCGGTAAAATAAAAAAAATTTATTTTTATTTTTACCTACGTGACTTTACCGAAAAAAACCTAAGAGTATGAATCCTTGCAGTCACGAAAGCTTCAAATCTAAAAAGAAAAATAAATTTTTATTTTTATTTTTTACCTACGTGACTTTACCGAAAAAATACTTTACAAAACTGGCCGTGTCAGGGTGGTGATGGTGGCGGGTTTTAACGGGCACGTTTAAATTTACGCAATATAACCACCCAACATAAAAAACCCTCCATTAAGGACCATCATCATCGCCATCGTTCTAAAACTTCCAGACTCTACCGCAATGACGTAATAAGACCGCCTGTTCCATGTTTGCTGCCCCGTCAAAGCAACCCACCCAAAATTGGCACACCTAAAGCAATTTCAACGGCAAAGTCTGCCCACCAAAAGCAACAAAAAACTCGGTCCTCCCATTGCCGGCCAGATTACATTGTGATGCAATGGGGGGGGGGGCGCGGGGGCAAAAACCATGGCGACGAGGCATTACATTGCCCTCTTTGGGAGCCGCAAGCATTTTCTCACCGCATCCTATATGCACGCCGTGGCCGACCGACCGACTGTCCATCACAAACACAAATGCCACGATGCCTTGGATCGTGCCTGGGGCCGGCGACAAAAAAGGTCACCGCCCGCTCGCTAACCTATGGTGGCCCGGGGGGGGGGGGGTTCACTTTTAAAAAAAAGAAAAAAAGTCCACCGTGGAGAACCACCTCAACACCCCTCGCCTGTAAGTAGGTACGATACGTACGGTCTCTGTTCCCTCCTATAACGGCGCGTCTTGATTCACGACGCGATTGGAGGTGCGTAACGCGATTGAGTATCGTGGGAAATTATTGTCGTTCATGACGCGGACGCGATTGGCCTTGACGCGATGGAGCAGAAAGGAACCGCTTAGCCCTCTTCTCGGTTTTTTCCGGTAAAGTCACGTAGAAGGGAAGTAATAAAATAATAAAAATAAACATATAAAATTATTTTGTTAAGGCGCTCTTCTTCCACCTCCAACCCAGCTTATATATAAGCTCCTAGCTTGGCAGTGTCTCATTCTTCACCTGAAGACGGCTGCTTGCGTTGTAGCCGAAACGTCGTGAGAATTATTTTATTATGTTTTATTATTTTATTACTTCCCTTCTACGTGACTTTACCGAAAAAACCAAGAAGATGAATCCCTGCAGTCACGAAATCTTTAAATCGAAATTGAACCGCTTAGCGGTCGTTGTGACGGCTGCCTCGTGGCGTAGCGGCGGCGTCGCGCAAGCGTCGGGATGCTGCTGGATGCTTCTAGATTGCTACCCCACCGCGCGCGCCTCGGTCTTTGTTCGGCCCTGCGTTATGCATCTCGCGCGTTATTGCGCGACTGTGCTTTACCCCAATACGGTATATTACACCGGTCAACAAAAAATCTGGCCTGGACTTTTGCAGCTGTTTCAGACTAATTTCAGGGTGCTGATTCCAAATCTGATCTCAGATTTGCTCTATCACATCTCATTTTTAATGCTATCGGCATACCCCATTTTCATTGATTTTACCCGAAATTAACTCTGTCACTTATGATTGCAAGTTGTTGCGAGTCAGTGACTGCTTTGGTGTTAAAATATGGTGCTGTATTTTTAGGATATGTGTTTATAATATCATTTTATGTAGATATCCACATTTATTTAATATTTTTATTCTGCAGTTTTTATTGAAAATGCAATATTTGATATCTCAAAAACCTGATGTGATAGACAAAAACTGATGCCAGATTTGGAATCAGCACCCGTTGGAATATCTTATGCCAGAAAAGTGTGTTGACCAGTGGTATTTATTGCAACGCGGTTTTCTTCAGGAATGCGACTACGAGAAGCCAGCCGTGTTACAGGAGAACAGACTGTACGTTGAACTTATTTCGCACCGTACGTAACCGACCGTGGTAATCGGACATCGTTTGTTGTTGTTTTTGTTCTTCAAATTAAAACTAAAAAGTTCAACAATTTTTTTTTCATATTCTTGGGTTTTTCGGTAAAGTCACGTAGAAGGGAAATAATAAAATACTATTTATATTATTTATAATATTATATTATATAATATTAATATTTTTTATAATATTATATTATTATAATATTAATATAATATTATATTATTAATATATATTATTTCCCTTCTACGTGACATTACCGAAAGCAAGCTACGAGAGAGAGAGAGAGGCGCGAGTCGGAGACTAATTCCCTGTAAATAAGTCACCCACGTTCGGGCCTTACGAGTGAGGCTTAAGTTAAATGGTCGCAATTTCCTACCCGCGCGATATTGTTCGCAACAACAACGGCAACGGCGACAAACAGATGGTGCTGTCCGCGCCCCTTTGTTTATCATCGGGGAAGGAAATTGCGCCGCCGTTCAGAAACACGCCGCAACTTTGTTCGCAATCATTTTGATTAGTTTTTTTTGTCGTCGTTTGTTGCTGCCGTATGCGAGGGGAAGCACTTTTGCTCGTGTTGAGGATCGTGGGTTTCGAATCTGTTGTTTCGGGTGCTTGTGGTGAAAAACTGGGTCCTCAATAAGGTTTCACCCTTTCTGGTAATGAAACAGGAGGTTCATCTTCTTGGTTCTTTCGGTAAAGTCACGTAGAATGGAAATAATAAAATAATAAAAAACATAATGAAATAATTCTCACGACGTTTCGGCCACAACGCAAGCAGCCGTCCTCAGGTGGGGAACAGGTCTGTCGAGAAGACAGACTCTGTCTTCCAATCTACGTGACTTTACCGAAAGAACCAAGAAGATGAATGAATCCCTGCAGTCACGAAAGCTTTAAATCGAAAAAGAAACAGGAGGTGTCAAGATGTTCACACACCAATTAGGTAGAATTTTCAAGGCATCAAGTCTGCATGAGCCACACATACTCGCAGCAAAAACATGCAAACAAATATGCTCTGATAATATGAACCTTAAGTAAAAATCGTAATAAATTTATTTTTTATTTTTGGCGACTCCGTCCCACCGCGCATCATTCTGTCGTCGTGCCGTCCAAGCGCAGCAGCGAGGACGAATGCGCAGAAGAAAGAAAACTTTAAAACTTTGATGAGCGCATCGTGTAGAGCTCGTCGAGAGGAATAGATCGCCGTGTCGTCCTCCTTCAACGGACATAAAATGACGTCGCAACGCAGTTTACGCGAGAGCCGGGGGCTTATGGGACCCGGTCCCGCCATGAGGTTCATTCGCGAGGCATTGCCTCTGAAACTGATTGGCCTCCACCAGAGAGAAGCAGCTTTCTCCATTGCCTCGTTTCACCAACAGCATCAGCAGACCGGAGAACAACGCCCAAAGGCGAATGGTGCAAAGACATACTCTTTGGTTCTTTCGGTAAAACCACGTAGGTGAAAACGATAATGAAATAAAAAAGTGAAGATTTAATTTAGTTGTTTTTCACTTTTTTTATTTTATTTTCACCTATGTGATTTTACCGAAAGAACCAAAGAGTATGGATCCTTGCAGCCACGAAAACTTCAAATCTAGGTGCAAAGACAATGTAAGGATCGGAACACTTATAGCTTGGTTCGAGATACCTTTGTTGGCAGTATAAAATGAGTTTGGTGAGTTGATGGTCTAACTCTAAGTCACCAATAACTGTATAGTTTTGAAATTACATTTTTTAAGAAAAATCACTTCAATCTCGGTTCCCACCCTTAACTCTTTGCCAAGTTCCAGCCCCGACAATTGAAAGCGCTGCAATGCCCTGAGCTTAACGCGCCGGCACTCTGAAACGCGCTTTCGCGCCACAACGCACTTTCATTCCATTCGGCAAAGACTCTCCGAACAACGCGCCGCGCACCGTTTTGACGCGATTTCTCAGCGGCCGACCACGAACTGCTTAGTGAAAAAAAAAAACGACGGGAAAACTTAATCTTTAATCTACTTATTTCTACCAGGTAAGGCCCACTGAGCTACACGTAGCTTTTTTTTCAACAGTTTTACTTGATTCCTCTGTTTGTCGTGGTCAAATCTTGTCACCAAAATTTCGTCTATTTCCTGTTGTCCAATCAATGCCAAATTTTGCACACGTCCTCAGGTCCGGTGACAATGCATGCCCGTATTAAAATCAGCATCAATCAATCAATTAATTCGCTACTTTAAAGCAATTTACATTTTGTATGGATGCCTTGTTATTTATATTTATATTTGTGTGTGTAGGTAAAAAACGCCGTGGTCCCCAAACTCTCGAATCGCCTGCTCCGTGTGAACGAGTTACCGAAGTAATCAATTAATTCAAGTAAGCGTCGATGTGGGAGCAGGCGCCGCATCATTGACGTACTTCTCGACCGTGAATTAAACGAAGTTGTTAACAAAACTGTTTACACTATGAGACCTTTTACCAGTGGCAAAATATAGTGATAGGGTTACCCTTTCAACTGGTACAAAAACTGACTTGGCGTGGACCAATCAACGTCAAGTACAGTGCATATCATTATCATTATCAAAGTTGTTTCTTTTTGTTTGCATTTTGACTGCTTGTGTTGTGGTTATTGCAAGCATGATGCCTTGTATAAAGGTGTCAATTTTTGTACCAGTTGAAAGGGTAAAAACCTATCACAACAAAACTGTTGTTTAAAAAATAATTTTTTTTAACGAGTTTATTTCAGAAGCGACCCGGCCATCACAAATCGTCGCTCGACGAAGTGTCCTTATCGTCACGTGGAAATGTGTCGCGGCCAAATACTCTTTAAACGCCGTGATGTTAATTTCTAATCAGGTGCAACAGTCACAGCAAAATTACTGTGCACTTGATACAATAATTTACGTCGTGATTTAATTTATTTGTTTTCGTTTTCCTTCTTTAACCCACGTGACTTTACCGAAAAAACCAGACGTCAGGGTCGGGATCGAACACCCGCGACCGCTGCATAGCAGGCGACGGAGTGAACATCTCCCGGCCACCGTGGCGCCAACTATAGAGCAACTCATCCTTTACAAAAACAACCCCCACGCAGGTACGGAGCAAAAGCTTGGCACTCCAAACTCAACCTTTCTCCTCGTTTGTTTTTTAATTAAAATCCCGCATGCAGGGCATCATGTAAACCGATTACTCTCTGCCATTCTTGCACAAAAGCCCCCCCCCTACGTTGCGAGATTGAATGCCGACCGCTGAGTTTTTATTTTTTCCCCATTTTTTCGTAAAGCGAAAGAGAGCGAGCGAGCGAGCGAGGTCCCCGACGAACAACACGCGGTCCATTTCGCCGAAAGCGAGCGAAGCCGTTTTTAAAAAAAAAATCTCTCTCTCTCCTCCTCCTCCTCTTCTCAGCAGCGGTGATATTCAAAATAAAAAAAACCCATCGGGCCTAATTTCTTTGGACAAATCCGCCTTTCCGCGCATCGCCCCCGACCCGTAATGGCCCGCGGCCTTCGCGTGCCCTCCACGTGACGATAATTGACAAGCCCCGCGGAGGCAGGGAACTGCTTCTTAGCAAAGCCCCCTCCGATGAGCAGAGCCAACCCCGCCAACCACCCCCCCCCCCACCAGCCCCATCAAGACAAATTCCGGATGCCCGTTACCGTTAGGCGAGCGGGAGGCGGTGGTGGTGGTGCCGTGGTGGGGGGGGGGTTCAGACGTGAGCTGCACACACGCTCCGATTCTGCCGTCACCACCATTAACCGACCGCGACAGACGCCAAGACAAAGATGCCACTCAACCACCCCTGACCTCCTCTGTGTAGCCTTTAACAGACTGCTGGCGGGGGGGGGGGGGGCAAATGGCTGTTAGCGACAAGCATCTACCGGGGCCACGATTGCACACGAGAGGGTGTGGGTGGCGAGCACAACGCACCGGCCGCCTTTGTCTCCCCCCCCCAGCCGGCGATGTTTACTGCACACCACAACCGGGTTACTCATTTGAGGCTGGGTCGACCTAGGCGATGGCCCGGACCGCTTCAGATGAATCGTTACACCGGTGGTGGTGGTGGTGGCCGCGAGCGGATTCGAACTCGGGTCAACCCGGGCGCCGCGCGCCAACCTCTGCATCATCGCTCCCCAAAGACAAAGATCCCCCGTGTAGCCTGCAACAGACGGTCGGGGCAAGTGCTGTTAGCGAGCAGCACCTGTGAAGGCCGACAAGGCACACGATGGGGTGGGTGGCCAGCGCCACGCCCGGCCGCCTTTGTCTCCCCAGTCGGCGATTCCACCTAGGGGAAGCCCAGGACCGGTTCGGATAATCTTCACCGGCGTCGGCCGTGCGGGAATCGAACCTCGGGTCTCCGGGTTCGTAGCGCGGCGCTGTGCGCCGTGTCGCTGCTCACCAAGACACACGCAGTCGACGATTCCCGTCGCACGCAAGGGCGTGTGCGTACACGGGAGGTGTACGGAACGTCCTCAGGTCGGCGCCAGATGGTGAGTAACAGGGAAGCCCCATACCAGAGGTCGCAAACGGGTTTTGATTCCTTACCCGCACCCGTACCCGGCCGCGCAAGGGTCGCAAACGGGTACCCGTACCCTACCCGATACCCAGCTACCCGTACTCGGCCGGGTATCGGGTAGGGTACGGGTATGGGTACCCGATTGCGACTCTGCCCCATACCCCTGCCGCCCTTCCCTCCCGCACCATGCCCCTCAATTTTTCCTCGCCCCGTGCTATTTACACAACGCGTGCCACGGCGTCCACTTTGCTGACGACGGTCGAACGCGCGGGCGGGCGGAGGGCGCGTCCGCTTGTCAAAGAACGCAACGATGCCCGGGGTCGCTTGCACCCCCCCCCCCCGCCTGTATAAGCCCAGCGGAGGGTTCGCAAACCAAAATCACAGCAGCAGCCAAAAAAAACTAAAAAATGGTTTCAGTTTGGTGTTTTAACATCTCAACACCTGTTTTGTTGCCAGAAAAAAGGGGAAACCTATTCTCATATTTTGGTACTGTCAAAGGAGGTCCCATGATGTAGCTGCTCACCCGAGCTCTCATTACTCTGATAGTGGCATTGTCTCTGGGCTGTACGCCTTGTGGCGTCCTCTGGTCTAACACCGTTTTGAGACGAGGCTAAAAAGAAAGCTGTCTCTGGTGTGGACCAATCAGTTTCAAAGACAATGCATATATTATCAGAATATGTTTTTTGTTTCCATTCTGACCACAAGTATTGTGGTTAATGCATTTGGGTTAACCCCCCACCCCCTTCCATGCGTACGTACTAAACGGATGCCCCTAATTACCTCGCCTGGTATGCAGGAGGTCGTGGGTTCGATCCCGACCCTGACACCTGCTGGAAATTTGGAGTTTGCGTGTCTCTCTCTCTCATCATCATCACGTTGGCCAGGAGATATTAACTACCTCGCCGGTATGCAGGATGTCGTGGGTTCGATCCCAACCTGACGCCTGCTGTATATTTGGAGTTTGTGTGTCTCTCTCTCTCATCATCATCACGGTGGCTAGATGTTAACTACCTCGCCCGGTCTACAGGAGGTCGTGGGTTCGATCCCGACCCTGACGCCTGCTGCTGTATATTTGGAGTTTGCGTGTCTCTCTCTCTCCAACCTGGCCGCGTGGATTTTTCTCGGGGTCCTCCGGTTTCTCCCCTCCACATTCAGAAACGTACACTCGGAGTATTTGGCTGCTATACAATTCCCCGTGACGGGCCCACTTCGTTAAGCCATCATTTGCGATGGCCAGGGTCGCTTCTGAAATAGAGCTACACAGCTCAGTGGGGCCTTGCCTGGTAAAATAGAAAAAAAACACGGTTCAGTTGAAAAAAAAAACTGTTTATCATCATCATCATCGCCACGCAGCGGCGGCGGTAAAGGCGAGCGGAAAGCAACCGTCAACAAGGCGCGTCGGCTTATCGTCCGAGCGGGCCTGGCACTGATGGAGCGAGCGGTGATGGCGAACGTTCCCGTTGACCTTGCGACGGCGAGCGATTGTTCACCTTTTTTTCCCCTCTTCGCTCCTTAACTAATACTGCACCGTGGGGGTTTTTTCCCTTTCCTTTCCAGTGTGGGGGGGGTGGCACGTGCCCCCAATGATCCGATCGAAATCCCTAATTTCGAAAGGATCATTGGGTTTATTAGTAATACATCGGCATTTTGCAACCCCCACTGCCACTGTGTAGCATATTATTACGTGCCAGGGACTCTATGAGATGATAGCACAATAGTCTGAGTCCATAATTGGCAACAAGTAACGGCAAAGCGGTTTCAAGCGACTCACAGAATTGTGCGCAGTTGCGTATACAGACACGACTTCCCTGAAGGCAAACACCTTCAGCGAGCGCGATGCCGATCACACGACGCGGTTCGGATTCGACCCTCGATCGATGGCTGCGCCATCGCCGCACACGCGTCGAATAAAAAGCAAGGGAAAGTCCTTAGTTACTAACAACTCCTCTATCATTTTTCATTGCTGAAGGCGGTTGCCCCCCTCTACCTGAAAATCCTGGCTCCACCATCGCCGATTCCTCCATCCGTGTCGAGGACTCGGGGGTCTGCCAGACTCACCGTTCCGTCTCATCCGCGCTGCGTATCGACCAAAGGCAAAGATCCCCCAACCCTCCATACAGCCTGTAACAGACCGCTGGGGCAAGTGCTGTTAGCGAGCACCTACGAAGCCGGAACGGCACGCATGGAGGTGGGTGGCCAGCACCACGCCCAGCCGATGTTTACACACCGCACCAGGTACTCATGAGGTTGAGTCGACCGAAAGAAAGCCCAGGACCGGTTCAGACAACCTGGCGTTAGTGGCTGTGAGCGGGAATCGAACTCGGGTCGCCAGGTTCGTAGTGTTTCGCGCTAATGCTACGCCACCGCTCCCCTCACAACCACACACACACACGCGCTCATCTATGTGTAGTGACATAGATCGGTCACATAGCAGCATAGCGCTGGCTGCTGGCAGGGAAGGGGATCTGCAGCTTACCCCAGCCCTGACTGACAGCAGGTCACGTGATAGACCAGGAGGGATCTAGGGGAAAGGTCGAGAACCGCTGGTAGGTTCCAGAAGGGGGCGGCAGCAGGCCACGCTGGCGTATAAGAGGGGCCCCGGGAGGGGACCTCGGGCTGTCATCGTGTGTAGTGGGATCCTGTCGTGCCGCTGGAGTCTTCGCCGTCGTCCCCGTCTTCACCGTCTCGGCGTCGCCAGCTGTCCTGACTGGGAACCGCAGTTACCAAGTGTGAACTGTTAAGGCCGTTTAATAAACAGAGTGCCAACTACTCTTCGTGTCTCTGAGTCAGTCACTACTCATGCACTCACTCACCCACCCACTCACTCGCTTACCCACTCGCTCGCTTACACATTACACTGCAGGTCACAACGCTTCTTTCTGCCTCTTCGCTCGCACTGCTCCACGTTGGACTTCCTTCCCATCATCTCTTTCCCCAAGTTCTTATGACCCTGCTCAAGGCCAATAAAGCAATTGACTCTCATCTATTGCAGCTCTATTGCTGGTGCTGTTTGTCACTGGCTACTTGGTGTGTTGGGTCTTTGGCCTGTGCTCAACCATCATTATAATAATAAATGAGTATCTCGCCACTGTGGTGAGGTGATGTAAACTATTTCTCCTGGTGTACAGAAGGTCGTGGGTCGATCCCACCCTGACACCTGCTGCATATTTGGAGTTTGCATGTTCTCCCCGTGGTCGCGTGGATTTTTCTCCGGGTCTCAGGGTTTGAGAATCAACGTGCGTTTCGTGTTTGGTGGCTACAAATGTCCACGTGACAAGCCACTTCATTGGGCAACCATTTGTGACCAGGGCGTTTCTGAAAAAGATCCGCGTAGCGCAACGAAGTGGCTTATCACGCAGGAAATGTATCGCAAGAGAGACGCCGCAAACTCCAAATATACAACGGGCATCGGTCAGGGTCGGTGATCGAACTCCACGAACTCCCGTGTACCAGGCGAGGTGGTCAACATCTCCCCGCCACCTTGGCGCGCCCACAGATGCCTGGTGACCCTGGCCTCGAGTTCTTTTTATCTCCGTCGTGTTTGTTCGCATCTTCCGCGGCGACATTAGAGGGCACGTGAGGGGGGGGTGGGNAGGCGGGAGGGAGGGGGGCGGGGGTGAGAGGCTGCTGCCAAGGATGACTTTGTCAGAGCATCAAGCGATTCACCCGCCGTCACTGTCACCCCGCCTCCACTACGACCCCCCCCCCTGCCCACCCACCCCACGACAATCTTTTGGCAACCACCCTCAAGGAACACACTTATTTATTTCTCCAAACCATTTTTTCCCCCGCGATCCGTAGCGCTGATGGCAAATAACTCACGTACAGTAGGTGGCCCGCTGACAAGCGAAAGGGCCCATTAATGCCATCGCAGATGGGAGAGACAGTACATATTCAAGATGCATTACGTGGAGAGAGTGAGAGAGAGTGGGGGGGGGGGGGAGGAAATATTTATTTAAAAAATGGATAACCAATGCCGCGCGAGTCGAATAACACACGTTAGGGGGAAAAAATGAGTTATTACCAAAGCAGAACGCTTCAGGTTGACACTGCAATATCGTAGCGTGGGAAGGAGGGGGGTGGGCAACAACGCATTACCAGTGGAATGGGCAAAAAAAACACACACAAAGACAAAGATCCCCGTATAGCCTGCAACAGACTGTTGGGCCAAGTGCTGTTAGCGAGCAGCACCGATGAAGGCCGGCACGGCACACGAGGGGTGAGTGGGTGGCATGCACCACGCCCAGCCTTTGTCTCCCAGTGGCGGTGTTTACTACACATCGCACCAGGTGCTCATTTGAGGCTGAGTCGACCTCGGGGAAGAGGCCAGGACCGGTTCAGATACTCGCCACTGGTGTTGTCCGCGAGCATTGAATCGAACCCGGGTCAGAGATGGCTTCGTAGCGCGGTGCGCTGACCCGTTCCACGCTACACACAACGCACGCAAAACTTGACAGACCAAGACATTTTTCAGCCGTCCGGCAAAAGGCCCCCGTGTCCCACCCTGGCGTCGCCGGTTAAACCTCAACCGGGGCCCTGTCAGCGTCTGAGCACCACCACCACACCAACTCCTCTCGGCCTAAGCGGCACCAACCCGGGGAGGTTTGAACGACCAGAATCAGAATCTTGAGTCGGTCCCACGCAGTGGAGGAGGAAATCCGATGAGCTACAAAGCTCTTTTTGTTGTTGTTGTTGTTGTTTACAGATTGTCCAGTGGGAGGGTGGTGGGGGGGTCAGCGAGTGACGTCAACAACAAATAACAAAAGGTGAAATGAGTGCAAGATAGAGATGAGGCCAAGTCGCTCAAATAAATAAATACGTAGAAATAAATTTACTATAAAATACAAATTGCACAATTACACAAAACACTGCCGATGTGTCAATAACAAATGCAAGCTCAGTGGCCAAGGCGCTAAAACGACAACAACACACAGTCCCAGACCACACCATGACAACACAGTCCCTCAATTACACCGCACATTAAAATTGAATTATATCGATGGATACACGGTAACGTTCAATATCACGAGTTTGCACAAAGCTACGAGTCACATTTCGCACACCGTGGCGGTGTCAAGAGTAGGCGTTTGTTAATCGTGTCGTCCGCTTTTTTTCTTTCGAGAATACATTTTTCACGATCGCATCGTACGTAGCCAACCGTGGCTAATCGGAGGTGCGGATGCGTCGGTTAGCGTGGATGTTACATGGGAAGGGAGGGTTTACAGGGCCTGCCTAGCACGCCTGATGCGATGGTTAGCATGGATATTACATGGGAAGGGAGGGTTTACAGGGCCTGCCTAGCACGGCTGATGCGATGTTAGCATGGATGTTACATGGGAAGGGAGGGTTTACAGGGCTGCCTAGCACGGCTGATGCGATGTTAGCATGGATGTTACATGGGAAGGAGGGTTTACAGGGCCTGGCTAGCACGGCTGATGCGATGTTAGCATGGATGTTACATGGGAAGGGAGGGCTTACAGGGCTGCCTAGCACAGTTAATGCAATAGAGCAAGGACGTTACATTGGAAGCGGGGTTTACAGGGGCTATCTAGCACGGCTGATGCCAAGGTAGCATGGATGTTACATGGGAAGGGAGGGTTTACAGGGCTTGCCTAGCACGGCTGATGCGATGGTTAGCATGGATATTACATGGGAAGGGAGGGTTTACAGGGCCTGCCTAGCACGGCTGATGCGATGTTAGCATGGATGTTACATGGGAAGGGAGGGTTTACAGGGCCTGCCTAGCACGGCTGATGCGATGTTAGCATGGATGTTACATGGGAAGGAGGGTTTACAGGGCCTGCCTAGCACGGCTGATGCGATGTTAGCATGGACATTACATGGGAAGCGAGGGTTTACAGGGGCTATCTAGCACGGCTGATGCGATGTTAGCATGGATGTTACATGGGAAGGGAGGGTTTACAGGGGCTATCTAGCACGGCTGATGCGATGTTAGCATGGATGTTACATGGGAAGAGGGGTTTACAGGAGCTATCTAGCACGGCTGATGCCAAGGTAGCATGGATGTTACACGGGAAGGGAGGGTTTACAGGGGCTGCATTGAATAAAAACAGGGCAAATGTATAAACCCGTCTAATTAAATAGCCAGAACGACATACAATACAAATGTAGCGGGCAACCTACAGCCACCCATGGCGTGGGTTCGCTCGAAAAGACACCAAGACACCCACACACACGGCGCATTCGTAGAGACGCAGGGCTGGGCTACCTTTTTATTGATGTGGGTCTCTGGCGTTGAACGGGAAGAAACATGGGTGGGATATTAAAGCAAGATAAATGCGGACGTCCTTGTGTGGACCCAGGAGGAGGTTGAGTCTTTCGTCTAATTGGAAGATTTCATATAAGGCGGAAAATCTGCATGGGAATATCGTCGGCGGTGACGGCTCACCAGGGAACTTCTAGAAGCAAGGAAGAGTAGACGTCTGACTGTCGACTGGAGTGTGAGTATCGTCAACGGTTGAAGGAAGGAGCAGTAGACGTCTTACTATCGAATGGAGTGGGAATATCGTCGGTGGTGACGGCTCACCAGAGGAACTTCTAGAAGGAAGAAGAGTAGACGTCTGACTGTCGATTGGAGTGTGAGTATCGTCAGCGGTTGAAGGAAGGAGCAGTAGATGTCTTACTGTCGACTGGAGTGGGAATATCGTCGGCGGTGACGGCTCACCAGAGGAACTTCTAGAAGAAAGGAAGAGTAGACGTCTGACTGTCGATTGGAGTGTGAGTATCGTCAACGGTTGAAGGAAGGAGCAGTAGACGTCTTACTATCGAATGGAGTGGGAATATCGTCGGTGGTGACGGCTCACCAGAGGAACTTCTAGAAGGAAGGAAGAGTAGACGTCTGACTGTCGACTGGAGTGTGAGTATCGTCAACGGTTGAAGGAAGGAGCTAGACGTCTTACTGTCGAATAGAGTGGAATATCGTCGGCGGTGACGGCTCACCAGAGGAACTTCTAGAAGGAAGGAAGAGTAGACGTCTGACTGTCGATTGGAGTGTGAGTATCGTCAGCGGTTGAAGGAAGGAGCAGTAGACGTCTTACTGTCGACTGGAGTGGGAATATCGTCGGTGATGACGGCTCACCAGAGGAACTTCTAGAAGAAAGGAGCAGTAGACGTCTGACTGTCGACTGGAGTGGGAATATTGTCGGTGGTGACGGCTCGCCGGAGGAAGTTCTAGAAGGAAGAAGAGTAGACGTCTGACTGTCGATTGGAGTGTGAGTATCGTCAACGGTTGAAGGAAGGAGCAGTAGACGTCTTACTATCGAATGGAGTGGGAATATCGTCGGCGGTTGAAGGAAGGAAGAGTAGACGTCTGACTGTCGACTGGAGTGTGAGTATCGTCAGCGGTGACGGTTGAAGGAAGGAGCAGTAGACGTCTTACTGTCGAATGGAGTGGGAATATCGTCGGTGGTGACGGCTCACCAGAGGAACTTCTAGAAGGAAGGAAGAGTAGACGTCTGACTGTCGATTGGAGTGTGAGTATCGTCAGCGGTTGAAGGAAGGAGCAGTAGACGTCTGACTGTCGAATGGAGTGGGAATATCGTCGGCGGTGACGGCTCACCAGAGGAACTTCTAGAAGGAAGGAAGAGTAGACGTCTGACTGTCGATTGGAGTGTGAGTATCGTCAGCGGTTGAAGGAAGGAGCAGTAGACGTCTTACTGTCGACTGGAGTGGGAATATCGTCGGTGATGACGGCTCACCAGAGGAACTTCTAGAAGAAAGGAGCAGTAGACGTCTGACTGTCGACTGGAGTGGGAATATTGTCGGTGGTGACGGCTCGCCGGAGGAAGTTCTAGAAGGAAGAAGAAGTAGATGTCTTACTGTCGACTGCAGTGGGAATATCGTCGGCGGTGAAAGCTCTCCGACATAGAATCCAGGACGATGCTCGGGGCGGGGAAAGGCCAAAGAGGTTAGCAAAGGAGGATTTGAAGACAGATGGGGGGGGGGGTGGCCCACGTGGAGGAAACCGATAGAAAAGATGGCGGGGGGGGGGGAAGAAGCTTGAACCGGATAACCTGCCCCGAGGCAGTGAACGCGAGAAGAAGAACAATCACCCTGGCTAAATTTATAATTTCTCCCGCTTAAATGTGTTAGTATTGTACAGAATACGTAATCGCTGTGTGTGTGTGTATAATTATCGTGCGCAAAGCCACCGTGCGTGTGTGTTTATCGAAGAGAGGAGGAGGATGAGGTAGGAAGCACATAAAAAATTATGAAACCGCGTGGGTATATATTTATGGAGTAATAGCGTACAGGCGTGCGCGCGTATTTAGCGTGCGTGCGTTCGGGGAGTGTGTGTATTTATAGTGTGTGTGTGTAATTACCGCATCAAACAATGCAATAATGGCACGCAGATAATCTGAAGCGGTGCCTTCTTAGAAAATCAATCTCCATCACTAATGGCTTTTTTTTTAAAGAAAATGAAACTCCCGATGAAAAATACTCCGGCGGTGGCTGGCACTGGGACTGGACGGGCCCATCGATAACAAATGGGGAGGGGAAAACTCAAACTATTTTTTTAAATAGTTTTTTTATTTTAGCAGGTAAGGCCCACCGAGCTATGCAGCTCTTATTTTCAGAAGCGATAAGTGGAGATTGCTGATGCATAGATACCCACAGAGAGATCCAGACGCTCACATAGGTTCACAGAGGCCCATAGAGACACATCGAGATGCGTAGAGACCCATAGATACACATGAGACCCATAGAGATGCAAAGACCCATAGATCAAACTAAAGCTATATATCTATTTTTAGGATAATTGTTTTTTACCTTTTATCTGGCAACAAAACTGACACCTTTTTTACAAGGAGTCGTGTTTGCATAGACCACAATACCTGCAGTCGTAATGCAAACAAAAAACATAACTCTGATAATGAGTGCATAAAAAAGGTGTCAGTTTTGTTGCCAGAAAAATGGTAAAAAACAATTATCATATTTTTTCTTCTGCAAATGAAGTTCCAATGGTGTAAATCTATTTTTTTCAAAAGTGACCCGCCCATCACAATTGATAGCTCAACGTTAGTGGCTTATCAAGTTGAGATTGTGAATGCATAGAGACCCACAGAGAGATCTAGACACTCAAAGAAATTCACAGAGGCCCATAGAGACACATAGAGATGCAGAGACACATAGATACACTTAAGAGACCCATAGAATACAGTGACCCATAGACCACGTCAAAGCTCAACTATTATAAATTTTACTCGGTAAGCTTATCATCGCGTGGAAGGTCATAGCGGCCAAATAACTTTAAACCACTCTTTATTTTCCGAAGCGATAAGCCACTAATGCTCGACGTTAGTTGCTTATCAAGTGGGCACATATAGACCCACAGAGAGATCCAGACACTCAAACAGATTCACAGAGGCCATAGACAAGCATAGACATGCATAGAGACACGTAGATACACAGAGGCTCATAAACTAAACTAAAGCTAAACAATTTTATTTTACCAGGTGAGGCCCACTGAGCTATATAGCTGTTTTCAGAACCTGGCCACAATTAATAGCTCAACGAAGTGACTTATGTGGACATCCATAGCAGCCAAATACTCTGAACGCACGTTTTTAAATGTGAGGGAAAAATTGGAGGACCCGGAGAAAAATCAACGCGACCACGGGAAACGCAAACTCCAAATATACAGCAGTCAGGCTCGGGATCGCCTCTGTATGCGGCGAGGGAATTAACATCTCCCACCACCGGAGGATCGCGGGGCGCTGCCATTAGGAGGCGGCTCGAAGCCTCGGGGTGCGCCGTTGTCGATTTTGTTTCCATGAATATTTTTTAAATCGCGGACGCCGCAGATGACGCTAACAACGCCGACGGCATCTCGGAGCGGCTGTCATGTACACGAATGCCTCGTTGAATAACGAACGGCCTTTATCGACCGTTGCGTTCATTTTCTTTTCACACTCGCTCGCGCGCCTCCGTAATGTGCCTCTTGTTGCGAGGGAAGGGAAGAGGCGGAAAAAAAAATTTTTGTTATAAAAAATTCTCAGAAGAAAAAAAAACCCGCCACGGCGCGTTTGGGAATGCAGTGAACCCTTGTTAATGCGACACACACGGGGCTCTGGCCTTGCCGAATTACCCAATATTACGAATTATCTACAATGGTACCCCCCCAGTGCCTCCTGCCCAAATAAAAAAGAAAATCCAAGTTTGTTTTCCAAACTCTTCACACACCATACGCATTGGACACACCAGCATCCATTATATCCAATCAATTCCATCCAAAACCTCGGATTTGTCTCGCAGACTAAGGGATTTATACTTCCGTCCCTTTCTAGCCACTTCTTGATGTAGGCGCAGATGACATTTCTGAGAGGGTTGGCTTGCGCAGAGTGCACAAACAAGGTAAAGTCCAAAGCGCCGGGTCCGCACTAACGCTCACCACGCGCCGCCACCTGACCGAGTCGTTGTTTTGGTCGTGGCGCGCGGTGTCGTGCCACGTGCCATGCCGAAATTGGACCATTGGGTACGGCAATTCGGCTCGTGGCGAATTGCTAATACACCGTACATGTGCCGAAAGCGCAGCCGTGCCGAATAATCCCCAATTACGAATGATCAAATACCGGACAAACGAGGAATGACTGTGCACGTCAAAAAAAGTCGTGAATACGACCACGACGCGCGCGGAATGTTTCAAGCACGCGGCATTACAGACTGTTGGGGCAAGTGCTGTTAGCGAGTAGCACCGACTGTGCCAAACGACAACAATCGGCGTTCGCCACCAAGTGGCGGTGACGTCGCCACGGCGCTTGTGCACTTCAAGGCCAGTGTCACGGGACAGACCCAGCAGGTGCCACGGTTCGACTGGCCGCGACGCCGCGTCGGCTCGTCCGCCTGGGCAACAGGCAATTTTCTCCCCTCGACCAAGTGGCACCGGCGTCGCAATCTTTAAAGGGAAAATTGCCGGTCACGCCGGCGAGTAGGGGACGTCATGAAGTGCCCGTCAGGGGGAAAAAATGGAATGAAAAAAAAAGGAAAATAAAAATAAAAAATGATTGTCCTCAATCGGCTCCGTGTTCGCACCTGAAACCTCCCCACATCATCCGGACACCTCACCACCCCACCCCACCCCGCCACCACTACCAATTTCATCATAAAAAGTTAAACATTGTACGTAAGCTTAAATTACCGGGGGTAGAGCGTACAATGGATATTTTTTTATGTTACGGGTAACGTACCCGGTGATGAACGCAAGACGGCAATCATCGTCTGGCTCACCGGAGCTCCGATTGCACAGCAAGCGGATTCGGTATACAGGATGACGTGGGTTCGATCCCTGACCCTGACGCCTGCCTGCCTGCCTGTTGTATATTTGGAGTGTACGTGTCTCTCTGCGTGGTTGCATGGATTTTTATTCATATGGGTCCTCCGCTTTTTCCCCGCCTCCACATTTAGAATCGACGTCACGCGTTTCATGAGTATTTGGCAACCGCTATAAATTTCCACGCGAAGACGACGATGATGATGATGATAGGCCCAATTCGTTGAGCTGTCATTTGTGATGGCCAGGTGGGTTTCGCTTCTGAATAAAAGAGCTATAACACGGATAATTAGTTTTTTTTATTCCGCTCAACGCGCAGCCCGCTTTACCCTCGCAGCGCAACGCCAGCGACGGTGCCGCCACGGTGATGGACCAAAGGCGGCCGAAGCCACCGCGAGGAGTAGAACGGAGAGTTGGGGCGCTCGCCAACCCATCCCACCCACCCACCACCACCACTTGCATCCACTGGGATTTTTTTGCACACAGCGTTGGTGTACGGTGTTTTTTCTGCAATATTTTGCTGTCTTTTCTTGGATTTTCTTTTTGCACTTAGTCACATATTGCTCTTTAAGATGTTTTTTGTTCATGTTTTTGTTTTTTGTTTGTTGCGGTTGCACCCGATTCAAGAGCCGAATGGCTCACAGGGCTACACCTAATAGATGAACTTGAACTTGAACCATCACCGCGACTACCGAGAAAACACCACGGCAGCCATCGGCCCCCTCCTTCTCATCGGGAAAAATTTTGACGATATTGGGAGCATCCTCACTCTCTGCCGGGGGCGTACGAAGAAATGCAACTGGGAGATGGTGATATAAGAAACAAAGTGTTTTGGTAGAGGCCCCGACTGCCAAGCGAGGTGTTTTCCACCTCCTCCCCACACCCAGAGCGCACCGGGGGGGGGAGGGGGGGGGCGGGTAGGGGGCACGTTTATCGCCAATCCGATCAGCCGAAAAGCTCTTTCTCTCTCGCAGATGTCCGGCCTTGGCACAGGGTCAGAAAGTTACGACGACGAATGATACAAACAACAGCAAACCCCCCAACAGGAGTGAAAAGTAATAGGAAAAGCGAGTCACTGAATATCAATAAAAGATATATAAAGTTGCAGAAGTACAAATTGCCCGAGTACATTCATTCCCCCTGAAGCTTGGGGCTAAGGCAGAAAAATAAAATAAAATAAACCTTCCTAGACCACACCGAGACAACACACAGTCCCTCAATAAGATTGAACATTAACACTGAGCTATTAGCAAGTTTTGTTTTCTGCTGCTGCTGAGTCTAGGAATCAAAGAGTGCCTGTAAATAACACTGGTCAACAAAAAAAACATTTTTTCTGGCCTGGACTTTTGCAGCTGTTTTAGACTAATTTCAGGGTGCTGATTTCAAATCTGATCTCATATTTGCTCTATCACATCTCATTATTATGCTATCTGCATACCCCATTTTCATTAATTTTGCACGAAATTAACTCTGTCACTTATGATTGCAAGTTGTTGCGAGTCAGTGACGGCTTTAGTGTTAAAATATGGTGCTGTATTTTTAGGATAGAGTGTTTATAATATCATTTTATGTAGATATCCACATTTATTTAATATTTTTCTTCTGCAGTTTTATTGAAAATGCAATCTTTGAGATCTCAAAAACCTGATGTGATAGACAAAAACTGATGCCAGATTTGGAATCAGCACCCCAAAATTACCTTAAAACAGTTGGAATACCTTATGCCAGAAAAAGTTTGTTGACCAGTGTTATTATTTATTATTTCCCTTCTACGTGACTTTACCGAAATAACCGAGAATATGAATCCCTGCAGTCACGAAAGCTTCAAATCGAAACAACGACGAGAGCGCAAGACTGACGGTCGCTGCATCGCGCGGGGCTTTCGGATGCTCCGTTTCCGCGGCCGTCTGGAACGCTCCTGCCCCTCCGATGTTCGGCAGCCACTCGGAGCTGTGCGGTCTTGAATCGTCATCTAGATTGACAAAACTCGTTCGTTCAAAACAGGATTTGTGTTTATGCTAGTTTCATAATCAACGTTTTTGGGTTAGATCGCGTTATTTATAAATGTGTCGTAACCCTCCACCACCCGACACGGCCAATCAGTAAAAAAGTGTCACGTTGACAAAAGACAAATAGTCCACATGAGAGTGGATGCCGCGCGAGTCCACAACAGGTGCACGAGCCCGCACTCGCCGCGTGCCGCTATCTCCGGCAACCTGCGTCAGCGGGTTCGGGAGTTTCGGAAGTCTACGTTCGATTAAAACAACCTTCTCCAGCACCGCATGAAATGATTACATTTCACAAATGTTACATTTCAAAATACACTAATCGCATTCCTGCATTCCATAAATATGCAAATTCTCTTGATGCAGATTCTTTTGATGCACATTTCTTACCAGAAATAGACGCCCAAGCGTGGTGGTGTTTTCTTTTAGACGTTCGCCTGACAGACCTGGTTTCACTGAGGACGGTCTTGTGTGTGCACGTTGAGAATTTTTATTTTATTATTTTCATNACTTCTTNTCGTACTTTACCAAACTAACTATGCTAATCGGAGTGCAGGGGAAGGACAACAAACTATGGGTCTCTGTGTGAGTCTGGGGTCTCTGTGTGAGTCTAGGGTCTCTGTGTGAGTCTATGGGTCTCTGTGTGAGTCTGGGTCTCTGTGTGAGTCTATGGGTCTCTGTGTGAGTCTATGTCGTCTCTGTGTGAGTCTATGGGTCTCTGTGTGAGTCTACGGGTCTCTGTGTGTCTATGGGTCTGTGTGAGTCTGTGTGAGTCTATGGGTCTCTGTGTGACTCTGTGTGAGTCTATGGGTCTCTGTGTGTCTATGGGTCTCTGTGAGTCTCTGTGTGAGTCTATGGTCTCTGTGTGAGTCTATAGGTCTCTGTGTGAGTCTCTGTGAGTCTGTGGGTCTGTGAGTCTATGGGTCTCTGTGAGTCTATAGGTCTCTGTGTGAGTCTGTGGGTCTCTGTGTGAGTCTATGGGTCTCTGTGTGAGTCTATGGGTTTCTGTGTGAGTCTATGGGTCTCTGTGTGAGTCTATGGGTCTCTGTGTGAGTCTATGGATCTCTGTGTGAGTCTATGGGTCTCTGTGTGAGTCTATGGGTCTTTGTGTGAATCTATGGGTCTCTGTGTGAGTCTACAGTTCTCTGTGTGAGTCTATGGGTCTCTGTGTAAGTCTATGGGTCTCTGTGTGAGTCTATGGGTCTCTGTGTGAGTCTATGTATGTACGTTAAACTTCTTTCACACCGTACGTAGCCAAACCGCGCTAATCGAAAAGTGCGGGGAAAGGACGACAAACTAAACACGAAACGCAGTTCTAAACAAATTAGTTTCCCCACCTAGATGATGACTTACAAGTGCAGAGCTCCAATGGCTTCCTAATATCAGGAGGAAGAGCGTTTCCAGATGGCTGCAGCAGCGGCGCACCTGAAAGATGATGCGGTGACCACCGTCTTTGTTTGACGGCCAGCCAAAAAGCTGCTACTGCTGCATGACCGGAGTTCGCGTGATCAGCAGCGAGGTATCGTTGTCATGAGCGTGCGTGACGACCACTCCCCCCCCGGCTCGTCCGTCTCGAGAAGGCGCTACGTGCGACACTTCTTTTAACGGCGCAATATACAACGCCCACATTTTACACTGGCGGGCTCATCATGAACACTACTCCACTAATGAAGAGCACCCGTGAACGGGAGGTAATTTAGGCAGACGTGGAATCAGGTTGGATCTTGAATGCGTAATAATGCGGCAGGGCGGAGGATAGAAGTTCAACGGGTGCCGGGGTGGTGCGGTGATAACGCGCACGCGCGCACGTGTGTGTGTGCGCACGTGTGTGTGTGCGCACGTGTCTGTGTGCGCACGTGTGTGTGCGTGTGTGTCTGTTGTGGAGCAGTAGTGTAGCGTTAGCGCGCTGCGCTATGAACCGAGTTCGATTCCCGCTCACGGCCAACACCAGTGACGATTATTTGAACCGGTCCGGGCCTCCCCTAGGTCGACTCAGCCTAAAATGAGTACCTAGTGCGATGTGTAAACATCGCCGCTAGGGAGACAAAGGCGGCCGGGCGTGGTGTTGGCCACCCACCCCTCGTGTGCCGTGCCGGCCTTTATAGGTGCTCGCTAACAGCATTTGCCCCTACAGTCTGTTAAGGCTATACGGGGATCTTTGTCTTTGTATCTTTGTGTGTCCCGTGATCATCTCTGTGGAGAGAGTGAGAGAGGATTATACAACATCGCCTTGCCAGGCACGCGAGGAGAGGCTCGCGGAGCCCAATGTTGTTTCAGGAAAGGGCGGTTCTGACCTGGTCAAGGCTTATGATGCCATCAGGACAGGGCACTGGATTGTTCTTCGTGCTTTCGGAGTCCCTGACCCTCTGCTCACGATCATTAAGGACCTTCATGATGGTGAGCGGGCCCGGGTAAAACTACGTGGCCGGAAGTCGGAGCCATTCCCGGTTCACCTTGGGGTGCAACAGAGATTTCCTCTGGCTCCCACATTATTTAACGTTTACTTCGACCACATAGTTCGTGAAGCCTTTCATGGCTGTACCGGAGGAATTTTCATCTGGTACAGATACAATGGGAGGCTGATCGATGCCCAAGTGCGGTCAAGGGATCGCTCCCTATTTGTCAACCATGTTATGTATGTCGATGATCCGGTGATTGCTGCTCACTCAAAGCAGTTGGAGGTGCTGCTGCTAAACCTAGAGCGTGCCACTGAAAGGTGGAGCCTTACCATCAGCCCCACCAAAACTGTCTGGGTATTTTGTACCATCAGACACAACACCCAATTGGGGCAGTCGTGGAGAGAGTGGAGAGTTTCCCATACCTGAGCAGTGTGCTCATGACCGGCTCCGGTTTGACAGCAGAGGTCTCACTCCGAATCAGTCAATTGGCATCATCTTTTCATTGGTTGCATAACGTTGTGTGGAAGCTACCTGGTCTGACGCTCCACAGAAAAAGTCATGCCCTCTCTTCTCTACGCTTGCTAAACGTGGACCCCCCTAATGGAACATCTCCGCCGGTTTGAAACATTTAGGCTGGCCTGCCTACGATCCATCCTGGATTTAAACAGGCTGGATTATGTGAGGAGCTCACAAATCCTCAAAAGATCTGGACAAAGTCCCATCGGTGAGCTCCTCCGACAGGCAAGGCTGTGTTGGCTGGGTCATGAGCCCGCATGCCAGCCACCGCATGCCTAAACAGCTTTTGTTCGGCCGGATCGAGGGGCTAAACGGGCGTGGCACGGGCGAGAGAAGAGATGGAGTGATGTGGTACAGGAGGACGTGGAGCTGAGTGGACTTGCCAATGACTGGTACCAGCGGTGTCGAGATCGGCCGCTGTGGAGGAGGCTCATGAAGGACGCTACTGGGCAGTTGGATGCAGTCGCCCTCCAGCAACAACGGAGGGCGGAGCGACGCTCACAACAACGAGCGGAGTGCCGGGCGGCTAAAACACAGCAAGTTGGCACAGTAGGGGGCACAGGTGGTGCCTCGGCCAGTCATCTCAGTCAGTCGACCCTAGGCACCTGGGTCTGCCCGTGGTCTCAACGTGCACATGGCCTGGCACAAGCGCCGTAGTGACGTCACGCCACTTAGTGGCGAATGGCGGTTGTTGTTGTTGTCCCGTGACCTCCTTTCAGCGAGCCTTCGACATTTCAAGTGGCCTCAAAGTGCACCTGGCCTGGCACAGGCGCCGTGACATCACCGTCACTTCGTGGCAAATGGCGGGTATTGGTTCGGTTCCAGACTCGTGTGTGGGGAGTTGGTATGTTCTTCTCTTCCCCTGTTCTGACATGTCTTTACTCAGGGGTCCTCCGGTTTCCTCCCATGGATTTAATTACAACAACAAAAACAACCCATGAAATGTAACCAACCCTTGCAGTCAATCTCGTGTGACACGGGCAGACTAAATTTAGTTTGCCCGTGGTACAATCACAAATTTAGTTATGCAAACGTTAAACGTGGTCCTGGGGTGCCACGGTGTCTTGACGCTCAGCGAGTCTTACCTAGGTGGTAGGTTTAAAAAAAAACGCGTGAGAATATCCAATAATTACAATGATAACCGAGCGCGGCCCGCCAGCGGCGCGGATAATCGAAGAGGTGAGACTTTTGGGCGGAGAGAAATATATTTTATTTTTTCAGGACGTGCGAACAGAACCCTGGCGAGGATCAAGATCGCGAAAAAAAACAACCCTCAACACATTCGTTGATAGCGAGGATGAGGGCGGCTCACACTGGTGTGAAAGTGACACCGCAGCGTAAACGCAGCTCATGTCACCCAGAGCCCAGTCACTGCACCCATTATCTCACTCGCCGCAACGTAACGGAGAATAATCCTACCACATTGCAACGTGCCCATTTGACTCGTATGTATGTAGAACCTCTTTTGCACGTTACGTAACCAACCGTGATAATCGGAAGGTGCGGGGGGGGGGACCAAACTAAACACAAAAATAAGTTAGAAACAAATGAGTTTGTCAATGTAAAGTCACGTAGAATGGAAATAATAAAATAATAAAATAAAACATAATGATATAAAATTCATCTTCTTGGTTCTTTCGGTAAAGTCACGTAGAAGGGAAATAATAAAATGATAAAAATAAAACATAATAAAATAATTCTCACGACGTTTCGGCCACAACGCAAGCAGCCGTCCTCACGTGAAGAACAGGTCTGTCGATAAGACAGCGTCTGAATGACACGTCCTGGGCTTGGAGCGTCTATTTATGTTCTATCTATGTTTCATTTTTATTATTTTATTATTTCCCTTCTACGTGGTGACTTTACCGAAAGAATCAAGAAGATGAATCCCTGCAGTCACGAAAGCTTTAATCGAAATTTTCTCAATGTAGATAATAAAAAAATGCAGAGCTCCGGCGGATTCCTGAAACCGGAAGAACATTCCAGACGGCCGCAGAAGCGCATCTGAAAGCGCCGCGCGTTGGAGTGGCCGTCATATCCTTTGTACGTTTACATATTATCACAATATCCACCCTATATCAATTTAACGTTTCTGTAACTTAATTTGTGATTGTACTATGTCGGTCTGCCCGTGTCGACGATATTGACGACAGGGGTACCACGGTGGCTGGGAGATGTTAACTGCCTCACCTGGTATGCAGGAGGTCGTGGCTTCGATCCCGACCCTGATACCTGCTCTATATTCGGAGTGTCCGTGTCTCTCCCTCTCTCCCCGTGGTCGCGTGGATTTTTCTCCGTTTTTTTCCTCCACATTTAGAATCGACGTTCCACGTTGACGGAGTATTTGGCTGCCGCTATAAATGTCCACGTGATGATGATAATCCCCACTTCGTTGGGCTATCATTTGTGATAGCCAGGTCGCTTCTGACAAAGGGCTATGCAGCTCAGTGGGCCGTACCTGGTGAAAAAAAATTGTTTAGTTTTTTAATTTACTAACTGCGGTGTACGCATTTCGATTTAAAGCTTTCGTGCCTGCAGGGATTCATCTTCTTGGTTCTTTCGGTAAAGTCACGTAGAAGAGAAATAATAAAATAATAAAAATTAAATAATACAATTAATACAACGCAAGCAGCGTCGGTGAGACAGGCTGTCGGGAGACAGCATGTCTCTCCGACGACCTGGTCTTTATGGCCGAAACGTCGTGAGAATTATTTTATTATGTTTATTTTTATTATTTATTATTTCTCTTCTACGTGACTTTACCCGAAAGAACCAAGAAGATGCGGTGTACCCATTTATACAGCTGCTGGGTGGACACGGTCCGATACCTGCACCGTTGTTTCAGCTGCCACGCCGGGAGATCGAAACGAACCGGCGACCTCTGGATCGCAAGTGTCGTGCGCTGCGGACCGTTAACGCCACCGCAGACTTTGTGGGCAGAGCGATTTAACAGATCCCCAAACCGAAAACTTCACGCCTACCCCCCCCCCCCATCTTGTACCACATTTTCATATCTATCAGTCAACAGGTGTTTTCGTATATAATAGCGACTTAAATACATAAAAAATAACGACAAGAGGAAATTAAAAGAGTGTTGTTGGGGAGGGAGGGGGGAAACGGAAGGAACCGTAAGAGAGGAAGACTCTAACAGACTATGGCTTGATGACCACAACATTGTAAAAGATAAGTGCCAGAAAGATGTGGCCACTACGTGACGCCGCATATTGGCACTACAAGACAGAGAGAGAGAGGAGAAAGTGGAAACAACAAATGACAAAATGTCGCAGCGAACACCTACGAGGTTATCTGCCATGGATCGTGGCGATGGCGATGGCGACTCACGAGAAAAACGAATTTCGCGTGGAAATTTAACCACGGGAAATCGGATGCAATGTTCTGTCTGCCACTCATTTTTTTTAATTTACTTGCCCATATCGAGTCCAGAGGCTCAAAAAAAGACCTGTCACAGGTTTCAGCACCCCCCCNGCCCCCCCCCCNGACATTCGCCGACTGCCTCTTCCATTCACATTCAAATCGAGACTCCTATTCACATGCAAATGAAGGCTGTGCAAATGTCTGCTAGGCACTGCGATATGTCAGCCGGCCGTACTTCT
Source organism: Lethenteron camtschaticum (assembly GCA_018977245.1). Taxonomy (NCBI): domain Eukaryota; kingdom Metazoa; phylum Chordata; class Hyperoartia; order Petromyzontiformes; family Petromyzontidae; genus Lethenteron; species Lethenteron camtschaticum. Next base: position 10,756,946 of record MU249573.1, on the reverse strand, counting down.
CGAGGCTATAGTTCGGGAGGCAGGAGACATCGAATCAGCAAAGCCCGCACAATGGAGTGTTGAGAGGTGGTTTAAAAATATAAAATAAAAAAGCAATTCCCAGGTCTGTTAGCTGCCGGCTCTGCGATTTCCAAAAAACCCGGCTGCTGCATTCGAGTTTAATTTCTGCCACATTGGGGCTTTTCTTTAAAATAGTTTAAGTCGTTACGTAAAAATGAGAAATAAATCGCCCGTGTGTTGCTGTTCGACAAGGGGGAAAAAAATGGAATGAACCGAAGAAGAGAACGAGATCCAACGGAGACCGTGACCTGACGAAATTGAAATCATCAGTCGCGCGAACTCCGGTCATCTTCGCAGTGGCGGCTTTTGGCTAGCCGTCGAACAAAGACGGTCACCACTGCGGCGCGCGCGCTTTCAGGCGTGCTTCTGCGGCCGTCTGCAACGCTCTTCCTTCCGATATTGGCAAGCCACTGGGTCTAGGGCACTTTTAGAGCATCCAGAGTTCTTTTGCGCGTACGTACACTCTGTACATTCAAAACGAAAATCAAGTGTAGAGGACGCAGGCTCAGTTATCACTCGCCACTGACGCGATAGCCGCGACCGGGAATCGAACTTAGGTCATCCGGGTTGGGTGTGTAGCGCACGAACTAGTGCCACAGCTTCCCCCTCCCTCCCCCTGTCCCGACCCCAGGCAAGACGAGTAATAAAACAAACATTTATTTTTATTATTTCAAACGAATAAAATCCATAACGTAATTGAAGCGCGGTAATTGAAAATGTTGCAGTTCGAGCCGCGTCGTAATCGATTCCCGAATCAGCAAACCGGCTCGTTGTTTGTTTGTCGTTTGCTGCTGCTGCCGCCACCGCCGCTGTTGATGTCGTTCCATAATTCACGGAACAACGCCACCGCCGATCGGCGACACCGAAGGCAACGGCACGGCTCTCGGAGCCGCGGCAAGAAGAAAAAAAGGGCCCCACCGGATTTTTAAGTGACTCGGCGCTGGTTCACGGGAGAAGGAGCTCTCCCCCCTGACGTGGCAGAGTCATCGCGCGGGATTACCTTCGGTTTTTAATGTGCCAAATAATTTTTCTTTTTTTTTACGCGCGCGCCTCTAATTGCACTTGCGCAACCATCTGCAGCGAGCTCTTCAATAAAGAAATAAAATTTCAAAAGTTTCCACCCCCACCGTGATTGCATCGGCCCAAAATGTCCCTTTAATTAAAGAGAAGCCGTGTTGTTTTTTTTCTTGCATTTTTTTCTTTTTTTCCCAAAAGCCTTGGTGGAAATTAGCCAACCCTAACGAAGTCACGAGCCCGTTCGCTATAATTACGAAGGACGGCCCGCTGCAGGATGGCAATCTGAAGGGTCCCTTCGACCCGCCCCCCCACCCAATCCTCACCAAGTTTTAACCGAATGCCAAGGTCAGCTGTGGCCCCAATATAATTTATTGAACGGTTAATAGGTTTTCGGGCGGCTTGCATTAATTAGGCTTAGCCCAAGGCGACCCTGGGAGACAGCGGCAACACCAACCCGGCTGTGGTTGAAGCGCGTGTGGCGGTTGCGTGTGCGTAGTGGAGAATATAAATGCGTCGTTAAACCCGCCACCACCCAACGCAGCGAAGTAGTCAGGTTTGTCTTCTTGGTTCTTTCGGTAAAGTCACGTAGAAGGAAAATAATAAAATATTAAAAATAAAACATAATAAAATAATTCTCACGACGTTTCGGCCACAACGCAAGCAGCCGTCTTCAGGTGGAGAACAGGTCTGTCGAGAAGGCAGAGTCAGGTTTGTCCCGTAAACAGAACGTGGAGAATTCGTTACGAGTACAGCACACCGGTGTGTTGGACAGCAAATCCACATCAATCTGAGTACGACGTTTTGCCAGTAATTAGAACTTACATCATCAGGCGACAGCCAGATTTGTGGAGAAATCCTCCTGTTTCGAGTTTAACAACACATTTATATTTACGCGATCTAACCCAAAAAAACTTAATTATGGATATTTTGTCGCGAAAGCCGACGTGTAAAACTGCAGTAGAGAAGTGGGCAGCAGTAGCACGCTGCGCTACAAACCCGGAGGCCTGAGTTCGATTCCCGCTCACGGCCAACACCGGTGACGTCTGGGGAGCGGCGGTGCAGCGGTTTGCACTGCACTGCGCTACGAAGCCGACCTCTGACCCGAGTTCGGTTTTCCCGCTCACGGCCACCACTACACCAGTGAGAGCTGTTATCTGAACCGGTTCCTGGGCCTCCTCTAGGTCGACTCAACCTCAAATGAGTACCTGGCGTGGTGTCGTAAACATCGCCACTAGGGTGCAAAGGCGGCCGGGCGTGGTGCTGGCCACCCACCCGGTGTACCGTTCTGGCCTTCACAGGTGCTCGCTTACAGCACTTGCCCCAACAGTCTGTTACAGGCTGTACGGTGGATCTTTTTTTTTGGAGTAGAGCTCACTCATTTTTTGGGCAGCCTTGAAATATTTTGCTGACATTCTTACGTACGAAAACCTGTCAGCCGGCGTTGAACAAGTCAATCAATTATGAGCGTGCTCGCCCCGCTTGCTCCCCCTACCGCCCGCTCGCCCCACCAGCTCGCTCATCTGCTCTCGCGTTTTTTTTAAGCGAAAACTTTAAACTAGACACTGAACAAAAGAGCAGCCATTTGCTACGGTGCAGTTCGGCCAGCCTCGACGGAACAATGAAACTCGTAACGAGACTTACACATCAGCGTCGGGCAGTCTCTATCGACTGATGAATGGGCGTCACGGTGGCTAGGAGTTGTTAACTACCTCGCCTGGTAGGCAGGACGTCGTGGGTTCGCACCCCGGCCCTGACGCCTGCTGCAGATTTGGAGTTTGCGTGTGGACTTTTCTCCGGGTCCTCCGATTTTATTCCCCTCCACATTTAGAATCACACGCATTGATTTTAATGAGTATTTGGCAACATGAGTATTTGCCACTGCTATACAGGATTTTTAAAAAAGGGACCCGATTTGAAATCGCTATATATCTGCAACACCAACCGCCCATGAATGAAACTCTTACCACTTGAAAGGGCGGGCATAGAGAGGCGGGGCATAGAATTTCAAATGATTACCGCTAGATGCCTCTCCCAGCGCACAAACAGCCCTAGCCTCAATCATTCGCAAGACACACTGCCTCAACGTATGGGGACCCCAAGACTTGGCGCTACACTCTTGGCCCCAAGATCCCAGACATCACACCCTGCGACTTTTTCTTGTGGGGATACATCAAAGACGTGTTTTGTGCCACCGTTAGCGACTAATCTGGTGACCTCAAAAACAGAATCACGGCAGCGGTGACTTCAGTGGAAGAAGAACTTGAAGGCTTTGGGACGAATTAAACTATCGTCTGATGTTGTCCTACAGCAGGTGGAGGCACATAGAGCATTTATAAAATGGTTAGTAAAACTTGATAACTCATTAAACCGTTTGTAACTTTTGTGTAATTGTAACATGTTGCCATCGTGGAATATACTGCTTTGAAATTGGGCCCATCTTTTTGAAACACCTGTNCATTACACAAGATGATAAGCCCACTCCGTTGCTTGAGCCATCATTTGTGAAGGCCAGGGCCTTCTGACAAGAGCTACATAGCAGCTAAGTGGGCCTTCCTAATTAAAATACATTTTAGTTTTCGTAGCTTTAATTTTAGTTGAGCAGCCATTGTTACTACGATAAGTCAGGCCAATCAACGGAGCCGGCCAGTCTCTATCGACTGATGAAGGCGTCCGTGTTGACCGCTGATACTGTGCAGAAACTTCGATTTAAAGCTTTCGTGACTGCAGGGATTCATCTTCTTGGTTCTTTCGGTAAAGTCACGTAGAAGGGAAGTAATAAAATAATAAAAATAAAACATAATAAAATATTCTCACGACGTTTCGGCCACAACGCAAGCAGCCGTCCTCAGGTGAAACCAGGTCTGTCGGGGAGACGTGTCTGAATGACAGACCTGTCTTCACCTGAGGACGGCTGCTTGCGTTGTGGCGAAACGTCTTCAGAATTATTTTATTATTTTTTTTTTATTATTTTATTACTTCCCTTCTACGTGACTTTACCTAAAGAACCAAGAAGATGTGCAGAAGCTCTCAAAACGCTGATCGCCCAACATTATAATTATTAATCCCCTCTGGGCTTCGTACCTGATTGGTTCAAGAGTGATGACATTACATCTACCCCCCCACCACCTCTATTTAAGACCGAAACAGGAGGAGGATTTCTCCAAAGTTCTGGCTGTCGCCTGATGAGGCTGCTTGTTGTTGTTGTTGTAATCACGGGCGAATCGTAAAATGTTTTGTGGGTTTTAACTCCCCGCTGACGTGACACAACCCTTACCGATTGGCTGCGTCTGCTTGTGGTGGCGGGGTTCAACGACGAAAAATAAACCTCTATTATGGACACGTGTCTCCCACGACGCCGGTTCTGCCAAATGCCTTCCGCGCCACCCACGATGTTGTGTCACGGTCCTGCTGAGTCAACGTGCTACTCACTACTCACTAACTCCTCTCAGCCAGCTGCGGACGACATTGTCCATCCACTTGAATTTGACTTCGGTCAATAAAAGCTTTCTCGCTGTTTGAAAAGCGATTGCGAGCACGCGCGTGCACGCACGCGCCTCTAAGCCTCCGGTCTTCTGCTCGGTTTAACGTCCATTTCATGGGCAGAATAAGATTACCACCCCCTCTACCGCAGCTCCCCCCTCGTCGGCTAATGATGGATTAAAAGAAAAATATGATGTTACGATTACATTCACAACAATAAAGACAACCGCTGGGGTAATTGCAAACTTTGAGAGAGCCAAGAAAAGCTGGGCACTTGATCTTCTTGGTTCTTTCGTAAAGTCACGTAGAATGGAAATAATAAAATAAAATAAATAAAACAAAATAATAATAAGTTTATTATATTATAATAATAACATAATAATTTGATTATGTTGTATGTTTTTTTATTATTTTATTATTTCCATTCTACGTGACTTTACCGAAAGAACCAAGAAGATGAATCCCTGCAGTCACGAAAGCTTCAAATCGAAACTGGGCACTTGATTCGAGATGAGACGTCACGTGTAAAAAAAATTCTGTGTCCGCACCAATGTGGTCACGTGGGTTCTATTTTAGAAATATATATGTAATTTTATAAATTTGTATTAATATTTTATTATTATTATTTTATTATTATATAAATGTATGTTTTATTATTATTTATTATTTCCCTTCTACGCGACTTTACCGAAAGAACCAAGAACACGTGGGTTTATTTGCTTAAGTGGTGGGGGGGGGGACATCACTTTACTCATGGCAGAAAATGTTTCCTTCGGCTCATATGATCTCAAATAAAACTGTGCCACCGAGGCGTTAATGGATGTGTAATGACATCGCTGGATGGCGCCATGCTGTAAGTGCAGTGCCGGCCCTAGAGGGCACGGTGTGTGTGTGCCGAACTACGGGGAAGGTCGGGTGAGGCCATGACACTCTGGTTGACCCGGGAGGACACGTGACCGGGGGGCCCCCAAGAGGGGGCTAGGAGGATCACGTGATTCGAACCCAGGTTCTTCCTGACGGTTCTGGAAGGGGGAGTTGCCAAGGGCAGAGCCGGCCACGCCGGAGAGAATATACAGTGAGGGAAAAAAGTATTTGATCCCCTGCTGATTTTGTACGTTTGCCCCAATGACAAAGAAATGATCAGTCTATAATTTTAATGGTAGGTTTATTTGAACAGTGAGAGACAGAATAACAACAACAAAATCCAGAAAAACGCATGTCAAAAATGTTATAAATTGATTTGCATTTTAATGAGGGAAATAAGTATTTGACCCCCTCTCAATCAGAAAGATTTCTAGCTCCCAGGTGTCTTTTATACAAGTAACGAGCCGAGTCCCGAGAGGGATCTTGGTTGTCCATCGCGGGAAAAAACGCTTCGTCTACGATCTCCGTTCTGCGAGTCTTCCAGCACGTGGACCCGGGCAGTATGCTGTTGATCCCGGGTCCGGAGTCAATAGTTACTCAGTCACCGATGTAGTTAGCCAGAGTGGTCACCACCCTAGGTCGTTGTCTTGTTAAAAAGGTGAAGTCACCCGTTGTGTTGGAACTAAATAAATGCGATGCCTCCAAGTCTAAGAGTGCACTCGTTGAACCCACTACAGATATGCTTTGATTGAAAGCTGATTTATAAAAAACGACTCCGCGCGCCATTCTAAATCGCGTACTGGTCTTACTAGAACACTAGTCTTACCAGGCCCCAACAAAGAAGGCTGTCTCTAGTGTAGGCCAATCAGTTTAAAAGAAAATGCATATGCTATCAGAGTATGTTTTCTGTTTGCATTCTGACCACAGTATTGTGGTTAATGCACACATGATTCCTTGTCAAGATTTCAGTTTGGTGTTTTAACATCTAACACAGCTGTTTTGTTGCCAGAAAAAAGGGAAAACCCATTCTATATTTTGGTACTGGCAAAGGAGGTCCCATGATGCAGCGACCTCTTGTTTTATTACCAGAAAGGTAAAACCTATTCTTATTTTTTTCATACTTTGATACTGCCAAAAAGGGTCCCATTCTGGACTCTAGTTTCTTCCTGGAGAATTCCCAGGCCGCCCCAGGCCAGCCGAGCGACACAGTCCCGCCAGTGTGGCCGGGAGAGGGATGCTCTCGGATGGACTTGACCCTAGCAATAGACAAGCCGTACGTATTGTCCACCATGGGGTTCATGGTGCCACAGGGGTCCCATTCCAGTGCTCACCCTACAGATGAGAACATCGCCCGTCACGGGAGAGACGCGTGAGTCGGCGATGTCCGATCCTCCGCCTTCGCGCCAGGGGTGAGAGGGCAGATCACGGAGGAGAAAGAGCACGCTATCGGGGTTTCAACAAAAGCCGATCGGTTGTTTCGATGTCTGCTCGCCCCTACCCCACCCACCCCCAGTGAAAGCGTTCATCGATGACACTGCCATAAAGAGGAGAGCAAAAAATATACATATATAGTAGGTGACTTGATGAAACAATAAAACAGGCAATAAAACAGGTTTGAAGATACTAATAGGGTTTTTCCCCTTTTTTCTGGCAACAAAACTGACACCTTTTGCAAGGAATCATGCTTACATTAACCACAATACTTGCAGTCAAATGCAAACAAAAAACAATACTCTGAATAAGTATTGTGGTTAATGTAAGCATGATTCCGTGCAAAAAGGTGTCAGTTTTGTTGCCAGAAAAAAGGGGAAAAACCCTATTAGTATATTTTGGTACTGGCAAAGGAGGTCCCATGATGTAGGTTTGAAGATGTTCAAACAACAGATAGATTCCTATTGCAAGGTGTCTAGTACTGCATTAGTCACACGTACTTGTGGCAAAACATGCCAAACAAGCATGCTCGAATAATAATATATGCGTTCTCTTTGAACCTGATTGCATATATAATTATCAGAGCATCTTTGTTTGGCATGTTTTGCCACAAGTGTAAGTATGTGTGGTTAATGCAGACGTGATGGCTTGCAATAGCTATTTGGTGTTTGAACATCCTAACACCTCCTGTTTAATTGCCAGAAAAGGGTAAAACCTATTATCGTATTAAATTTCGAATTAAAGCTTTCGTGACTGCAGGGATTCATCTTCTTGGTTCTTTCGGTAAAGTCGCGTAGAAGGGAAGTAATAAAATAATAAAANTAAAACATAATAAAATTTTATATTATTTTATTTTATTATGTTTTATTTTNATTATTTTATTACTTCCCTTCTATGCGACTTTACCGAAAGAACCAAGAATATATTATCGTATTGTTTTTAAATAATTTTTATAGCACAGGGACTCATCTGCTTATGAATATTCGACTTACGAATGTTCAGAGATACAAACAAACCTGGTCCGTACATCCAGTTACCTGTTCGGACCGAGAGTCAAAAGCTCACCGCCGCGCAATAGATGGCGGCGGTGGCATCTACATCCCAGAACATGAAGAACCAGTGGCATCTAAATCTGAAGAGCGTGAAGAATGAGTGGCATCTACATCTGCAGAATGTGAAGAACCAGTGGCATCTACATCTGTAGAACACGAAGAACCAGTGGCATCTACATCTGAAGAGCGTGAAGAATTAGTGGCATCTACATCTGCAGAATGTGAAGAACTAGTGGCATCTACATCTGCAGAATGTGAAGAACCAGTGGCATCTACATCTGCAGAATGTGAAGAACCAGTGGCATCTACATCTGCAGAATGTGAAGAACCAGTAGCATCTACATCTGCAGAACATGAAGAAGCAGTGGCATCTACATCTACAGGAGATTATATAACTTTTAAAGCCATTCCCCGTATTTAGGGTACAGGCTGTTCAACATGTTTGGAATCTACATGAGTAAAGTTGGACTCACGAACAAATCTTAACTAGAGGAGTCGTTGTACTGCCAAAAAGGTCCCATTTTAGGCAGTGGAACCTTCATCGCGGAGGTGTATGCATGTGTAGTGTAATAGCGCCGGCTGGTGACCAGCAGCGGCAACTGCGGTGTACAAACAGTACACACGCCGGTGAGCATATACACGGCTGTGTCGACAGGGCGGAGGAACTGGGGCAAGGGTCATGGAGGGCCCCATCTGGAAGCCCCTGGAACCTGCTAGTGGGTTCGAGAAGGAAGGTGCGGCCAGGGCAGGGCCAGGCCGCGCTGGTAGGAAAAAAAGGGCCGAGTGCGGGAGCTCGAGGCTGCTGGTTTTGGGATTGGATCATCTCGTCGCCATCGTCACTGCCGTCTTCGCTCGAATTGCGCTGCTAGATACCTGTTAGCTGTCTCCGTCAGCGCCGTCCACGTTAGACGGCTAGCGTTGTGTCATAGGCTAGCGACTACAGAGTGAGTGCATGCGAGATCGTGTGTGTTAAATAAAGGTGCCTCTACGAACCTCGTCTTCGAAGTCACTGCACTGCACATGTACGTTGAGCTTCCTTCGCACCGTACATAGCTAACCGTGCTAATCGGAGGTGCCGAGAGGGGAAGGACAACAAACTAAACACAAACAGCAGTTTTAAAGAAATTAGTTTGTCAATCTTGATGACTTAAAAGTGCATCGCTCCAGTGGCTTCCAACCATCGGACGGGAGGAGCGTTCCAGACGGCCGCAGAAGCGCATCTGAAAGCGCCGCCGTGCTGCAGCGGTGACTGTCTTTGTCTACGGCCAGCCAAAAAACCCGCTGCTGCGAGGGTGACCGGATGTCGCGTGATGATGGCTTATGTTCCTTGACGAGATCATTTGCGGCAAGCAGATACTAACGGATTCTCGTCAATGCCTGCCTACCCCCCGCAACCCCACCCCCCATTACCTTGGCACCTGGCATGGGTAGCGCTAGACGCCGCAGGCTTGGAGCGGCAGAACTTTTTTTGTACCGTTGCACGATTACCGCACTGGGTGGTGTGGGCGGGGGAGGTTGAGCATAAACTGCGCGCCATTAATCAGCGCAAGGTAGTGCGGCGCGTGCCAACAGCCGTAGGCGCTGTCCATCGCAACTCAGTGAGCCGCTGAGAATGATGGAACTCAGCAGAAGGTTTTTTTTTATTTCTTTCTTTCTCTCTTCTCGCAAAGCTCGGATTAATTACAAGCGTCTGGAAGCACGATGCACTTCTCCTTCGGAGAGATCTCTGCAGAGCTGAAAACTAAAAACTACGAAAAAATGTTTTACTAAGGTATGTTCCCACTGAGCTATGTAGAGCTCTTTTTTCAGAAGCGACCTGCCCATCACAAATGATCACTCAACAAAGTGGCTAATCACTGTCACGTTGAAATTCATAGAAGGCAAATACCCGGAACGCGTGACGTTGATTTAAAGATGGAGGGGAAAAAACCGAGGACCCGGAGAAAAATGCACGCGACCACGGAAGAGAGAGAGAGAGACACGCAAACCCAAATATACAGGCGTCGTCAGGGTCGGGATTGAACTCACGACCGCATGTATACCAGGCGAGGGAGCTAACATCTCTCCACCTAAGTTGCAGGTTGGGGTCATGGTGGTGGTGGGGGGGGAGGAATGGACGAGAGAAATAAAATGTAAAACATTCAAATCATCAAAAAACTAAAACTGTACACCGCGTGCCAAGGCACGGCAGACCCACTTACGCAAGTCCACACACACGGCACGCTGCACGCCACGGAAACGATACGGCCGGCAACGGCGGGGGGGGGGGNCACGGCACTCGACGGGGATGGATGCGGAGCTAACCATTAAGGGGTGGCGAGGATTTTTGGGTACCGGATGTGCTGCGCTCCCTGCCCGCTGAACGCGCGCGTTCGCGTGAACGCGGAGTTCCTCCAATCGACCCCCGCCAGCCACGGAAACAGGACGAAACTTGCCCCGACGCAAAAGACCAAGATCCCCGTATGGCCTTCAAAATACTGTCGGGTGCAAAGTGCTCTTAGCGAGCACCTATTGGAGGCCGGTACGGCACAAGAGGGTGTGGGTGGACGGCACAACGCCCGGCCGCCTTTGTCTCAGTTGAGGCTGAGTCGACCTAGGGAGGCCCAGAAGGTTCAGATAATCGTTACTGGTGTTGAGCGTGAGCGGGAATCGAACTCGGGTCGCCGGGTTCGTACAGCAGCGCGCTAACCGCTACCCACCGCTCCCCCTACACACACGCGCGCACACGCACGCACACGCACCGTCTATTACATTCACACATCGCAGCAGCAGCAACGTCTAAAAAAACTTTTCAGTAGTTTCGGGGGGGAAACGATGAAGGAGAATTGCGCGTGTTCATTAATTCGAACAAATGTGGTGCGAAAGCAGCAGCAGCAGCACTCTGTAAAACAGAGCAAAGGCACCACTGCTTCCAGCTACCGTCATTAAGCTGTCAGCGCCACAGACGTATAAAACGAAACCATTAAACTATTCTCATATTATTTTACCAGGTAAGGCCCCACTGAGCTACGTGCAGCTCTTTTTTTTCAGAAGCGTACCCTGACTATCACAAATTGGAGCAGCCCCACAAAGTGGCTCATCGTGTGGAAATTTGTAGCAGCGGCCAAATACTCCGATTCTAAACGTGGAGGTGGACAAAGCCAGAGGACCCGGAGAAAAAAATGGGATCGAACCCACGACCTCCTGCATACCAGGCGAGGTAGTTAACAACTCCTAGCCACCGTGGCGCCCCCATCCAATGAGAGTAAACCAATCTCCCTACGTTTTGCAACACGGCGAGCTGCCAAATGCAATTTGGTTTTGCCCTTCAAATTTTTTTTCTTTAAACGCAAGCCCCGCGAGATATTGTTTAGAATGGTCCCCACGGGGTAAATCCCGCGCGAGCAAAAAAAACCTCCTCGTCAACGCCCGCCGATGCCGCCGGTGCCCTCGAAACCAGAGGTCGCAACCGGGTACCCGATACCCGTACCCTACCCGATACCCAGCTACCCGTTCCCTACCCGATACCCGTACCCTACCCGAGACCCGTACCCTACCCGATACCCGTACCCTACCCGAGACCGACTACCCGTACCCGGCACTAGGGTCGCAAACGGGTACCGTACCAGTACCCTACCCGATACCCGTACCCTACCCGAGACCCATACCCTACCCGATACCCGTACCCTACCCGAGACCCGACTACCCGTACCCGGCACCAGGGTCGCAAACGGTACCGTACCAGTACCCTACCCGATACCCGGATACCCGTACCCGGCCGGGTATCGGGTAGGGTACGGGTACCCGATGGCGACCTCTGGGATGAAGCCACGTTGCAGGCGCGGATGGGTTGATTCTAGGAACTTTAATTGTGAGAAGAGACAAGACGTTGGGAAATGAGTACTCGGCCGGGTACGGGTACGGGTACCCGTTTGCGACCCTGGTGCGACCGGTACGGGTAGGCCGTGAGTCACTGGTGAGTAACCGTTTGTCACTCATTTCCCAACGTCTTGTCTCTTCTCACAATTCAAGTTCCTAGAATCAACCCACACGCGCCTGCAACGTGGCTTCATCCAGAGGTCGCAATCGGTACCCGTACCCTACCCGATACCCTGCCGGGTACGGGTATCCGGGTATCGGGTAGGGTACTGGTACCTGTTTGCGACCCTGGTGCGGCCGGGTACGGGTACGGGTATGGGTAAGGAATCAAACCCGTTTGCGACCTTTGCCTCGAACCGCGAGCGTTTGGACCGCGGAACGGTCAGGCCACTGGCCTCATCGACGATTGCCGCCGAGCGGTAGCGGACAGACGAAGTGGGTCCGTGCGTCCCCACCCCTTACTTAGCAACCTCCCCCCCCCTCTACCGCCCCCACCCCCACACGCTCCCCCCCCACTCCGCACGCCACAATGCAATCATCGCAGCAGCAGCCGACGTGAAGAGCACCTTGATTTTAAAGGGCGCTCGCGCAAAAAAACATCAAAATCGCCGACCGTCCGACAACGTGAATCCGCGTCGCGTCTTTCCCGAGCGACGAGCCGCTCCCAAGATGATGGGAAAAAAATCAGACATTACGGTTTTTTTTTTTACCCTTTGCTGCCAATAAAACAGGTGTTAAGATGTTCAAACGCCAAATTAGATTTTTTGTTGTTTGCAAGGAATCGAGCGCTGCACTAACCACACACAGTGCTTGTGGTAAAACGTGCCAAACAAACGTGATCTGATCATAATAATAATAACATGCATTGTCTTTCGATTTAAAGCTTTCGTGACTGCAGGGATTCATCTTCTTGGTTCTTTCGGTAAAGTCACGTAGAAGGGAAATAATAAAATAACCTGTTCATGACCTGTTCATTCAGACGCTGTCTTTCCGACAGACCTGTTCTTCACCTGAGGACGGCTGCTTGCGTTGTGGCCGAAACGTCGTGAGAATTGTATTTTATTATGTTATTTTTATTATTTTATTATTTCCCTTCTACGTGACTTTACTGAAAGAACCAAGAAGATGCATTGTCCTTGAAAGTGATTGGTCTACACCAGAGACATCCTTCTTTGTGGCCTAGTCTCACCACCAGTGTCAGACCAGAGAATGCCATGAGGCGAACAGCACGTGAAGTGGTTCAACTCGGAGGCAGTAATTCTTGGAGGCACTTTATCACAATCTCCCTTCACACCCCTCCAGTCGCCTAGGCTACACACACCCTAGCCTATAACACCGATGGCGCTGACCGATACAGCCAACAACTGTACAGTGGTACCTCGGTACACGTCGTTAATTCGTTCCAGAAGGTAGGACTTATACCGAAATGACGTATACCAAACTAATTTTTCCCATAAGAAATTAAGGAAAGCAAATAATCCGTTCCAAAGAATAAGAAATTATCTTTTATGTGGCATATTATACATTAATGGGGTTGTATAAAATAATTTAGACACTACTTATTACTAAAATGCATACATATATTAAAATAAATGAATAAATAAATTAAATCAATTGAAACAAAGGAGATGTTATTTTTTGGAAGGAGAGTCAGGCAGACTGAGGAGTGGCGCTTTGATTCAGTCGTGAACGGGGTATGCGCGGGTACTGTACTTGGTGACTCATCCCGACCCATACAAGTTCTAGCAAGCGCATCGTATCCCAAGCAAGCCGTCGTATCCCAAGCAAGACGTCGTATCCCAAGCAAGACGTCGTATCCCAAGCAAGACGTCGTATCCCAAGCAAGACGTCGTATCCCAAGCAAGGCGTCGTATCCCAAGAAGACGTCGTATCCCAAGCAAGACGTCGTATCCCGAGCAAGACGTCGTATCCCAAGCAAGACGTCGTATCCCAAGCAAGTGTATCCCAAGCAAGACGTCGTATCCCAAGCAAGACGTCGTATCCCAAGCAAGACGTCGTATCCCAAGCAAGACGTCGTATCCCAAGCAAGACGTCGTATCCCAAGCAAGACATCGTATCCCACGACATGTTTTGCTCGTCAAAACACGACGTATACCAAATTCGACGTATTCCAAAGCGGTCGAATACCGAGGTATGACTGTATAACAGCGCAATATCAAGTGAAGGCGATTGCGGCGACGAAGAGAAGAATGGTGACAACGCCGACGCTGGACTTGAGCAGCACGACGGGGACCCCACTTACAGTCGACAGCCCCGAGGTCCCCACAGGGGCCCTCTTATACTGTCAGCGTGGCCTGGCTCCACCCCCAGCCACACCCTTTTCTAGAACCTACCAGCGGGTTCTTGGTGTGCCCCTTCTGTGACCTTTCCCGAGATCCCCCTTCTGGTGTATATCCTGGCTGCCGTAAGCCGCAGATCCCCTTCCCTGCCAGCAGACAGCACTATGCTGATACATTACTATTCTATGCCACTACACAAGCATCAGAGCACTCATAGCTCGGGTTGAGCCCTTATCCATAACCGAGTTTGTTGGGTTAGATCGCGTAAACCCGTCAGCACACGACAGCCAATTATTAAGGGTTTGTCACGTAAACTAAATGTGGCAATTAGTTTACTAGTTACAGCACACACGGTGTGCTGGAGAGTAAACCCACTACGACGTTAACAATTTGAGGTACCGCGTGACGTTTCGCCGGTAATTACAACAACAACAACAACCAGCATCATCAGGCGACAGCCACAATTGTGGAGAAATCCTCCTGTTTCGGTTTTAAATAGAGCGGGTGATAAATGTCGTCATTCGTAAGCCAATCGGGTTCGAAGCCCGGGCGGGGGGGGTTAATGCATTCATATAAATTACAACGTATATTTATTCTCGGTTGGGTTAGTAGACGCTCCCGAGTGGTTCGACACGGCCTCTGAACAGCGGCGGGTGGAGTGGTGGTCGCTCCTTTGTGAGATCGTAGTCATCGTCAGCCGTGATCAATCCACTGCTAGGTTAGTGAAGCGGGGGAGGAGTGGCGGTCACAGAGGACTGGCTGAGATATCACCCACCATTAATGTGAGACCTGGCCCAGCAATCTAACTCATGTTGCAGGGTCAGACACCGATCCTTTGCAAAATGAGGGTTAGGCATAATCATGATCATGATCAGCCATGATCTATCAGCTGATGGCTGAAAACCTCCCCCAACCCGCCCACCCCACCAAGCGGTCACCAGCGGTCCTGAAATGTAACAAGACAAAATGCCCACGTATAGCCTGTAAGAGACTGTTGGGACAAGTGGTGTTTTCGACAAGTAGCAGCCCCTATGAAGGCCGGCACGGCACATGACGGGGGTGGGTGACCAGCACCATGCCGCCCGCCGGCCGCCTTGATCTCCTTGCAATATAACATTCCATCTAGAAGCTGCACTGAAGATGATTTCGTGGCTCCGTCTCCACGGTAGACAGGTCCCTCTTTTGAGCGTATTCACTCCTCTGCTTGTGAGTCCATTGCTATCAACTATAGACTAGAAAACAAACTAAATCATTTCGATTTAAAGCTTTCGTGACTGCAGGGAGTCATCTTCTTGGTTCTTTCGAAAGAAGCAAGAAGATAAACCAAACCATTGTTTTGTTCTTTATTTAACCAGCTTGAGGCCCCCAACACTGAGCTGCGTAGACCTCTTTCAGAAGCGACCTGGACATCGCAAATGACAGCTCAACGAAGCGCGTTGATAATTACCGCCGAATAGTACGGGCTGGGAACATTGGCTCGGGAGACGGCTAGGCCAATTGAACGGACAGAAGATCACCGTGGCCTCAGCATAAAAAAAAAACGGGTTCTGTGCGTACTGACACACTACGGCACGGTTCAGAAGTGTGGTCATTAACGAAAGTACGTATAAATATGGAATAAGTGGGCACAAAAAAGTAAAAGGGGTGGGAGAGATGCACGCGCTTGGAATTTCAATGAGAGAGGCACGGATTACGGAGCGTACGTGCGCACGCGCAAGGTTAACGGCATTAGCGAAGCTGGTTAGGAAAAGTGAGGATTGGACATAGGCACATCATGGCATTGAGGGGCAGGGGGGTGGGACGAAATTCAAGAAGAGAGAGCGGCGGCAGCCCCCTGGGAAGCAACGCGTCCCGCACAGGGACGTTCATCGCGGGGGAGACGGCGGAGCGATGGAATCGGTGCTCGTGAGCGGGAGGAACTAAAATCGAATCTAAGTCAGGTTTGTTGAGCGGACGTCACTCGAATGGCGCTGCTCTGTGACGCGGCTTAAGGAGCGGCGACACGGAGGGGAACGTTGTCGATGGCGGGGAGAGGGGCGGCTACGAGGTAGTGAGGAACGCGTGATGGCGAGGGAGGGGTAAGCTCACGAAGGACGGGCAAGAGTGGAGGGGCGAGGGAGGTGAAGAGGAAGGGAATGGGCGATGGTGAAGAGGAGGTGAGACTCGAAGAGAGTAGAACGGAAGGAGGTGAAGGATAGGACTGCTTCATGTGCAGGGCAGTGTTTAGTCTATGGGCAGTGCTGGGTCAATGGGCAGTGTTGGGTCAATGGGCAGTGCTGGGTCAATGGGCAGTGTTGGGTCAATGGGCAGTGCTGGGTCAATGGGCAGTGCTGGGTCAATGGGCAGTGCTGGGTCAATGGGCAGTGTGGGTCAATGGCAGTGTTGGGTCAATGGGCAGTGCTGGGTCTGGGCAGTGCTGGGTCAATGGCAGTGCTGGGTCAATGGGCAGTGTTGGTCAATGGGCAGTGTTGGGTCAATGGCAGTGCTGGGTCAATGGGCAGTGTTGAGTCTATGCGCAGTGCTGGGTCAATGGTCAGTGTTAGGTCAATGGGCAGTGTTGGTCAATGGGCAGTGCTGGGTCAATGGGCAGTGTTGGTCAGGGCAGTGTTGATCTATGGCCAGTGCTGGGTCAATGGGCAGTGTTGGGTCAATGGGCAGTGCTGGGTCAATGGTCAGTGTTGAGTCTATGGGCAGTGTTGGGTCAATGGGCAGTGTTGGGTCTGGGCAGTGCTGGGTCAATGGGCAGTGTTGGTCAATGGGCAGTGCTGGGTCAATGGCAGTGTTGGGTCAATGGGCAGTGTTGGGTCAACGGGCAGTGTTGGATCAATGGCAGTGTTGGGTCAATGGGCAGTGTTGGGTCAATGGGCAGTGTTGGGTCAATGGGCAGTGTTGGGTCAATGGGCAGTGTTGGGTCTATGGGCAGTGTTGAGTCTATGGCAGTGTTGGGTCAATGGGCAGTGTTGAGTCTATGGGCAGTGTTGAGTCTATGGGCAGTGTTGGGTCAATGGGCAGTGTTGGATCGGGACAATGTTGGTCTATGGGCAGTGTTGGGTCTATGGGCAGTGTTGGGTCAATGGCAGTGTTGGTCAATGGGCAATGTTGAGTCTATGGGCAGTGTTGGGTCAATGGTCAGTGTTGGATCTGGACAGTGTTCAGTCTATGGGCAGTGTTGAGTCTATGGCAGTGCTGGGTCAATGGGCAGTGTTGGGTCAATGGGCAGTGTTGAGTCTATGGGCAGTGCTGAGTCTGGGCAGTGCTGAGTCTATGGGCAGTGTTGAGTCTATGGGCAGTATTGGATCTGGGCAGTGCTGAGTCTATGGGCAGTGTTGGTCTGGGCAGTGCTGAGTCTATGGGCAGTGTTGAGTCGATGATTACACCGCGTGACCCTGGGAGGCGATAGTGGCTACATGCGGACGTCTTCACATCCAGCAGCGAATCGAGCACGGCCGATCGACTTGTGTTTTCGTTCATCATCGTTGTTACGTATCTGGAATGATTTCGCATGAAAAATTTAAAGGCAGGCGGCCGGTGGACCGGGTTTCAGATGTTGAAAGCAGGAGACAGCATTTGCCGTTGTCATAGTAACATTCTAAGAGGGATATTTTTTTTGTTACCACCGCACGTACAGTACTGAGCGTACAAAAGAACAACGGCCCTTCGGATTTCGTTTTTTTTTTGGGGGGGGGGACTGTTATTTCACTGAGCGCGGAACGGAACGGAGACGCGATTAGCGCAGTGCGCCAAAGAAAAGTGACGCGCAACAACGCGAGCCCGACCGCCCGAGTTCGATCCCTGTTGGCTGAAAACCCCCCAAGCTGTCACCAGCGGTCCCGAAATATAACAAGACAAAGATGCCCACATAAAGCCTGTAAGAGACTGTTATTGTTACAAGTGCTGTTTTCCGCTTTCACGAACCCGCACCGACCAGCGTGGTGAAGTATGGTCAAACATCCAACGTAGCGGCAGTGGCCACGTTTAAACATCAATTACGGTCAAACAATCCCCCCCCCCGTGTGACCGACGGGGAGAAGTTGATGCCTTCATCCAGCAGTGGATCGACAAAGGGTCGCGAACGACGTATAGATATCTGCGAGTCCTAATATCAATGTTTCTAGATTTGAAGCTTTCGTGACTGCAAGGATTCATATTCTTAGGTGTTTTCGGTAAAGTCACGTAGGTAAAAAAATGTAAATTAATAAAACTAAAATAAAACGAAATAAAAGGCTTGTGTTGCTTCCGAAACGTCGTGATTTTATTTTGTTTTATTTTACTTTTATTAATTTACATTTTTTTACCTACGTGACTTTACCGAAAAAACCTAAGAATATAATATCATTGTCATTATTATTTGTGTTGTTCCACTGCGTATAGGCATTGCGAGGCTGTTGTGGCTTTCAGAACAAAGCAACAATTTACCTCGTGGATGTGTCACCTGACACGCCATGGCCTCATTTTGAAAGACACGCAAACAAAGACGGTCAATGCGTCGAGGGGCGCTTTCAGATGCCCTTCTGCGGCCGTCTGGAATGTTCTTCACGATATTAGGAAGCCACTGGGAGCTATGGCAATTTCAAATCGGCGAGATTGACAAAGGCCATTTCTTGAGAACTGCTTTTTGTATTCAGTTTGTTGACCTTCTCCCGCTCCTCCGATTAGCACGGGTGGCTACGTACGGTGTGAATGAAGTTGTGCGCCTTTTGGCGTCATCTGGTCCAACCCATGTGAGACTAGGCTCTAAGAAAAGCTGTCTCGGGTGTGGACCAATCAACTTCAAGGACAGTGCATACATTATCAGAGTTGTGTTTTTGTTTGCATTATGACTGCAGGTATTGTGGTCTATGCAAACATGACTCCTTGTAAAAAGGTGTCAGTTTTGTTGCCAGATAGAAGGATAAAAACCAATTATCATATTTTTACTGGCAAATGAGGTTCCCATAGTAAACATATATACTCTTAGGGTTTTTTTCGGTAAAGTAACGTAGGTAAAAAATAAAATTAATAAAAGTAAAATAAAAATAAAAAGCTAGTGTTGCCTCGGAAACGTCGTGATTTTTATTTTATTTTATTTTACTTTTTTACCTACGTGACTTTACCGAAAAAAAACCCCTAAGAATATGAATCCTTGCAGTCACGAAAGCTTCAAATCTAGAAACATATATACATTTAAGCGATGGAAAAAAGAGGAGAGTCGGAAAACACAGGCAAGTGTGCATTGTGCAGGTGTGATATCCGCTTTAACACGTAGCAGGAGGCTTTCGCGACCAATAATATCCATAATAAAGGAATTTTTTGGGTTAGATTGCATAAATTTAAATGTATCGTTAAACCGGCCACCACCCGACGCATCCAATCAGTAATGTGTCTCACGTGAATAAGACGTGCCCAATTAATGACTACTTCAGCGCCACTAGTTGTGTCTTGGAGAGTAAAACCCACGGCATTTACAATTTTAGTACGGTGATGTTTCGCTGGTGATTACAACAACCAGCTGCATCGGGCGATTTGCCAGAATCGTCCGATACGTGACAAGCCTTACTAGTTGGCTGTGTCGGGTGGTGGCGGGTTTACGACACATTTAGATTTGAAGCTTTAGTGACTGCAGGGATTCATCTTCTTGGTTCTTTCGGTAAAGTCACGTAGAATGGAAAATAATAAAATAATAAAAATAAAACATAATAAAATAATTGTCAAGACGCTCTTCGCCCGTCCATCCTAGCATAAATAGTCGCTCCAAGCCTGGGGCGTGCCATTCAGACTCTGCCTTCTCGACAGACCTGTTCTCCACCTGAAGACGGCTGCTTGCGTTGTGGCCGAAACGTCGTGAGAATTATTTTATTATGTTTCATTTTTATAATTGTATTATTTTCCTTCTACGTGACTTTACCGAAAGAACCAAGAAGACACATTTATATTGACGCGATCTAACCTAAAAACAGAAACCGTTAAGGTGAGATATTGAGTGACCACTCTCTTGTTACGCAACCGATCTTTGTGCTACACGTGCATGGTGAAGTGGGAAAATTATAGAAAAGTGTGCGTTGTGCAGGTGAGATATTGAGTGCCCATTCTTGTGTTACGCAACCGATCTTTGTGCTACAGGTGCTTGGTGAAGTGGGAAAAATATTGTAAAGTCGGGGTTGTGCAGGTGCGATAGAGTGGCCATTAGCTTGTGTTACGCAACCGATCTTTGTGCTACAGGTGCTTAGTGAAGTGGGAAAAATATTGCAAAGTGTGCGTTGTGCAGGTGTAATAGAGTGCCCATTCTCGTGTTACGCAACCGATCTTTGTGCTACAGGTGCTTGGTGAAGTGGGAAAATTATTGCAAAGTGTGCGTTGTGCAGGTGCGATATTGAGTGGCCATTCTCGTGTTACGCAACCGATCTTTGTGCTACACGTGCTTAGTGAAGTGGGAAAANTATTGCAAAGTGTGCGCTGTGCAGGTGAGATAGAGTGGCCATTCTCGTGTTACGCAACCGATCTTTGTGCTACAGGTGCTTAGTGAAGTGGGAAAAATATAGCAAAGGTTGGAAAGCATAGCCAAGAGCGCATTGTGCGTGTGGGATACTGAATTCCCATTTTCTTGTTCCATAACACTGGTCAACACACTTTTTCTGGCATAAGGTATTCCAACGGTTCTAAGGTAATTTCGGGGTGCTAATTCCAAATCTGGCATCAGTTTTTGTCTATCACATCAGGTTTTAGAGATATCAAATATTGCATTTTCAATAAAAACTGCGAAAGAAAAATATTAAATAAATGTGGATATCTACATAAAATTATTTTATAAACACACTATCCTAAAAATACAGCACCTTATTTTAACACTAAAGCAGTCACTGACTCGCAACAACTTGCAATCATAAGTGACAGAGTTAATTTCGGGTAAAGTCAATTAAAATGGGGTATGCCGATAGCAAAAAATGAGATGTGATAGAGCAAATCTGAGATCAGATTTGGAATCAACACCCTGAAATTAGTCTAGAACAGCTGCAAAATTCCAGGCCAGAAAAACATTTCTTTTTTTGTTGACCAGTGTAATCGATCTTTATGCTGCCCATGCACCTCCGATTAGCACGGCAGGCTACGTACGGTGCGAAAAAAGTTCAACGTGCACACATAGTGAAGTGAGAATAAGATAGCAAAGTGTGCGCCGTGAAGGCGAGACACGCGGTCGCAATTCTCTTGTTCCATAACCAATCTTCGTGGCGCTCGCACGCCACGCACGTGCACAGCGCCCGCCCGCCCGTCAATCAAATCCACGGTCGGATGAGGGGTGGGGAAGCTTCATTTTGACCGTACCTCACCACGGCACGTCACGGCAAAGGCGCGGCAGCATCAGCGAAGGAAGAGCGGCGCAACGAGGGAATTCGTAGCCACTGCTGCCCCCCCNGCCCGCCACTTATGCTCTCCGTAACAATTCCCCACCGCCGGGAAAACGCCCGTGGCAACCTGGCGCGTGCGAACGGCGGATCGGCCTTCTGAGCTCTGCCCGGTGGAGTTAACCACTACCCCCCCCCCCCCNGTTCTCCGTCAGCCTTCGCCGAGATCCGATGAGATCGGGGCGAAATTCCGGCCGATTTGTCAGCACGAGAACCGTGAATTATACAGCAGCAAAGTGGCAGCGGCGCTTCAAAAAGCCACCGCTCGCTTGGCTTAGGACGCCTGCTGCTCCGGCGGTGTTCGCGGGGCGGGTGGTTACGGCGAGTTTGTACATATGTAAGTTGCAATTCAACCGTGCTAATCGGAGGTGCAGCGTTTAGTGTATGGGTAGTGTGTATGTTGAACTTCTTTCGCATCCTGCGTAGCCAACCGTGCTAACAGGAGGTGTGGTGGTGGTGGTGGGGGAGTGCAACAAACTAAACCCAAAAAGCAGTTTTAAAGAAATGAATTTTCAATCGAGATGATTTAAAAGTGGCATCGCTTCCAGTGGTTTCATAATATATCGGAGAGGATAAGCTTTATCCTTCACAAACGGATAAGGGGGGGGGGGGGGNTAGAGGGGCGGACCGAAGGATCGAGAAAGCTCCATAATAATAAAAAATTAACCGTAAAAACTAAGTTTTCACTATAAATCCTTTATATGAGTGGCGGCTAGAGTCCTCTCGTCCTCTGGCTTGAGATGGCTGCCACCTATGGGTCAGATGATTGCCTGCACCATTAAGCAATTGGTAATTAAATATTTATTTTTGTCCTAAAATGTTGAAAATTTTGGGGCAAAAAATAAATTGAGCACAACGAGTCTGTGTGCAAAATGAGCTCGATTGGACACAAGTGGTTAAAAAACGGAAAGATTTGCACGGTCGTAAGCGCGCAAGACGAGTCTTTATAAAAGGAAACTAATAAACCCGAGTTTTTCACTCTAAATCCTTTATATGCGTGGCGGCAGAGTTCCTCGTCCTCTGNCTTGAGATGGCGCAATCTNGCACGATGATTTTTCCGAGTATTAAGGTAGATTAATTTAATCAGTTTTCCCTACATGTAAATTGGAAAAAAATTTCACGAATTAATTGTCACACACAACGAGTCTGTGTGGAAAATGTNACTGATGGATCACGGGAAGTGGGAAAAAACAGCGAAAGATTTGCACGGTCCTAAGCAAGCAGCGAACTTAATATAAAGGATTTAAAATTGCCTGTGGAGGAGGGGATGTCCCGCACTTTGGATGGGAAGCGAGGGCGCTCTAACTGCGTACTGCACGGCCTGTGAGGGGTACGCTCTGGCTTCATGTGGTTCAGCCACCAGAAGCGTTCTATTTGAATATAAAAATCATTTTTCCTAAAAAGTGTAAAATTTGGGAATTTTTTTCACGAAAATAATTGTCTGGCACGAGTCTGTGTGGAAAATGTCAGCTCGATTGGACACGGGAAGTGGGTTAAAAAACGACCGAAAGATTTGCACGGTCCTAAGCAAGCAAGCAAGCGAACTTAATATAAAGGATTTAAAAATCACGGGAATACTCAGGGCGGCTAACGAGGGGGTGGGGGGGGAGGGAACGCGCGCGCATCCTGGAGGGCACCCCAACGTCGAGGAGTGTGGGACCACGAGGGACGCCGGCTGGACTGCCAACGTGGTCGCAGGGATGGGGAGAGGTGGCCGACGTCCTGGGGAGGCTTTCATCCAGTCGTGGATTGACAAAGGGTCATGAATTTATTGCCATATTATCTATGGGACCTGTTTTTGCCGGTATCGAGATGATGAAAAAAAACAATAGGCTTTACCCTGCGCGGCAAGAATACAGGATTTACACTATGAGACATCTTCTTTACTAGTGGCAAAATATAGTAATAGGTTTTTACCCTTTCAACTGCTACAAAACTGACACCTTTATACAACACAAGCAGTCAAAATTGCCACTGGTAAAGGAAATGTCTCATAGTGTAAATGATTACCCCGAGCTCTCAATACTCTGATAGTGCACTGTTTTTGAGTTGTACGCCTTTTGGCGTCATCTGGTCCAACACCAGTGGAGACTAGGCTCTAAAAAATTAACCCGTAAAAACAAAGTTTTTCACTATAAAACAGTGTAAAATTTGGGAAATTTTTTTCACGAAAATTAATTGTCACGCACGAGTCTGTGTGCAAAATGTCAGCTCGATTGGATCACGGAAAGTGGGTTAAAAAACGACCGAAAGATTTGCACGGTCGTAAGCAAGCAAGCAAGTGAACTTAATATAAAGGATTTAAAAAAGCTGTCTCGGGTGTGGACCAATCAACTTCAAGGACAGTGCATATCATTATCATCATCAGAGTTGTTTCTTTTTTGTTTGCATTTTGACTGCTTGTGTTGTGGTTATTGCCTTGTATAAAGGTGTCAGTTTTTGTACCAGTTGAAAGGGTAAAAAACTATTACTAAGAATACAGGAGTTGTATATTTTATTTTGTCTGCTAGGTAAGGCCCCACAGAGCTATGCAGCTCTTTTGCAGAAGCGACCTGTCATCACAAATGATAGCTCAACGAAGTGGCTTATCACGTGGAAATGTATAGCAGTCAAATACTCTGAACACGCGTTGATTCTAAATGTGGAAGGCAAAAAAGCGGATCCAGAGAGTAGTCCACGCGACCACGGGCAGAAAAACACGCAAACTAAAAATTGCATGCGTCAGGGTCGGGGTCGGGATCGAACCCACGACCTCCTGTATACCAGGCGAGGTAGTTAACATCTCACCACTGAGGTTCAAACATCAAATAGACACCTATTCCAAGGCATCAAGCCTGCATTAACCACACAGGCAGAACACCTATTATTTCCAGAGAGGGCAAAGTCTATTGTTTTTCTATGACCATATTCTCCAGATAATAAGACGCACCGTTAAAGTAAGACGGTACCGCAGATCTGGTATCACACACACACGCGCAGCTTCGAGATGTTACGACGCACCCACAACTCTTGCTTTTAAAAAAATGCAAACACCAAAAGTGTGTCCGCTGTGCATACGGAGAATATTATACCAACACCAATATCCGCCATTCAGCACGAAGTGACGGCGACGTCAACGCGGCGCCTGTGACAGGCCAGGTGCACTTTGAGGGCACGTGATCATATATACATACAGTGAGGGAAAAAAGTATTTGATCCCCTGCTGATTTTGTACGTTTGCCCCAATGACAAAGAAATGATCAGTGTATAATTTTAATGGTAGGTTTATTTGATCAGTGAGAGACAGAATAACAACAACAAAATCCAGAAAAACGCATGTCAAAAAATGTTATAAATTGATTTGCATTTTAATGAGGGAAATACAAAAAAAGACAAAGACCCCCCCCCCCCCCCCCGTATAGCCTTGACAGACGATTTGGGCAAGTATTGTTAGCGAGCACTTATGAAGGCCGGAACGGTACGCGAGGGGGTGAATCGCCAACACCACGCCCGGCCGCCTTTATCTCCCTAGTGGCATTGTTTTACACACACCGCTCTAGGTACTCATTTGAGGCTGAGTCAACCTAGGGGAGGCCCAGGACCGGTTCCGAAAATCGCCACTGCCGGTGTTCGCAGCGCAGCACATACACACATCGGTGGACGCAAATGAACAACAACAACAAAGCAACAGCAGCAGCAGCAGCAACAACAAAGGAGGACACCCTCCCACGCGCACCACATCAGGGGGCAAATAAGGTCGCGGTGAAAATCACTGGACCATTCACGGCTGTACCAACGCAGGCCCTCTACTCCCTTGTTTGCGCACGCACGCTCGCTCGCTCCGCGAACGTACCGTGGTGCCCTTCTCCCTCCGCGGCAGGGGTGAGGTGGGGGGAGGAGGTTGCAAGCGGCAATCACTTCGGCACGCGTGACCGGGCAGCGGCAAGCGAAAAGGAACAACGGCGGCGGCGGTCATCGGCAGCTTGAAGGAGCCAGCGTACCGCACGCGTCTATCTCACCATCCGCCCCCGCTACCTCTCTCTACCCTTTCTACCCTTTCTTGAGCGGGCCGACGTGCAATCGTGTTGACTCTCGAGTTCAGTGAGGTTCTTCTAATCTCATCTCTCTCTCTGACTCACGCTTTGCTTTTCTTAATTAAAGATTTTTTGGGTCCGGACGCTAGGTGCGAGGTGCGCGCAGTGGTCGGCATGGGCCAAGGTGCAAACATTGTGGAGGGATGAGACGCTGTAAATCTGCACGTGCCAAGCCACGCTTTTTTTGTTGAGCTATCATTCGTGTGGCCAGGTCGCTTCTGAAAAAGAAGTTAACGACTGGTAATATAATAAAAGAGTTAGTTTTATTCGTGTATATATATTTTGTCAGCGATGTGTTTACCTTTCCTCTACTTTGCACTCCTATCGTGGTTTTTTTTGTAGAGTTTATTGCTTTGGGGACGTTCTACTAGAACTAGATCATCTGTGGAAAAAGAGCTTCACAGCTCATCGGATTCCTCGAGTATAAATAAATAATCTGATTCTGAATTTGGCCCACCCCCCTTCCGACGTAGCTCCCCGGCGAATGGGCCCCATCTTGGCACGCGGACGCAATTGCACCGCCTTCACACAAGAGCAACGCCACTGCACATGACAAGCTGAACGTGTACCCCCCCCCATGCCTTTCTTAAAAGCCCTTGGGGTAGCGAAGCGTTGCAGTCCAGGGTTTAAGCCCGCAAAGGCAATATCGTGCGAGGGCCATTTGGTCTACACACGACGTAGCGAGTCTCTCTGAGCCTTAAAAAGACTTTACAACAGCGACACCAAAAACAACAAATTCCCAAGGGGTGCTTTCGTCTGGCTTGCCGAGCCTCGGGGGAGACAGCCAACGTAATCCGACGCAGGCCAGAGACGGTGGGTGGCTTTTTGGGTTTCCGCAACCCCCTAGACAGAATCTCACGGACTCAAACGTGCCCTGAAACGCACGCAGATGCTGAGATTTGTTTTGATGTTCTCACGTCCGAGCGTCAACCGCTTCGCTCGACGTACGCGAAACCTCACCGATTTGACTCTTTTTGCTTTCACGCTCAGCCCCATTGTGCCAATCCACTGCTGGATGTTACGAAGGATTTTCCCAATGTGCTTTCGGTCATGGAGGAGTGGGAGGGGGTGGAGAGTTTATTTGACCGTACGTCACCACGCCAGTGAGTGAAGGGCCGGCGGTCGGTCCAGCAACATTTCAGGTGACCTCACATCGCTGGGGTCATTCATAGTGCAGCGTGCTAAGCTCTGCACCCCCCCCACCGCGTTGCACAACTTACACTCCAACTCATTAGCAACGTCGAACAGGAGACGGTCACTGCATCGCGCGTCGCTTTCGAATGCCCTTCCGCGGCCGTCTGGAACGTTCTTCCTTGCGATATCAGGAAGCCACTGGGAGCTGTGCATTTTGAAATCATCGTCTAGATCAGGGGTGGGGAACCTTTTTCTGCCAAGGACCATTTGGATATTTATAACATCATTCGCGGGCCATACAAAATTATAAACTAAAAAATTAGCCTGTTATATTTGGTCGCACATTTAATTAACTCACCCCTAATGTGATGGCTGGAACTGCTTCTCTTTGGTGAGGCATGTGGTGATGTTAGCTGCTGGTATTGATGATGTTGCTGCTACTCGCAACCGCTTTTTCAGGTTTGCTCCTCGATTTATTGAATTTCGAGTCCTGCCTGTGGTTGCCTTGGCAGGGCCAGACCCAATGATATCGCGGGCCTCATACGGCCCGTGGGCCAGACGTTCCCCACCCCTGATCTAAATTGACAAACGCATAGCTTTAGAACTGTTTTGTGTGTGTTGTTTGTTGTCCCTACCCCCCCTACATCCGATGAGCACGGTTGGCTGAGTACGGTGCGAAAGAAGTTCACATGCATACATACATACACACGTACATTACAATGCAACATGAAGAGCTATGGAAGAATACCCAGTTCCCAGAATGCTTATTCAATATTTTTGTTCCTTTCAAGGCCACAGTGTTATTGACGAATGCGTTAGAATAGTTTGTTGTTGTTGTTGTTGGCCATTTGTTGCGAGTGCATCACTGCCAACGCAATCAGCACCAGCGGCAGCATCACCAAATAATTTGTTATCATGTTAACAGAAGTTCTAACTTCTAGGGAAACCAGAGAATATAAATAGGCACATCGTTTTTTTTTGTTTCGCTTTGCCACTAAACGTGTGAACCAAGATTTTTCCAGCAGCACTTATTTCAGGCCCAGTTTCTAAACTAAATCAATTTTTTTATTTTACCAGTTAAGGCCCACTGGGCTATTAGCTATTTTTCAGAAGCGACATCGCCACAAATGATAGCCCAACGAAGTGGCTTATCATGTGGAAATGTATAGCAGCCAAAAAACTCACAACACACGATGTCAATTCCAAATGTGGAGGGGAAAACCAGAGGACCCGGAGAGAAGAGACACGCACTCCAAATCACGTCGAATCCCACGACCTCCTGTATACCAGGCGAGGTAGTTAACATCTCAACTTCACTGACTCAGCAAAACATGGGCCTCGTTCAACCCTGCCACCAGGCATCCTGGTGTTATAGAGGCAACAGCACGCCGGAGAATATCCGCAGCAGCAGCTATGATCACTCCACAGCTGGATTAACGCCTCCCCAAGCCGTCGCCATCTCTCAAGCATTCGGGGATCCAACGATCCTTCGAGCACCCTGCGCACACGTCGATTTCATCGCTCCGTCTCTGCGGTGGACGTCCCGTCCCTCCTGTCATGAGTGTTGACCTCCGCCGCATCGTTACCAAACACTGCTCGCGTTTACTGGGAGCCGCCAGCCCCGTCACCCACAAGCGTAACCATAAAGGCCGCAATGACGGAGCGAGATACATTCCGAAGTCTGTCCAGCTTCGCAACGTCGAAAATATTTCCTCATCCGGCACACCACGTCCAGGATACCTATCTTGGCCGTGGCTGTTGGCTGCTAGTCACGTCCCTCTGCTCCAGTCTACCAGTCAACCCAGAACATATTTCCGTACCCAGCACACCACATCCAGTATACCTATCGTCGCTATGGTTATGGCTGCTCGTCACGTTCCTATACTCCAGTCTACCAGTCAACTTGGAACATAACAAACTATAAACTATTTTTTATTTACCAGGTAAGGCCCACTGAGTTAATAGCTCTTTTTCATAAGTGACCCGGCCACAAATGATAGCTCAACAAAGTGGCTTATCACGTGGAAATTTCTCGCAGCCAAATACCCTGAACGCGTGTTCATTCTAAATGTGGGGGAGGAAAATCCACGCCACCACGGGGAGAACATTCAAACTCCAAATGTAGAGTCGTCAGGGTCGGATTCGAACCCACGACCCTCCTGCATGCCAGGCGAGGTAGCTAACATCTCGCCACCGTGGCACCCCACATTTCTGCTCCCGGCACACCACATCGAGTTTGACGCCCATTGCCTGCTCGCCGCGAAGCCTCAAGTCTGCCGACGGACCGGAAAAAATCACATTTCTGCTCCCGGCACACCACATCGAGTTTGACGCCCATGCCTGCTCGCCGCAAAGCCTCAAGTCTGCCGACGGACCGGAAAAAATCACATTTCTGCTCCCGGCACACCACATCGAGTTTGACGCCCATGCCTGCTCGCCGCGAAGCCTCAAGTCTGCCGACGGACCGGAAAAAAATAACTATTATTGGGCGAGAAATTCTGATCCCTGCGTAGAACAAATATAAATCTTAAGGGTGGTTGGGTGCCTCAGTTGTGGGTTTTAGGGAGCCCCCCCCCCCTTAGGCGAGCCGCCCAGTTTATCCCTTCGTCAGCGCGTAAACATCGGGCTAAATGAAGGATGATGATGAAGGAATAAGAAAAAAAAACCGCGCTGCAAAATTGCGCATTAATAAGGGACGGCCAATTGGATATTGAATTTGCCGATCTGTAAGTAACTCGGGCCCGTTTGCGCTTCGCCTGTCTCCACGCTCGCCGATTTTTATTATTTACTTAATATTAATATATTTTTCTCTTTGTATGTACGGGTGGAAAATTGTCAATCCACTGCTGGATGAAAACCTCTCACCCACCCCTACCCCCCGATGGCCATGCCTCACTAATCACACCGATGGGTGGGTGAGGTACTGGTGAAAGCGTGGATGGTCGTGGTGGTGGTGGTGGGGGATGTGGTGGTGTGCTTTGTAAAAGACCAACATTCACCATCTCTGCCAGTACCACGACCGCACGACAACGAATTAGCTCTGAAGGCTTGTTATTCTCTAAGTGTAATGCGATACACTGACTGAATGGGTGTTCGAATGCGTGTCTCGTACGGTTCAGGCCAGATATCGGATATCGCTCGCCTTCGCCTGCGGTCGGGGAAATCGAATTAAAGGGAGAGGCTTTGGGTTTCCACATTGGTAAAAAAAAAAAAAAATCTTAACCGCTGCACCACCGCTCCATCCGCAAAATAACAAAACAATGCCACGTACTATTTATACATTTTTAAAAACGCAGTCTTGCGTAGGAAGCCCCTGGCTCGGAACGGTCCCTCGAGTGCCCCCCCCCTATAAGCGCGAATAGAAAGAAAAAACTAACAGCCGCTGGGCAGTAGCTGGCAAAAGCAGACGGGCAAAATGAATCAATGAATTGGATTGAGGGTGCGCGCATCACAAACGAAATGTGATTGACAGAGAACGGACATCGTTACGGATGAATGGCAGTGGCATTTCATCATCCGTGTTCTAGCCACTGCTGGATGAAGCCCTCCCCACCGCCCCTTGTNGCTCTATTCCAGAGGTCGCAACCGGTACCCGTACCCGTACCCTACCCGATACCCGGCTACCCGTACCCGGCCGGGTACGGGTACCCGTTTGCGACCCTGGTGCGGCCGGGTACGGGTAGGCCGTGAGTCACTGGTGAGTCACCGTTTGTCACTCACAATCTTGTACACGTTCCCAACCCACCCAGCCTGCAACGGCTATCCGGGTTCGGGTACGACCCTACCCGTACCCTACCNGATACGGCACCCGTATGCCAGGGTATGGGTGGGTACCCGTTCGCGACCCTGTTNCCCGACGTGCGGAACTGGTGACCGTTTGTCACTCATCGGNCCCACCCTCCCGTCCGGCCGCGGAGGGTACGTACCCCGTTTNCGACCCTGGTGCGCCGGGTACGGGTACGGGTAGACACGTGATCACTGGGNGTAACCGTTTGTCACTCGATACCCGTACCCACCCACCCGGCCGGTACGGAAGCCGGGTANCGGTACGGGTGACGGGTACCCGTTTGCGACACTGGTGCGGCTGGGTACGGGTACGGGTAAGGAATCAAAACCCGTTTGCGACCTCTGATGTACGGTGAGATAAGCAGGAAATAGCTACATCATCATACCTGTCAACCCTTATATCAGTGCCCTCCTTATTACAGAAATTAGACCTTGTTTCACCCCGTGCCCTTATAAATCTCAACGTTCATCCTATAAAGCCCATCACAAGGGAGAAACGCAAACAAATAGACATTTCAGCTTTTGCCCGTATTAAAACGTCTGTAACGCCGTATAACCCGAAAACTCAAATGGCCTGACAAGAGGGTAAACTGAACGGGTTGACGGGTGTGGTCATCCATGCCACTCCTTGCGCGCGAAGTGATCTATGCGTTTGTGTCAGTGACAATAAAACCAGAGATGATGATGATGGTGGGGCGGCGATGATGAGATGATNTTTGAATCAACCACTCACAATNCCGACCCGTGTATTATGAATAGAATGTTGAACGACCATAATATTGTATTGTTTTCCTTTAAAATTGCACGCTAATATTGACGAATGTTTTATTTTTAAATAGATACACACACACGCGCGCGCACGATATGATGGGCATTCCCATCGCTCTATCTTCACAACGGGTCGTCCAATTTATTAGACGCTTGGCTAACAAGAATAGCCTGGCGAAGATGATGATGAAGACGACGACGACGATGATGTTACGTGATCCGACAACCCTGGCTAACTCCCGCATTGAAGATTGACCCGCTGCTGATGCTGCTGCTGTTGTTGTTCTTTATCGAGATCGCACCTCTCTGATTACGCATGACATTGGTCATGTGTTGATTGGTACAGTGCATTATTGGGAGACTACAGTACGATACGAACCGTGCGGCTTTGTGCTACAAAGCCAATAACAACAAAGACAAAGATGCCCCTTCCCCCCGTGTAGCCTCAACAGACTGTTGGGGCAAGTGCTGTTAGCGAGCGCCTATTAAGGCCGACACGGCACACGATGGGGTTGGTGGCCAGCAAGCACCACGCCCGGCCGCCTTTGTCTCCCTAGTGGCGATGTTTATGCACGGCACCAGGTACTCATTTGAGGCTGAGTCGACCTAGGGGGGGGCCCAGGACCGATTCAATGAATCGTCGTCACCGGTGTTGGCACAGTAATACAGTCCCTATTAAATACCCATTACCACATCATACAGTCCACATAAAATACCCATTAAGCCACACACACACCCTCCCATCATACACACAGCATGCAGCACCACGTCAAACATAACAGACATGACCACGCTCAACACCAAGGATATATGCTGTATATATTTTTTACACTATAAATATGAGAATATCTATTTATGCTGGAGGAATCTGATTAGCTATAAAGCTCTTTTTCCCCTCCCACCCACACACAGACGTCCAGGGCCTGTATGCGATGAGCTCATCACACGGCTCACAATCAGAAAGGAGTTTGCGAGTTTAAATGCTGGTTGCCCAGGAGGGAAAGTTTGACTCAAGCCCATCACCTCCACCACCCCTTCCGTACGGGGTGGATAAAATAATGTACCGGTTTGTAGTGGAAACTCAACAGCGGTTGTCGAATTGACGCTGCTGCTGCTGCTGCTACTCGTACCCATCACGTAGGAATGTGGAATTTCCACCACTGGCTCAGGAATTCCGTTCACATTGGCAAAACATTGGCGTGTGGATAAAGAGCTTGATAGCTCATGGGATTCCTCCAGGCTACTGATATTGTTCCCCTTGAAACTTGGACGCATTCCATCGACAGCAATTGATCTTAAACGGAGCGGAAATTGCGAGGCGATGTCCTCGCGGAAGATAACACGAAGAGATATTAGCCGCGAACAATCAGGACAATGTCATCTCTATGAAAGAGAACCACGTTGTGTGTGTGTACCAGTGACCTGGGATCACACATTGCGTGTGAAATTAAAGGTCGGGAGAGGTTGAAGGATGGTTGGTGGGGGGATGGTGGGGGAGGGAAGTGGGGGGGGGTGAGGGATTGAGGGGGGGTGAGGGATTGAGGGGGGGGAGATTGAGGGGAGGGGTGAGGGTTGAGGGGGNTGAGGGATTGAGGGGGGGTGAGGGATTGAGGGGGGTGAGGGATTGAGGGGGGTGAGGATTGAGGGGGGTGAGGGATTGAGGGGGGGGTGAGGGATTGAGGGGGGGTGAGGGATTGAGGGGGGTGAGGGATTGAGGGGGGGTGAGGGATTGAGGGGGGGGGGTGAGGGATTGAGGGGGGAGGGATTGAGGGGGGAGATTGAGGGGGGGGTGAGATTGAGGGGGGGTGAGGATTGAGGGGGGGGTGAGGGATTGAGGGGGGNTGAGGATTGAGGGGGGGTGAGGGATTGAGGGGGGGTGAGGGATTGAGGGGGGGNTGAGGGATTGAGGGGGGGTGAGGGATTGAGGGGGGGNTGAGGGATTGAGGGGGGNTGAGGGATTGAGGGGGGGGAGGGATTGAGGGGGGGTGAGGGATTGAGGGGGGGGGAGGGATTGAGGGGGGGGTGAGGGATTGAGGGGGGGNTGAGGGATTGAGGGGGGGTGAGGGATTGAGGGGGGGTGAGGGATTGAGGGGGGGTGAGGGAGGGGGGGGGGGGGGGGGGGGGTGAGGGATTGAGGGGGGGGGGGGATGAGGGGGGGTGAGGGATTGAGGGGGGGGGGGATTGAGGGGGGGTGAGGGATTGAGGGGGGGNTGAGGGATTGAGGGGGGTGAGGGATTGAGGGGGGGNTGAGGGATTGAGGGGGGGGTGAGGGATTGAGGGGGGGGTGAGGGATTGAGGGGGGGTGAGGGATTGAGGGGGGGTGAGGGATTGAGGGGGGGTGAGGGATTGAGGGGGGGTGAGGGATTGAGGGGGGGTGAGGGATTGAGGGGGGGGGGTGAGGGATTGAGGGGGGGTGAGGGATTGAGGGGGGGTGAGGGATTGAGGGGGGGGGGTGAGGGATTGAGGGGGGGTGAGGGATTGAGGGGGGGTGAGGGATTGAGGGGGGGTGAGGGATTGAGGGGGGGGTGAGGGATTGAGGGGGGGGNTGAGGGATTGAGGGGGGGGNTGAGGGATTGAGGGGGGGGTGAGGGATTGAGGGGGGGTGAGGGATTGAGGGGGGGGTGAGGGATTGAGGGGGGGGTGAGGGATTGAGGGGGGGGGTGAGGGATTGAGGGGGGGGTGAGGGATTGAGGGGGGGGGAGG
>MU249573.1:10704133-10723016 GCA_018977245.1 Lethenteron camtschaticum | reverse complement strand
TGAGGATTGAGGGGGGGGGTGAGGGATTGAGGGGAGGGGTGAGGGATTGAGGGAGGGGTGAGGGATTGAGGGGGGGGAGGGAGGGTTGAGGGGAGGGGTGTGGGATTGAGGGGGGGTGAGGGATTGAGGGGAGGGGTGTGGGATTGAGGGGGGGGTGAGGGATTGAGGGGGGGTGAGGGATTGAGGGGAGGGGTGTGGGATTGAGGGGAGGGTGAGGGATTGAGGGGGGGTGAGGGATTGAGGGGAGGGGTGAGGGATTGAGGGGGGGTGAGGGATTGAGGGGAGGGGTGAGGGATTGAGGGGAGGGGTGAGGGATTGAAGGGGGGTGAGGGATTGAGGGGGGGGGGTGTGGGGGAATCCGCGTGCGAGCGCGAATGAGCTGGCGGGGTTAGTTTGGGTGATGTGGAGAGAGAGGAGAGGGGGAGGGAGATAATTGTGGAGTCGGGGGGGTGGATGATGAGGAAAGGGGGGGGGGAAGAGATCATTTGGGGAGTGGTAGCGCGTGGGTGAGATGATGGGGAGAGTCAGGGGGGGTAATGATGATGGGGGAGAGTGCCCCCCATCTCCTGCACTCCTCCCATCATCATCACATCTCCCGATCCCCCCCGTACAATTCCACCCCCCCCCAAACCATCTCATCGCGCCCATCTCTCCCCTCCCCATCATCACCCCCACGCCGCCAATTATCTCTCCCTCCTCACTCTCCCCATCATCAACTCAACCCCCCACTCCAAATATCTCTCCTTACCACTCTCACATCATAGCAACCCCGCCCCCACTCCCCAAATTATCTCTCCTCATCACTCTCCCATCATCAACTCAACCCCCCACTCCTCNAAATATCTCTCCTTCGGGTGCATTTGGAGGAGGGGAGTGTTGGGGAGGGCGGGGTGATGATGATTTGGGAGGATGAGATGGGGAGGGATGATGGGACAGGGGGTGAGGAGGGAGTAGGAGAGGGGAGTGAGGAGGGGAGGGGTGTGAGGGAGGGCAATGGGAGTGAAGAGAGGGAAAAGGGAGTGAAAGAAGAGGGGGAGGTGAGGGAGTAGAGAGGGTGGTGAGGGGAGGGGAGTGAAGAGAGGGGGTGGTGAGGGGAGGGGGGAGTGAAGAGAGGGTGAGGGGGAGTGAAGAGAGGGGTGGTGAGGGGAGGAGTGAAGAGAGGGGTGGTGAGGAGGGGGCAATGGAGTAAGAAGGGTGAGGGGGGATGAAGAGAGGGTGTGAGGGAGGGGAGTGAAGAGAGGTGGGTGTGAGGGGAGGGATGAGAGTGGTAGGGAGGCAAGGGGGTGTGAGGGAGGGTGAGGGACATCGCGCACCCACCTTGTTAAATGACGAGGAAGATCGGCACCTTTAATTAGCGCCTCACGCTGAACCCTTTTAATCACCAATCTCTCTCTCTCTCTCAAGCCGTCTTCTTGCTTGCTCGTCTCGCCGTCCTCTTCTGCGCAAGCTGCCTGTTTTTATTGTTATTATTTACCCGATTTTATTTATTCGTACACAACCATCGCGGTCGGTTTCATAAAAAAAATGCAAAATAATTACGCGCTAATAATATCAATTGCGAACAATTTTTTGAACGTTTTTTGTTGTTTACGCTCGCGTCGGCACTGCCACCACCACCACCACTCGTTCGGCTGCGATCGACTACCAATAATAACATCAACCCGTTTTACACCCTTTACTTTCCAACGAACGCGCTACCGCGCACGTCAACCCCACCCCCACCACCTTTGAAATCGTCGTAAATTTTAAATATTTACGTTGAACCAAAAAATGTAACATTTTTTTGAAATATAAATTTTTTTTATTTTGGTCAATTTCGTGAGGGGGGAATAAAAGAAACAAAAATTGTGGCGGGAAAATAACGTCAGCGGCGCAGCGCGCGCGCCACTTTGGCCCGTCTAACGGCGAGCGCGCGCACGACCGCGGGCATCGTCACGCGTGGGGCGTGGCCTCAACCCTCGCCACGCCCTCCCCACACACAAGCCCCGCCTCCGGTCACACCTCATTGGCCAACTCCCCCCCCCCAAACTCCCTAAGCCCCGCCTCCAGCCCGCCTTCGGTCACACCTCATTGGCCAACTCCCCCCCCCGAACTCCCTAAGCCCCGCCTCCAGCCCCGCCTTCGGTCACACCTCATTGGCCAACTCCCCCCCCGAACTCCCTAAGCCCCGCCTACAGCCCCGCCTTCGGTCACACCTCATTGGCCAACTCCTCTCCCCGAACTCCCTAAGCCCCGCCCACAGCCCCGCCTCTCGATTGCAGGGGGGGGGCGGGGGCAATGAAAACACGCCCACAATTAATGATTTGAAAAATGTCAAACAAAGGGAATCATATTCTTTGGTTCTTTCGGTAAAGTCACGTAGAAGGGAAGTAATAAAATAATAAAAATAAAACATAATAAAATAAATTATGTTTTATTTTTATTATTTTAATAAAACATAATAAAATAAATTATGTTTATTTTTATTATTTTATTACTTCCCTCTACGTGACTTTACCGAAAGAACCAAGAAGATGAATCCCTGCAGTCACGAAAGCTTTAAATCGAAATGGATCATATTCTTAGGTTGTTTCGGTAAAGTCACTTGATACAGGTAGCGTGCTGTGACGGTTCCACCTGAAGACGGAAGCTTGTGTTGCCTCCGAAACGTCGTGATTTTATTTTTTTTTATTTTACATTTATTAATTTTAATGTTACCTACGTGACTTTACCGAAAAAAACTAAGAATATGAATCCTTGCAGTCACGAAAGCTTCAAATCTAAATGGGAATCGGACGTTTCGGCAATGGGCCTTCATCGTGGCACAAGCTACTATTTAAATTTCCTCTTTAGAGTCACAATCTTGTTGATTTTTTTCGTTTTCTTTTTAACCTCAGCTCAAACGTGTTCTCCTTAGGGCCGTCCATAAATGACGTCACGCGATTTTGGACGATTTTGACCACCCTCCCCCCTCAAATATGACGTCACAAAGCTCTGCCCCCCCCCCCCCCAAAAAAAACATGCTTCAAATCGTTTTAAACTATTGTCATTGTAGTGCGTATATAATGTGGCGCTGCACTCTGATGTTCTAGGAGAAAACATGTATTTAAAAATATATTTAATTACGTAGAACGTGTTGTCTATATTTATTTAAAGTTTAAAGATGTAGATGCCACTGGTTCTTCATATTCTGCAGATGTAGATGCCACTGGTTCTTCATATTCTGCAGATGTAGATGCCACTGGTTCTTCGTGTTCTGCAGATGTAGATGCCACTGGTTCTTCGTGTTCTGCAGATGTAGATGCCACTGGTTCTTCATATTCTGCAGATGTAGATGCCACTGGTTCTTCATGTTCTGCAGATGTAGATGCCACTGGTTCTTCATGTTCTGCAGATGTAGATGCCACTGGTTCTTCACGTTCTGCAGATGTAGATGCCACTGGTATCTTCATGTTCTTCAGATGTAGAAGCCACTGTTGTCTTTATGTTCTTCAGATGTAGATGCCACTGGTTCTTCACGTTCTGCAGATGTAGATGCCACTGGTTCTTCACAGTTCTGCAGATGTAGATGCCACTGGTGTCTTTATGTTCTGCTGATGTAGATGCCACTGGTTCTTCACGTTCTGCAGATGTAGATGTCACTGGTTCTTCATGTTCTGCAGATGTAGATGCCACTGGTGTCTTTATGTTCTGCTGATGTAGATGCCACTGGTTCTTCATGTTCTTCAGATGTAGATGCCACTGGTGTCTTTATGTTCTGCTATGTAGATGCCACTGGTTCTTCACGTTCTGCAGATGTAGATGCCACTGGTGTCTTTATGTTCTGCTGATGTAGATGCCACTGGTTCTTCATGTTCTGCAGATGTAGATGCCACTGGTTCTCACGTTCTGCAGATGTAGATGTCACTGGTTCTTCATGTTCTGCAGATGTAGATGCCACTGGTGTCTTTATGTTCTGCTGATGTAGATGCCACTGGTTCTTCATGTTCTGCAGATGTAGATGCCACTGGTTCTTCACGTTCTGCAGATGTAGATGTCACTGGTTCTTCATGTTCTGCAGATGTAGATGCCACTGGTTCTTTATGTTCTGCAGATGTAGATGCCACTGGTTCTTCACGTTCTGCAGATGTAGATGTCACTGGTTCTTCACGTTCTGCAGATGTAGATGCTACTGGTGTCTTTATGTTCTGCTGATGTAGATGCCACTGGTTCTTCATGTTCTGCAGATGTAGATGCCACTGGTTCTTCACGTTCTGCAGATGTAGATGCACTGGTTCTTTATGTTCTGCTGATGTAGATGCCACTGGTTCTTCATGTTCTGCAGATGTAGATGCCACTGGTTCTTCACGTTCTGCAGATGTAGATGTCACTGGTTCTTCATGTTCTGCAGATGTAGATGCCACTGGTTCTTCACGTTCTGCAGATGTAGATGTCACTGGTTCTTCATGTTCTGCTGATGTAGATGCCACTGGTTCTTCATGTTCTGCAGATGTAGATGCCACTGGTTCTTCACGTTCTGCAGATGTAGATGTCACTGGTTCTTCATGTTCTGCAGATGTAGATGTCACTGGTGTCTTTATGTTCTGCTGATGTAGATGCCGCCCATTCCCACGTGTACCGGCCTTCATAGGCGCTCGCTAGCAGCACTTGCCCCAACAGTCTGTTGAAGGCTACACGGGAGATCTTTGATCCCAATTCTGAAATTTGTACAAATGTGCGAGTCATTAAATATTATTGAAATATTCATTACTCCGTTGTGATATGCACAGCAATCGTGCGAAGTTGCCCCACCCATGTGAGACTAGGCTCTAAGGAAAGCTGTCTCGGGTGTGGACCAATCTTCTTCAAGGACAGTGCAAATTATCAGAGTTATGTTTTTTGTTTGCATTATGACTGCAGGTATTGTGGTCTATGCAAACATGACTCCTTGTAAAAAAAAGGCGTCAGTTTTGTTGCCAGATAGAAGGGTAAAAAACCAATTATCATATTTTTACTGGCAAATGAGGTTCCAATGGTGTAAACACGTGTTTGGTGTTGTGTTGTGTGTGTGTGGATCATAACGCACGCGTGGCCAAAATGAAAAGTGTCACCCCCCCCCTTCCCCCGTTGAATGATGTGGCAAGCCAGGGCATCGAGGGACAGGGGGGGAGAGAGGTGATGCCAATCACCGCCCACTGCGCCTCATAAGGAATAAGTGTGACGTCACACACCAGCTGCTCGCACGGCCCCGCCCCTCCCCGGCATGGCCACGCCCAGCTGATTAATATTCATGAGGAAGGGCTCCCGGCAACGCCCCCGTTCAACCGGGAGTGGCAAGAGGTCCTGTAGGATAATATAATTATTTTTCGATTTAAAGCTTTCGTGACTGCAGGGATTCATCTTCTTGGTTCTTTCGGTAAAGTCACGTAGAATGTAAATAATAAAATAATTAAAATTCAACATAATAAAATTATTCTCACGACGTTTCGGCCACAACGCAAGCAGCCGTCCTCAGGTGGAGGACAGGTCTGTCGAGAAGACAGACAGACAACAAGAATGGAAATAATAAAATAATAAAAATTCAACATAATTAAATAATTCTCACGACGTTTCGGCCACAACGCAAGCAGCCGTCATCAGGTGGAGAACAGGTCTGCCGAGAAGACAAACAGACAACGTCGTTAGAATTATTTTATTATGTTTTATTGTTATTATTTTATTATTTCCATTCTACGTGACTTTACCAAAAGAACCAAGAATATAAGTATTGTTTTTATTATTGTTGTTGTTGTGATCGAAATGATGTGCTGCGAGGGAAGGGTTGTTGGCCGAAACGTCGCCTGCATATCGATTCCTTTTCAAGGGAATCGATATGCCTTTCAAGGTCCACAGTGTTATTGACGAACTGTGTTGAGTCTCACACGCGCACACACAGAGACCCGTAGGCTCACACACACAGGACCCATAGACTCACACACACACAGACCCATAGACTCACACACAGAGACTCATAGACTCACACACATAGACTTACACACAGACCCATAGACTCACACACAGGACCCATAGACTCACACACACAGACCCATAGACTCACACACAGAGACTCATAGACTCACACACATAGACTTACACACAGAAACTCGTAGACTCACACAGCGGGCCCGTAGACTCACACAGAGACTCATAGACTGACACAGAGACTCATAGACTGACACACAGACTCACACCGACACATAGACTCACACGCACAGACCCATAGACTCACAAACAGAGACTCACACAAGAGACCCATAGAATCACACACACACAGACCCATAGACTCACACACAGAGACTCACACACACAGACCCATAGACTCACACACAGAGACTCATACACACATAGACTCACACACACAGACCCATAGACTCACACACATAGACTCACACACACAGACCCATAGACTCACAAACAGACTCACACACACAGACCCATAGACTCACACACACAGACCCATAGACTCACACACATAGATCCTTAGACTCACACAAGAGACCAATAGACTCAGACATACACACAGAGAACCATAGACAACTCACACGTACACACATAGACTCACACACACAGAGAGAGTCTCACACACAGAGCCCAGAGACTCTGCGCTATTTTTAGACTGATGTGATGCCTAAATAAATAAACTAAACACTGTACGGTATTGTTACAGTGCGCGTGTGAATGTGAATTATTTACATCTCGATCTCGCCGAGCCGTGTCACCTCCTGATCATCATCATCATCCTCCTCCTCCCTCCTACTCCTCCACGTGAGAGTCGCTACACAGGCAAAGATCCCCCGTGCAGCCTTGCACGTACCGTCAGGGGTGGGGCAAGTGCTTTTCAGAATCCAGGAGGAATCCGATCAGCTATAAAGCGCCCTTTCTCCACAGATGGTCGGGTAGAACGTGACAACAACAACAACAAACAAACGATACAAACACACGATAGGAGTGCAAAGTGTAGAAAAGGTAAACAAATCCCTTGGGGAGAAAAGAAAAGAATACGCAAATAAAACTAAACTCTATATATCTTCTTGGTTCTTTCGGTAAAGTCACGTAGAGTTAAAATAATAAAATAAAATAATAAAATAATTCTCACGACGTTTCGGCCACAACGCAGACATTCAGGTGAAGACCAGGTCTGTAAGACCTGGTCTCCCGACAGACCTGGTCTTCACCTGAGGACGGCTACTTGCGTTGTGGCCGAAACGTCGTGAGAATTATTTTATTGTTTTATTTTATTATTTTTTATTTCCCTTCTACGTGACTTTACCGAAAGAACCAACAAGATGAATCCCTGCAGTCACGAAAGCTTTAAATAAAAAAATAAACTCAATGTATTTTTTTTGTGATCTTTCCAGGTAAGCCTCACTGGCATCTGAAGTCTTCCTCTTCTTCAGAAGTCACCTGGCGAGTAGCCGGCACGTGACCAGCACGTGACCAGCAAGCACACGCGGCCGCCTTTGTCTCCCCGCGATGTCGGTGATGTTGTACGCACCGCACCAGGTCCTCTAGCTCATTTGAGGCTGAGTCGACCTAAGCGTGGGAGCGGTTTCAGATGATTGCCATCGCTTGGGTTTGTCACGTGGTGGCCGTGAGCGGGATTCGAACTCGGGGTTTTCGGGTTTCGTAGCGCAGCTGCGCTAACCACTGCGCCACCGCTCCCTTCTACAAATACAAAGATCCACTCCCCTCCTCGTAAAGCCTTGAACAAGATCGTTGGGGTGGGGGGAGGATGGGGCAAGTGCTGTTAGCGAGTAGCAGCACCTATGAAGGCCGGCACGGCACACGAGGGGGTGGGTGGCCAACACCACGCCATGTGTTTACACCTCGCACCAGGTACTCATTTGAGGCTGAGTCGACCTATGCGCAGAGACACAAAGACAAAGATCCCCCCCGTAAAGTTGAACACGTGACAGGCTTTCACGGCGCAACATCATCCACAATCGAGGTCGTGCCGTGGGGGTGCGCTAACCGCTGCGCCACCGCTCCTTAAGCAAACAACAGGGGCGGGTGGCTGGTCAGGCACCACGCCCGGCCGCCTTTGTCTCCCCTATCTCCCTCCCCCCTCCCACTGATAGGCGAGGCCCAGGAATCGGTTTTTAGATAATCGCCATCACCGGGTGTTTGGTGGTGGCCGTGATCGGGGATCGAACTCGCTCCCCGTAGCCACCGCTGCACGCCTCTGCAGAGGAGCAGCGTATATCATCATTACTGCGATCAATTCATCGATCGCAATTATAATTAATTAGTTCATTATTTACCCAGGGCATCTCACGCCGGTTTTCACGAGGGGTGATTTGTTCTAAGGGTTTCGTGGCGGAGGGGGGGGGTATTAATAAAATGTATTTTTAAATATCTAATAAAATTTTAAAAAAGAGATTTTCTTGAAGACCCACCTCACTAAAAAAAGACATTTTTTTTTGAAGTTATTCACTACTCGATGTACGAGTTTCTTGTTCATTATTCACGAGACGAGGACACGAAAGCACTCGGAGACAATCCCACGGAGAGGGGGAAACACTCGATCCCGTACAGATGGAACAGATGGAGATTCGTCCTCGCTTTGCTGTTCCGCTTTCTTCTGCTGGCCGTTCAGGGTGTGGCGTGACCTTGACGTCCACGGGGAGATGGAACAGATGGAG
This sequence comes from Lethenteron camtschaticum, assembly GCA_018977245.1. Lineage (NCBI taxonomy): Eukaryota > Metazoa > Chordata > Hyperoartia > Petromyzontiformes > Petromyzontidae > Lethenteron > Lethenteron camtschaticum. The sequence continues at coordinate 10,714,377 of MU249573.1, read as the reverse complement.
ATTACACTATGAGACATCTCCTGAACCAGTGGAAAAATATAGGAATAGTTTTTTCCCTTTCAACTGGTACAAAAACTGACGCTTTTGTACAAGGGATCATGTTTGCAATAACCACAACACAAGCAGTCAAAATGCAAACAAAAATAAACATTTTTACTGCTTGTGTTGTGGTTATTGCAAACATGATCCCTTGTACAAAGGTGTCAGTTTTTGTCCCAGTTGAAATGATAAAGACCTATTCCTAGATAGAGATTAGTCCACACTTTGCTGGTCCGCCTTCTCCTGGTGAGACAGAGTGTGGCAGCATCTTGATGTCCACGGGGAGATGGAACAAATGGAGATTCCACTATGAGACCTCCTTTAGCAGTGGCAAAATATAGGAATAGGTTTTTACCCTTTCAACTGGTACAAAAACTGACACTTTTGTACAAGGGATCATGTTTGCAATAACCTCAACACAAGCAGTCAAAATGCAAACAAAAATAAACAAAATGCAAACAAAAATAAACATTTTTACTGCTTGTGTTGTGGTTATTGCAAACATGATCCCTTGTACAAAGGTGTCAGTTTTTGTCCCAATTGAAAGGGTAAAGACCTATTCCTAGATAATTAGTCCACACTTTGCTGTTCCGCCTTCTCCTGGCGAGTGACGGTACTACAGGCAACTCGACACCCATGGGAACGGGATGTTCGCAAAATCTGCGTGTGTGTGTGGTCAACCAACCCTCGCTGCGACCACCGGCAGTGCTGGATTACAGGTGGTGTTGCACTATTGCATGACGGTACAGTATACAGAAAAGGTAGACAATATTTGTTGACGATGCTGCTGCGTTTGTATCGTTTGGCCTCGCTCGTTCCATCTCGTTTGTTTCGCTCGTTTCGTCTCGTTTGCATCGTTTGTTTCGCTCGTTCTGTCTCGTTTGTATCGTTTGTTTCTCTCGTTCCGTCTCGTTTGTATCGTTTGTTTCGCTCGTTCTGTCTCGTTTGTATCGTTTGTTTAGCTCGTTTCATCTCGTTTGTATCGTTTGTTTAGCTCGTTTCGTCTCGTTTGTATCGTTTGTTTCGCTCGTTCCATCTCGTTTGTATCGTTTGTCTCGCTCGTTCCATCTCGTTTGTATCGTTTGTTTCGCTCGTTTCATCTCGTTTGTATCGTTTGTTTCGCTCGTTCTGTCTCGTTTGCATCGTTTGTTTTGCTCGTTTCGTCTCGTTTGTATCGTTTGTTTCTCTTGTTCCGTCTCGTTTGTATCGTTTGTTTCGCTCGTTTCGTCTCGTTTGTATCGTTTGCCTCGCTCGTTCCATCTCGTTTGTATCGTTTGTTTAGCTCGTTCCATCTCGTTTGTATCGTTTGTTTAGCTCGTTTCATCTCGTTTGTATCGTTTGTTTAGCTCGTTTCGTCTCGTTTGTATCGTTTGTTTCGCTCGTTTCGTCTCATTTGTATCGTTTGTTTCTCTTGTTCCGTCTCGTTTGTATCGTTTGCCCTCGCCTGTTCCGTACTCGTTCGTTACCTCGCTTGTTCCGTCTCGTTTGCATTGCCCCGTCAAAGCGTGTCCCGTCTATCTCGCCTGTCCGTCCGTCTCGCTCGCTCGCTCGACATTATGAATTCGCCTCGTCCATTCCATTGACCTTCAGACACCCCCCCTCTCCCCCCCTCTCCCCCCCCTCTCCCCCCCTCCCCTCTCTCTGCTAACAATCTTCCGTGGCGCCACGCATCTCCGCCGCAACGGGGGGGGNTTCGTTCCCCTCGCAGACAAAACCGCGATCGTCAAAGCGTGTGTACGTACCGTGGGGCGTGTCAATCAATATTAATCGATAAATCAATTAATACATCACGCGTGGCGTGTGATCCTGCAGGGTGTAATGACTGAAACGCCCGTTACCCACACACACACACACAAAACAACTCAACTGTTATTAGCTAACGAATTTTTAATTTTACCAACGTAAGGCCCCCCCGCCCCCCCCCCCCCATGACCAAGTCCCGTAGCTCTTCCTGGCCGCCACAAATTATAAGCTCAACGGAAGTGGGCTCATCATCATCTTCATCGTCGTCGTCGTATGGACATTTATATCAGTAGTCGAAATAACTCTCTAGCACGCGTGATGCTCATTCTAAATGTGGAGGAGGTGGTGGGGGGGGGGGAGCCAGAGGACCCAGAGAAAAATCCACGCGACCGCGGGGAGAGAGAGAGACACGAAAACTCCAAATATACAGCAGCAGACAGTGTCATGGTTGGTATCGAACCACGACCTCCTGTATACCAGGCGAGGGAGTTAACATCTCTTAGCCACCGTGATGATGAGAGAGAGACACGTAAACTACAAATATACAGCAGCAGGCGTCAGGGTCGGGATCGAACCGACTGGCCGGGTAGATGTGTGACTGGCTGGCAGGGTGACTGGCTGGCTGAGTGACTGTGTGGCCAACTGGCTGGTTAGATGGGTGACTGGCTGGCAGGGTGACTGGCTGGCTGAGTGACTGGCTGGCAGGGTGACTGGCTGGCAGGGTGACTGGCTGGCTGGGTGACTGGCTGGCTGGATGACTGTGTGTTCGACTGGCTGGGTAGATGTGTGACTGGCTGCAGGGTGACTGGCTGGCTGAGTGACTGTGTGGCCAACTGGCTGGTTAGATGGGTGACTGGCTGGCAGGGTGACTGGCTGGCTGAGTGACTGGCTGGCAGGGTGACTGGCTGGCAGGGTGACTGGCTGGCTGGGTGACTGGCTGGCTGGATGACTGGCTGACTGAGTGACTGGCTGGCAGGGTGACTGGCTGGCTGGGTGACTGGCTGGCTGGGTGACTGTGTGTTCGACTGGCTGGCAGGGTGACTGGCTGGCTGGGTGACTGGCTGGCTGGGTGACTGTGTGTTCGACTGGCTGGCAGGGTGACTGGCTAACTGGGTGACTGGCTGGCTGGATGACTGGCTGGCTGAGTGACTGGCTGGCAGGGTGACTGGCTGGCTGGGTGACTGGCTGGCTGGGTGACTGTGTGTTCGACTGGCTGGCTGGGTGACTGGCTGGCTGGGTGACTGGCTGGCTGGCTGACTGTGTGGCCGACTGGCTGGTTAGATGTGTGACTGGCTGACTGACTGGGTAGATGTGTGACTGGCTGGGTAGATGTGTGACTGGCTGGCTGGGTGACTAGCTGGCTGAGTGACTGTGTGTTCGACTGGCTGGTTAGATGTGTGACTGGCTGGCTGACTGGGTAGATGTGTGACTGGCTGGCTGGGTGACTAGCTGGCTGGGTGACTGTGTTCGACTGGCTGGTTAGATGTGTGACTGGCTGGCTGACTGGGTAGATGTGTGACTGGCTGGCTGGGTGACTAGCTGGCTGGGTGACTGTGTGTTCGACTGGCTGGGTAGATGTGTGACTGGCTGGCTGACTGGGTAGATGTGTGACTGGCTGGCTGGGTGACTAGCTGGCTGAGTGACTGTGTGTTCGACTGGCTGGGTAGATGTGTGACTGGCTGGCTGACTGTGTGTTCGACTAGCTGGTTAAATGTGTGACTGGCTGGCTGGGTGACTGTGTGTTCGACTGGCTGGGTAGATGTGTGACTGGCTGGCTGGGTGACTGTGTGTTCGACTGGCTGGGTAGATATGTGACTGGCTGGCTGGGTGACTGTGTGTTCGACTGGCTGGGTAGATGTGTGACTGGCTGGCTGGGTGACTGGCTGACTCAGTGACTGTGTGTTCGACTGGCTGGTTAGATGTGTGACTGGCTGGCTGACTGGGTAGATGTGTGACTGGCTGGCTGGGTGACTGGCTGGCTGGGTGACTGTGTGTTCGACTGGCTGGTTAGATGTGTGACTGGCTGGCTGACTGGGTATAGGTGTGACTGGCTGGCTGGGTGACTGTGTGTTCGACTGGCTGGTTAGATGTGTGACTGGCTGTGTGGGTGGCTCTGGCTGGGCTGCGTAGGCAAGTTTGTTGGTGGTTCAGTTCGCCGAGCGGACTTAACAGTTTGGTGCTCGGCAGCAAAATGAAAAGCAATGGCACGCGGCGAATGAAAAATTAATTCGCCGAGATTTCACTTCACTCTCTCTCGCCTTCTCACTCCACCATCTGTGTGTGTGTGTGTCCCTCCAGCTCCGCTACGATTTCTTAAAGCCGGCAAATGTCTCCCGTAAAAGCCTCGCGCCTGGGCCTTCGCACCACGGGGCAGTGCTGGTGTTGCAGCGGCGAAGGCCGTGATCTGAACCGGTACTGGGCCTCCCCTAGGTCGACTCGGTCGTAAATTTGCGTCAGTCAGTCATCTCGGTCATCTCAGTCAGTCGACCCGTGGCACCTGCTGGGTCTGCCCCGTGACCTCCTGCCGGCGGGCGTTCGACACTTCACGTGGCCTCGAGGTGCACCTAGCCTGGCACGAGCGTCGTGGTGACGTCAACGCCACTTAGTGGCGAATGGAGGTTGTTGTTGTTGTTGTTGTTGTGTGTAACAATATCAGCACTGGACGGGAGACAAAGGCGGCCGGGCGTGGTGCTGTCCACCCACCCGTCCTTGTGTGTGTCTTGCGTGCCGTGCCGCGGCCTTCGTGGTGCTACTCGCTGACAGCACTTGCCCCAACGCTCTGTGCAAGACTATACGGGGCATCTTTGTCTTTGCATAACCGCTACAACACGACAGATCAGACACAATACGAAGAAAAAGACAAAAATCCCCGTGTAGCCTTAACAGACTGTAGGGGCAAGTGCTGTTAGCGAGCACCTATGAAGGCCGGCACGGTACACGAGGGGTGGGTGGCCACCAGCCACGCCCGGCCGCCTTTGTCTCCCCAATGTTGATGTTTACACACCGCACCAGGTATTCATTCGAGGCTGAGTCGACCTAGACGAGGCCCAGGACCGGTCCAGATAATCGTTACCGGTGTTAGCCGTGAGCGGGAATCGAACTGGGGTCGCTGGGGTTGTAGCGCTAACCACTACACTACCGCGCACCACACACACAGATATACACACACGCAGATATTTATACACGCAGATAGCAACACACGCAGATATACACACAGACACACATGCAACACACACAACAACAACCATTCACCACTAAGTGGCGGTGACGTCACCACGACGCCTGTGCCAGGCCATGTGCACCTTGAGGCCACGTGAAGTGTCGAACGAACCGCTGGCAGGAGGTCACGGGCAGACCCAGCAGGTGCCACGGGCCGACTGACTGAGATGAGTGGCTGATGCACCACCTGTGCCCCCTACTGTACCAACTTGCTGTGCTTTAGCCACCCGGCGCTCCGCTCGTTGTTGTGAGCGTCGCTCCTCCGCCCTCCGTTGTTGTTGGAGGGCGACTGCCTCCAACTGCCCAGTAGCAGCGTCCTTCACGAGCCTCCTCCACTGAGGCCGATCTTGACACCGCTGGTACCAGTCATCGGCAAGTCCACTCAGCTCCACGTCCTCCTGCACCACATCACTCCATCTCTTCTCTAGCCCGTGCCGCGCTCGTTTAGCTCCCTCGATCCAGTCGAACAAAAGCTGTTTAGGCATGCGGTGACTGGGCATGCGGGCTACATGACCCAGCCAACGCAGCCTTGCCTGCCGGAGGAGGAGCTCACCGATGGGACTTTGCCCAGATCTTTCAAGGATTTGTGAGCTCCTCACACAATCCAGCCTGGTTAGGCAGGCCAGCCTAAATGTTTCCAACCGGCGAAATACAATACACACACACTCACACACAGATACACACACACAGAAACACACACAACACACACGCAACACACACACACAGATACACACAGACACACACACAGACACACATGCAACACACACGCAACACACGCAACACAGAGACACACATGCAACACACACGCAACACAGACACACAGACACACTCACAATACACACACACATATACACACACAGCCACACACGCAGACACACACACAGATACACACACAGACACACTCACAATAGACACACACACAGATACACACCCACAGACACACACCCAACACACACGCAACTCACAGACACACTCACAATACACACACACAGATACACACACAGACACACTCACATACACACACACAGACACACACAGACACACACAGACACACTGACCACACACACACAGACACACTCACAATACACACACACAGACACACTCACAATACACACACACAGACACACTCACAATATACACACACACTCACAATACACACACACAGACACGCTCACAACACACACACACAGACACACTGACAACACACACACACACAGACACACTGACAACACACACACACAGACACACTCACAACACACACACACAGACACACACGCAACACACACACACAGATACACACACACAGAGACACACACGCAAGACACACGCGTGCCCACGCGCGCCCGCTGGCTGCTGTCCATGGTTCTGAAACAGTGGCACGCGAAATTGCGGCAATTTGCCCTGTCCAGCTTAATGAGCGGCGGTGCAGTGGCGCAGTGGTTTGCCCGCTGAACCTGTAAGCACGGCTAACATCAGTGGCGATTTTTATCTGAGCCTGCACTCCCCCTCCCCTCCCTCACACTGCCACCCCTCCCCCAGTCCTACCCCTCCACTTGTCCCCAATCACTCCACCAACCCGCGTAGCCCATAGCGACCGCGGTGGCTAGGAGATGTTGACTACCTCGCCTGGTGTACAGGAGGTCGTGGGTTCGAACCCGGCTCCTGACGACGCCTGCTGCTGTATATTTGGAGTTTGCGTGTCTCTCTCTCTCATCATCATCACGGTGGCTAGGAGATGTTGACTACCTCGCCTGGTGTACAGGAGGTCGTGGGTTCAATCCCGACTCTGGCGACGCTTGCTGCTGTATATTTGGAGTTTGCGTGTCTCTCTCTCATCATCATCATCACTGTGGCTAGGAGATGTAAACTACCTCGCCTGGTGTACAGGAGGTCGTGGGTTCGATCCCAACCCTGACGAATCCTGCTGCTGTATATTTGGAGTTTGTGTCTCTCCCTCTCATCATCATCATCACGGTGGCTAGGAGATGTTAACTACCTCGCCTGGTGTACAGGAGGTCGTGGTTCGATCCCGACTCCTGACGATACCTGCTGCTGTATATTTGGAGTTTGCGTGTTTCTCTCTCATCATCATCATCACGGTGGCTAGGAGATGTTAACTACCTCGCCTGGTGTACAGGAGGTCGTGGGTTCGATCCCGACTCCTGACGATACCTGCTGCTGTATATTTGGAGTTTGCGTGTTTCTCTCTCATCATCATCATCACGGTGGCTAGGAGATGTTAACTACCTCGCCTGGTGTACACACAAAAACAAACGTCGCTGGAGAGCGTCTTTGAAAAGGGGGAATGACCCAATGACGAACCCCCCCCCCCACCCCACCCCCGGTCCGTGAAAAAAATTGTCTTCCACGAAACGGGTCCCTGGTGCCAAAAAGTTTTTTCGACCGCTGATCTGGAAGGATCCAGCAGCATCCCGATACCGCTGCTCCCCGAGGCAGCCGTCACAGCCACCGCTAGCTCGCTGCGTGTCTCAATTTGAGTCAAATCGCGTCGGGGGGTTGGGGGTAAAGTGGCAGTCTGCGATAACGCGCCAGACGCAGAACGCAGGGGCGGCCCCCCTAACGAATTCGTGCGACGAAATGCAACGCGAAGTTGCTCTACGAGACAAGTTCAAGAGCGGCTGAGCACAATTTTTAACGGCTGGAAGGTTAATCCGTCGTTGTTGTTTTTCTCTTTTTTAAAAGGTCACTTTATAATGAACTTAAAGGACAACGCAAAGCACAATAAGCACAAAGATGTCGTTTGAAAAACATTCACCAATTCTACTTTCAGATGGATACCTCGGGTGTCCTGGCTGGCTGCTGACTGGGCTCCTGTGGCTGCTGCTGTCCCTTGCCACGGAAGCTAGCTGGGTAACTGGCTCAACGGGATAAAAAAAAACACGTGTCCGTATAAAAAAAAGCATTGAATTGAATTGAAAAGACGGCTAATTAGAATAATAATACTATTTGGTTCTTTCGGTAAAGTCACGTAGGTAGAAAATAAAATAATAGATCACGCTTGCATTGCGATCGAAACGTCGTGATCTGTTATTTTGTCTACCCACGTGACTTTACCGAAAAAAACAAAAGACTATGGATTCCTGCCTTCACGAAAGCCTCAAATCAAGAAAGAATAATGATGATAATAATATAGCGTCACCGGAGAAGTGTGAGTCACGAAGACCAAAGACTGACTCGCGGGTTCGAGTTGTAACATCGCTCAAACTTTTCACTTTGCACTCCCATCAACAACGTGACCCTTTTCGGCCGCGGATTTTTTTTATTGAAATCCGAGAGGAAAATGTTAACGAGACGGACGTCTCACGAGGCGCATTCCCTTGGCACTTTTAGACGACGACGACTTCAAACAACAACAACAAACGAGAGCGAGAGAGAGAGACCAGCAGGCTATTTTCAGCGATGTAGGATCGTGACATCTGCTCTCTGTGATCTTACGTTGCAGAGCAACGGACGTGATGTCGACTCGCGAAGACAATCATGATGGTCACTGCAATAATCGTCAACTCGCGGTGGTGAGATGTCTACTACCTCGCCTGGTGGACAGGAGGTCGTGGGTTCGATCCCGATGCCGACCCTGACGATGCCTGCTGCTGTATATTTGTAGTTTGCGTGTCTCTCTCTCTCCCGTTCATCATCATCACGGTGGCTAGGAGATGTTAACTATCTCGCCTGGTGTACAGGAGGTCGTGTGTTCGATCCCGACCCTGACGATGCCTGCTGCTGTATATTTGGAGTTGCGTGTCTCTCTCTCTTTCTCTCATCATCACGGTGGCTAGGAGATGTTAACTACCTCGCCTGGTGGACAGGAGGTCGTGTGTTCGATCCCGACCCTGACGATGCCTGCTGCTGTATATTTGGAGTTGCGTGTCTCTCTCTCTTTCTCTCATCATCACGGTGGCTAGGAGATGTTAACTACCTCGCCTGGTGGACAGGAGGTCGTGGTTCGATCCCGACCCTGACGCCTGCTGCTGTATATTTGGAGTTTGCGTTTCTCTCATCATCACGGTGGCTAGGATGTTAACTACCTCGCCTGGTGTACAGAGGTCGTGGGTTCGATCCCGACTCTGACGACGCCTGCTGCTGCTGTATATTTGGAGTTTGCGTGTCTCTCTCTCTCATCATCATCACGGTGGCTAGGAGATGTTAACTACCTCGCTTGGTGTACAGGAGGTCGTGGGTTCAATCTCGACCCTGACGACGCCTGCTGTATATTTGGAGTTTGCGTGTCTTTCTCATCATCATCATCATCACGGTGGCTAGGAGATGTTAACTACCTCGCCTGATAGACAGGAGGTCGTGGGTTCGATCCCGACCCTAACGACGCCTGCTGCTGTATATTTGTAGTTTGCGTGTCTCTCTCTCATCATCATCACGGTGGCTAGGAGATGTTAACTATCTCGCCTGGTGTACAGGAGGTCGTGGATTCCATCCCGACCCTGACGCCTGCTGCTGCTGTATATTTGGAGTTTGCGTGTCTCTCTCTCCCGTTCATCATCATCACGGTGGCTATGAGATGTTTACTACCTCGCCTGGTGTACAGGAGGTCGTGGGTTCGACCCCGACCCTGACGACGCCTGCTGCTGTATATTTGGAGTTTGCGTGTCTCTCTCTCTCCGTGGTCGCGTTGGTTTTTCTCCGGGTCCCTCCGGTTTTTTCCCCTCCCACCATCTGGCACCAACATCCACGCGTTTTTTAAAAATATAATTTGGCAGCTGCTGTACATTTGCACGCGATAAGCCCGCTTCGCGGAGCTGCTACCATTCGTGATAGCCAGCGTCGCTTCTTTTAATGTCACGCGGGCGATAACAAGAGGTGCGTGCGTGGTGATTGTTATTGTGAGTTCCATGTACTTCGTCACGTGTCGCGACTGCCGTTGATGACGCCACTCAGTCATCCGCTGCGGCCGAACGTCCAACATCTATCAGACATCGCAGCGGTAAATTAACATGATCATCATCAGCAGCAGCATCAGCAGAATCATCAGCAGCAGCATCAGCAGCAGCATCAGCAGCGTCAGCAGCAGCAGCATCGTCATCAGCAGCAGCATCATCAGCAGCGTCAGCAGCAGCATCATCAGCAGCATCATCATCAGCAGCAGTAGCAGCATCATCATCAGCAGCAAGCAGCATCAGCATCATCATTATCAGCAGCATCATCAGCAGCAGCGTCAGCAGCAGCTTCATCATCATCAGCAGCAGCAGCATCATCATCATCATCATCAG
>MU249573.1:10644133-10701633 GCA_018977245.1 Lethenteron camtschaticum | reverse complement strand
GAGGCACAGAGAGAGAGAGGCACAGAGAGAGAGGCACAGAGAGAGAGGCACAGAGAGAGAGAGAGGCACAGAGAGAGACAGAGAGAGAGACACAGAGAGAGAGAGAGAGAGNCACAGAGAGAGAGACACAGAGAGAGAGGCNCAGAGAGAGAGTCACAGAGAGAGAGGCACAGAGAGAGACACAGAAGAGAGAGAGAGGACCACAGAGAGAGAGGCACAGAGAGAGAGGCACAGAGAGAGAAGGCAGAGAGAGAGGCACAGAGAGAGACGGGAGGGGGGCATTTGACCTCTGACCTCCGCCGGTGTGGTGTAGGTTTTAGTTTTGCAGTGTCGTGCGTGTGCGAAGGCGCGATTTAAACTACGCGACATTTCACCTTGACCTGAAACTTTCGTGACTGCAGGAATTCATATTCTTGGTTCTTTCGGTAAAGTCACGTGGGTAGAAAAATAATAGTTCACGACGTTTCGATCGCAACGCGAGCAATCGTCATCAGGTGGGACAACCACAGCAAGAACGAACTGCTGAAGTAAGCAAAGGCCTGCCGTGGCACGAGGTTATATAGTAGTGTATAGTGTAGTGTATAGTGTAGTGTATAGTGTAGTGTATAGTGTAGTGTATAGTGTAGTGTATAGAGTAGTGTATAGGTGTGTAGTGTAGTGTATGTGTAGTGTATAGTGTAGTGTATAGTGTAGTGTATAGGTGTGTAGTGTAGTGTTATGTGTAGTGTATAGTGTGTGTGTAGTGTATAGTGTAGTGTATAGTGTAGTGTATAGTGTAGTGTAGTGTATATTGTATAGTGTAGTGTAGAGTAGTGTGTGTGTGTAGTGTATAGTGTAGTGTGTGTAGTGTAGAGTAGTGTATAGTGTAGTGTAGTGTAGTGTATTGTAGTGTATAGGTATAGTGTAGTAGTGTATAGTGTAGTGTATAGGTATAGTGTAATGTATAGTGTAGTGTATAGAGTAGTGTATAGAGTAGTGTGTAGTGTAGTTAGTGTAGTGTATAGTGTAGTGTATAGTGTAGTGTATATGTGTAGTGTATAGTGTAGTGTATAGTGTGTGTATTGTAGTGTATAGTGTAGTGTATAGGTGTGTATAGTGTAGTGTAGTGTATATTGTATAGTGTAGTGTATAGAGTAGTGTGTAGTGTAGTGTATAGTGTAGTGTAGTAGTGTATAGTGTAGTGGAGTAGTGTATAGNGTAGTGTAGTAGTGTATAGTGTAGTGTATAGTGTAGTGTGTAGTGTATAGTGTAGTGTATAGTGTAGTGTATAGTGTAGTGTAGTGTATATTGTATAGTGTAGTGTATAGAGTAGTGTATAGAGTAGTGTGTAGTGTAGTGTATAGTGTAGTGTATAGTGTAGTGTATAGTGTAGTGTATATAGTGTGTAGTGTAGTGTATAGTGTAGTGTATAGTGTAGTGTATAGTGTAGTGTATTGTAGTGTATAGTGTAGTGTATAGTGTAGTGTATAGTGTAATGTATAGTAGTGTATAGTCTAGTGTATAGTGTAGTGTATAGTGTAGTGTATAGTGTAGTGTATTGTAGTGTATAGTAGTGTATAGTGTAGTGTATAGTGTATAGTAGTGCCCTTTTACCAGCTACAGCCTGGGGTGGTGACCACCCAGCTAACGACACTATATGGAGGAGTCACGGCTACCATGGGTCGGACCCTCACTCGGGTTCCTGGCCACGTGTTGATGCCTCTTCAGACGTAGGACGTGGAGCTTCAAGCTTATAGAACGAAGCGACCCCGGTCCCTCTCAGAGAGCCGTGAGGCGCTGCAAGGATGGGTGGTGGTCGCGGGTTGCTGAGGAGATGGAGTCTGCCTCAATGACCCACGAACACAAATCCCTATTTAACTCCATAAAAAAAAAGTAACCTGCAGCGCGACACCTATTACCATCATTAGGGGAAAAAACGGTGATCCAATCTCCGACCCCCAGGAACAGGTTTGCAGATTAGCTGAGCATTCATTTATGTGAAGTCCCGGGGGAGGGGATGACCCTGCCGAAGCTGCGGTGCCTCAAATATTGGAAGAAGAAGTCACTCCCTGTGAGTGGCTGGCTGAGATGCCATCTGTTGAGGAAGGACTGAAGGCGATTCAGAATCTGAGACCAGGAAAGGCACCTGGCAGAGATGATCTCCCAAGCGAAAAGCTGAGGGAGGGTGGCGTTTGTGCACAGACTGCCCTACATGACATTATAACAACAGTCTGGACCACTGGACGGGTTCTGCAGGATTGGAAGGATGCCCTTGTGTTCCCCCTCTTTAAGAAGGGGGACCGCACAGACTGTAACAACTACAGGGGCATCTCACTCCTCAGTGTGTGTCGGAAAGGTCCTGGCAAGGATTATTCAGCATCGCATTGGGGATCTTTGTCTGTGTGTGCGTGTGCGTGCGCTCACGAATGCTCCTCTGACGCTTTGTCTGCCCGGCCGTTCGTCCGTCATGTGCGCCATTCGACGTGAATTCATCTCGGTCCGAGAAAGGGGTTAATGAAAAGAGGGGGAAGTCATTTACGTGGGTTGAGAAAATATTGGACGAGTTAAACTCACGCTGGGTAGAGAGAGAGAATATATATGTATTATATAGCAATGTCATTACCACCACTTGCACAAAAGGAAGCGTTTCCTTTTTTTAATACATCATTATATTTTTATTTTAAAATCTCCCCATCACTGTCGCTGACAATTGGTGAAAATTCCCCTTTGATCGTCACGAAGGCGCGAACATTACGTGTCTCTGTGTGTATAGAATGAATTGGTGAATGATTGATGCGTGAATTGATGAATTATTTTGCGAATGATTATATGTGTGTATAGAGAATTGATAAATTATTGTATGTATCTTCTTGGTTCTTTCGGTAAAGTCACGTAGAAGGGAAGTAATACAATAATACAAAATTTAACACAATAAAATAATGCTCACGACGTTTCGGCCACAACGCAAGCAGCCGTCTTCAGGTGAAGAATTGCTGCTAGCGTTGTAGCCGAAACGTCGTGAGAATTATTTTATTGTGTTTAATTTATTATTATTTTATTACTTCCCTTCTACGTGACTATACCGAAAGAACCAAGAAGATGAATCCCTGCAGTCACGAAAGCTTTAAATCGAAATATTGTATGTATGTATATGTATATGCATAGAATGAATTTGATGAATGAAATGATGAATGAATATATGTGTGTATATAAAATTGATGAATGAATTGATGAAGTATTCTATGTATGTATAGAATTAATTGATGAATGAGTTGAAAAATGATTATATGTGTGTATATAAAATAGCTGTATTAATTAATTATTGCATGTATGTATAAAGTGAATTATCGAATGATTGATTAATGAATTGGTTAATGATTACATGTGTGTGTAAACAATTGATGAATGAATTGATGAAGTATTCTATGTATGTGTTTGCATAATTGATGAATGTATGTATTTATGTGTATATAGAATGAATTGATGTATGATGGATGAATTGATTGATGAATATTGCATGCATGTGTATATGCATAGAATGAATTTATGTATGGTTGATGCATGAATTGATTAATACATTTATGAATGATTATACGTGCATATATATATAATTAATGAACTAATAGATCAATGACTGTGCAGTGCCGTGGAATGAGTCACTTGGAGCGCGTGCCGGTTGCACCTGTGGGCAAGGCACGAACCATCTGGGGGGATCCAGAGGGGTGCGGGCGCCGAGGGTGGAGCCTGGGATAAAAGGCGAGCTCCGGCTCACAGTCGGGCTGCTGCGATCAGGATTGGAACTCATCGTGATTCCGTCGTCATCGTGATCTTCACCCTCTTCAAGCTGTGGGTTGGCAGCGTGTTGGCTTCCCGACCCGTGTGTGGTTATCCCCTAAAGCAGGAGCGGGGAAACGTTTTTCTGTCAAGGGCCACTCAGCGTGCCACTCATTGACATGCTAATTTCTCTAACCCCTCCCTCTGTCTCTGCGCCCGCCCCCTCTCTCTATTTAAGGCCTCGACACAGAGGCGTGGTTTCTCTGTGTGCCTATGTATGTGTCTCTCTCTATGTATCTCTGTGATATCTGTCTCAACTTATATGTCTGTCTATATGTCTCTGGTTCTGTGTTTTATCTCTCTCTCTCAAATTTTGCATTCTCAGGAAGAACGTAATCAACCAGGTAGGGTGTTGACTGTTATGTTATCCGACTCTCTGTTGTATCACATTACATTTCTAAGTATACTAGATTTGTGTTTCTATTGCAATCGAAACGTCGTATGCTAGTATTTAATTTATTATTTTCTCTTTATACGTGACTTTATAACATCATTCACGGGCCATACAAAATGATCAACTTAACAAAAAATGGTTGTTATATTTGGTCAAACATTTAATTAACTCGCACCTAATGCGATGGCTGGAACTGCTTCTCTTTGGCGAGGCATGTGATGTTAGCTGGCTATTGATGATGTTGCTGCTACTCGCAACTGCTTTTCCAGGTTTGCTCCTAGATTTATTGAATTTCGAGTCCCGCTTGGCAGGGCCACACCAAATGATTTTGCGGGTCTCATACGGCACTGCGGGCCGGACGTTCCCCACCCCTGCCCTAGTGTCTGTGAATTTGTACACTACAATTGTATTGTATGTGTAATTTTTTTTATTTATGAATGAATTGATGAGTGATTGTATGTGTATACAAGTAATTAAAGCGTAAGTGGGGTCAAAAGCTTGCATTGGGCTCCCCCTTCTTTAATTCCCGGGTTTGCGTGCGTCTCCCCGCCAGAGCCCTAATATCCAATCGGCCACAGTTAGCGCTATGCCCTCGGGCCTACTCATTCACTCACCCAGCCACGCACTCACTCACCCACTGACCCAGCCACTCACTCACCCACTGACCCAGCCATGCACTCGCTCACCCACTCACCCAGCCACTCACTCACCCAGCCACTCACTCACCCACTCGCCCAGCCACTCACTCACCCACTCACCCAGCCACTCACTCACCCACTCACCCAGCCACGCACTCACTCACCCACTGACCCAGCCACTCACTCACCCACTGACCCAGCCATGCACTCACTCACCCACTCACCAAGCCACGCACTCACTCATTCACTCGCCCAGCCACTCACTCACCCACTCACCCAGCCATGCACTCACTCACCCACTCACCCAGCCACTCACTCACTCACTCACCCAGCCACGCACTCACTCACCCACTCACCCAGCCACTCACTCACTCACCCACTCACCCAGCCACTCACTCACCCACTGACCCAGCCACGCACTCACCCACTCACTCAGCCACGCACTCACTCACCCACTCACCCAGCCACTCACTCACCCACTCACCCACCAGGACCGTATTATCAAATCGGCCGTGTTTTTGTTTGTGATGAAAAAAAAATTGAACCGAGACATCTTCTTTTGAATGAATATATTTATGTACATAGCAAGGATAGGCAAGTGTTTATACAAAGAAGCAGAGTCATGTCAATGCCAATCGGGTTTTTTCTCACAAGGTGACAAAGAAATTAACAACCGGAAATGAACTTTTTTTTTCAATGCAAAATTAGCAAAAAATAATAACAAAAAATCTTCGAATGGTGTCCTTCACACCACCCAATCTCATTCTCGACAGACAGCGGGGCAAGGGAAGACGAGGCGGCGGTGTTGCCGTCCTGTGGTTGATCGGAGACAGGAATGTGGGGCGGCAGCAGCGGTACAAACACCGGAGAAAGTTACCACTGAAGGCCTCCATTGGCCTACAAAGACCTTAATCGGGCCCTGACAAGAGCAGGGGGCCAGATTTTGAAGTGAAAACTGCACCCGCACATTTTCCCGCATCGACATTCGTTCAAATCTGTGCGGGGCACACACACACACACACAGACAAATATCCCCAATGCGATGTTGAATAATCCTTGCCAGGACCTTTCCGACACACCGAGGAGTGAGATGCCCCTGTAGTTGTTACAGTCTGTGCGGTCCCCCTTCTTAAAGAGGGGGACCACAAGGGCATCTTTCCAATCTTGCGGAACCCGTACAGTGGTCCGGACTGTTGTTATGATGTCATGTAGGGCAGTCTGTGCACAAATACCACCCTCCCTCAGCATTTCGCCCTTCCGTGAAGAAATAACAACGAAAAAACAACCTGGCGAGGCCTTCCTGAATTACAAACGAAGTACGCGGATGTTGGCAGCAGCCACATTGATGAGTTCAAACGTGGCAAGGAAATTACTGAAAACTATGGGTTTGGCGGCCGTACTGTTTATTCACATCTGGCGAGCAAATGGTTGTAAACTCTCCTTTGAGGTTGGTAGAAGCCGCATTGGTTAGTTCAACTGTGGTGAGCAAATGGTTGTAAACAGTCTATTAATTTGGTAGCCATACTGGTTAGTTAAATATGGTGAGCAATTGGTTGTAAGCAGTATATGGGTTGGTAGCCATATTGGTTAGTTCAAATATGGTGAGAAATTGTTGTAAACAGTATATTGGTTTGGTAGCCATATTGGTTAGTTCAAATATGGTGAGCAATTGGTTGTAAGCAGTATATGGGTTTGGTAACCATATTGGTTAGTTCAAATATGGTGAGTAATTGGTTGTAAACAGTCTATGGATTTGGTAGCCATATTGGTTAGTTCAAATATGGTGAGTAATTGATTGTAACCCGTCTGTGGGTTTGCTAGCCATATTGGTTAGTTCCAATCCGGTGAGCAAACGGTTAAACGTTTCACGCCCCCCCCCCCAATCTGCAACGTTAACTCCACTTGGAGTTTTGCTGTAAAAGACACTCAAACTCACTCAGTCAATCTGTCTGTCTGCCCCAGCTGCCCGAAGCAGAGTTGACAGCTCAGCTTTAACATTCCCTGCATAAGCCAGGAGGAAAATGACTTTCCACAAGGGGTCTATCACTCTGCCAGGGTGGCAGTAGTGGTGGTGCTGGTGGTGGTGGTGATGGTGGTGGTGGTGGTGCTGGTGGCGGTGGTAGTGGTGGTGGTGCTGGTGGTGGCGGTGGTAGTGGTGGTGGTGCTAGTGTTGGTGGTGGTGCTGGTGGTGGCGGTGGTAGTGGTGGTAGTGCTAGTGATGGTGGTGGGGGTGGTGGTGGTGCTGGCAGTGGTAGAGGTGGTGGTGCTAGTGATGGTGGTGGCGGTGGGGGTGGTGGCGGTGGTAGAGGTGGTGGTGGTGCTAGTAATGGTGGTGGGGGTGTGGGGTTGGTGGCAATGGTGGGGGTGTAACAGTGGTGGGTGGTGGTGCTAGTGATGGTGGTGGCGGTGGGGGTGGTGGCGGTGGTAGAGGTGGTGGTGGTGCTAGTGATGGTGGTGGTGATGGGGTGTAACAGTGGTGGAGGTGGAGTCAGTTGTGGTGAGCGGTAGTGGTAGCGGTTAGCGCTACGCTGCGCTACGAACCCGGCGACCCGAGTTCGATTCCCGCTCACCACCAACACCTGTGACGATTATCTGGGCCTCCCATAGGTGGACTCGGCCTCAAATGAGTACCCGGTGCGGTGCGTAGTAAACATCGCCACGAGGGAGACAAAGGCGGCCGTGCTACGCTAACGGCACTTGCCCCCAACGATTTGTTAGAGGCTACACGGGGCATCTTTGTCTTTGTTTTGGTATATATGCTCCAAGCACGTGTTTTGGTATACATGCTCCAAGCACGTGTTTTGGTATATATGCTCCAAGCACGTGTGCTGTTTCATTCAGACGCTGTCGCCTCGACAGACCTGGTTTCACCTGAGGACGGCTACTTGCGTTGTGGCCGAAACGTCGTGAGAATTATTTTATTATGTTTTATTTTTATTATTTTATTACTTCCCTTCTACGTGACTTTACCGAAAGAACCAAGAAGATGAATCCCTGCAGTCACGAAAGCTTTAAATCGAAATAGATGGTGGTGGTAATGATGATGGTGGTGATGATGATGGTGGTGGTGGTGATGATGATGGTGGTGGTTGTGATGATGATGATGGTGGTGTGGTGGTGATGATGATGGTGATGATGATGGTGGTGGTGGTGATGATGGTGGTGGTTGTGATGATGATGATGGTGGTGATGTGATGGTGGTGATGATGGTGGTGTTATGATGATGATGGTGGTGGTGGTGATGATGATGGTGGTGGTGATGATTTTGTGGTGGTGACGATTTTGTGGTGGTGATTGTGTGCAGACAGTGGCAGTCATTGCGAATGATAAAATGAATTAAAAAAGAAGAATACATAAATAATGAAAATAGGAAAGGAAAATAAAAAAGAAGGAAAAAGAACGAAAACATATGATAGAAGGAAGAAAAGAAGGAAAAAACGATACAAAGTGCGTGGTAAAGAAAGAAAGAAAAAATAACTAAAAAGTATGATAGAAGAACGAAAAAACAAAAAAACACAAACGATACAAAAAGCATGATAAACGAAAGAAAAGGAAAAAAATAGAACGAACAAAGCACGATAAAATAACTCAAGAAGAAAGAAGAAAATGGAACGAAAAAAGCATGATAATAGAAAGGAAAAAATAAAATAAATAAATAATGGCAAAGACATGAAATAATTCAGAAAAATAAAGAAAACAAGAACAAAAATGAACAAAAACAAAGGAAATTAAGAAAAAAATTCAAGAAAGAAAACGGTAAGAATAAATTAAACTAAAGAATTAAAGATAGAAAAAAGAATGAAAAGCAAAAAAATAAAAATAAACAAACACACAAACAAAAAACGCCCGCCGCTTAATGGGCAAAGATAAGAGAACGAGTCACAAGCCATGTGGAGCATCGTTCCTAATTCATCATCTAAATGCTAATTGGAACTGTCACATCTTTGTATGTCACAGTCTCACACACACGCGCGCGCACCTATTCAGTATAGAATAGATCTGCACATATCTATGTAAAGCTAGATATATATATAAACTATATATATGATTGAGTTAGCTTGATTGAACAAATGCTGACAGATGAATGTTTGAGCTCGAAAGACACGAGGATGACGGCCTAAAAGATATTGTAATGTGTAACGACAAGCATATAACCACTTACTTTTTATTTACAGGACGTATATGTCCAGGAAAGCCACACACTCACTCACCCACCCACACAGACACGCACCCACTCATTCACCCACCCACTCATTCACACACTCACCCACACACTCACCCACCCACCCACTCACTCTCTCACTCACTCACACACTCATCCACCCACTCACTCACTCACCCATCCAGTCATCCACACACTCACCCACATTCTCTCACTCACTCATCCACCTACACAGACACCCACCCACTCATTCACCCAATCACTCACCCACACACTCAAACACTCGCTCACTCACCTACCCACTCATTAACTCACCCACTCATTCACCCACTCACTCGTTCAACCACCCACACACTCACACACTCATCCACCCACTCTCTCACTCATCCACCCACTCTCTCACTCACTCATCAACCTACACGCTTACTCAGCCACCCACTCATTCACCCACTTATACACTAACTCACATACTCACTCACTCACCCACCCACACACACACTCATCACCCACTCACTCACTCATACACTAATTCACATACTCACTCACCCACCCACACACTCACACACTCATCCACCCACTCACTCATACACTAATTCACATACTCACTCACCCACCCACACACTCACCCACTCATTCACCACTCACTCACTCACCCACCCACTCACTCATACACTTATTCACATACTCACTCACTCACTCACCCACCCACCACTCACGCATACACTAATTCACATACTCACTCACCCACCACCAGGACTCTGAGAATAATCCACGGGACCACGGGGAGAGAGACAGACAGACATCGCAAATTCCAAAATACAGCAGCAGGCGTCAGGGTCGGGATCGAACCCACGACCTCCTGTACACCAGGCGAGGTAGTTAACATCTCCTAGCCACCGTGATGATGATGATGGAGAGAGACACGCAAACTCCAAATATACAGCAGCAGGTGTCAGGATCGGGATTGAACCCACGACCTCCTGTATACCAGGCGAGGTAGTTAACATCTCCTAGCCACCGTGATGATGATGAGAGAGAGAGAGACACGCAAACTCCAAATATACATCAGCAGGCATCGTCAGGGTCGGGATTGAACCACGACCTCCTGTATACCAGGCGAGGTAGTAACATCTCCTAGCCACCGTGATGATGATGGGAGAGAGACACGCAAACTCCAAATATACAGCAGCAGGTGTCAGGATCGGGATTGAACCCACGACCTCCTGTATACCAGGCGAGGTAGTTAACATCTCCTAGCCACTGTGATGATGATGGGAGAGAGACACGCAAACTCCAAATATACAGCAGCAGGCAATCAGGCAGGGTCAGGATCGAACCCACGACCTCCTGTACACCAGGCGAGGTAGTTAACATCTCCTAGCCACCGTGATGATGATGGAAGAGAGAGACATGCACACTCCAAATATACAGCAGGTGTCAGGGTCGGGATCGAACCCACGACCTCCTGTACACCAGGCGAGGTAGTTAACATCTCGTAGCCACCGTGATGATGATGGAGAGACATGCACACTCCAAATATACAGCAGCAGGCAATCAGGCAGAGTCGGGATCGAACCCACGACCTCATGTACACCAGGCGAGGTGCTCCGCTTTGGCCCCAACTCATTAAGTCGTCGATAACACTTTGATATGTAGAGGACCGCAGAGCTTGAGAAATTGTTTGGAAATTGTTGGCTTCTCTCTTGAGTCGTCCTTTCGCTCTCTCTCCGAGTGGTCCTCTCTCTTTCTGAGTCGTCCTCTCTCTCTGAGTCGTCCCCTCTCTCTCTGAGTCGTCCTCTCTCTCTGAGTCGTTTTCTGTCTCTGAGTCGTCCTCTCTTTCTCGAGTCGTCCTCTCTCTCTGAGTCGTCTTCTCTCTGAGTCGTCCTCTCTCTGAGTCGTCCTCTCTCTCTGAGTCGTCCTCTCTCTGAGTCGTCCTCTCTCTCTCTAAGTCGTCCTCTCTCTCTGAGTCGTCTTCTCTCTCTGAGTCGTCCTCTCTCTCTGAGTCATCCTCTCTCTCTGAGTCGTTCCCTCTCTCTCTCTGAGTCGTTCTCTGAGTCGTTCCCTCTCTCTCTGAGTCGTCCTCTCTCTCTGAGTCGTCCTCTCTCTCTCTCTGAGTCGAAAGAGCACTGTGTGACGATGCATTATGATAACGTTGAAACCACGCACGCGCACACACAGAGTCTACATCATGGTGACGGTGCACACACATCACGCAGTAGCAGCCGACAGCCAAAGCGAGATAAATACTGGACGTGGTGTACCGGGCGTGGGGATTTCTGTGTAGCCCCTACCCCCCGCCCCCCTTCCATGTTGATCCACTGCTGGATGAGAGGCTGTTCCTCACTGGGAATTCACATTTTTACGTTATTTTCTGTAAAATATAAAACGGTGGAAATGTGATTTAAAATGTCATTTTTGTTAAGTATTTTTTCTCATTCTATTTTTGCCAGATTATTAATTACACGTTTCAAATATTTTTTTTGGGTACGTTTTATTAAGTTATTAATTATATATAAAAAGTATTGCATTTCGTAAAATCATTCATTATATATGCGTTCCTTTATTGTTCTTTCATTGTGTTTTATCAAATTATGAACGTCGACTGTTTTATTAATGTTTTGCTGTTGTGTGTTTTTTATTGCTAAAATCTTGAATTGTATATGGATATCATTTTTTTTTATTCATTTACATCGTAAGCTTGGCGGACCTGCGGTCCACACCGAGACCTTGGACATCGACGAGAGGAGACACAGACTGCCGAAATTGATCCCCTCCGATAATTAATCATTGCCACGGGGAGGGGGGAGTGGGGGTAGGGGGATAGAGGGGGTAGGGAGGGCTACTTCCTGCCCCCGCCCCCCCCCCAGTTACGACCACGACTACCCCTATCACTACCCTATCACTACCCCTATCACTACCCCTATCACTACCCTATCACTACCCCTATCACTATCACTACCCTATCACTACCCTATCACTACCCCTATCACTACCCCTATCACTACCCCTATCACTATCACTATCACTACCCCTATCACTACCCCTATCACTACCCCTATCACTACCCCTATCACTACCCTATCACAACCCCTATCACTATCACTACCCCTATCACTACCCTATCACTATCACTACCCTATCACTACCCCTATCACTACCCTATCACTACCCCTATCACTACCACTACCCCTATCACTACCCCTATCACTACCCCTATCACTACCCCTATCACTATCACTACCCCTTCACTACCCTATCACTACCCCTATCACTACCCTATCACTATCACTACCCTATCACTATCACTACCCCTATCACTACCACTATCACTACCCCTATCACTACCCCTATCACTATCACTACCCTATCACTACCCCTATCACTATCCATATCGCAGAAACTACCCTATCACTATCACTACCCCTATCACTACCCCTATCACTACCCCTATCACTATCACTACCCCTATCACTACCCCTATCACTATCACTACCCTATCACTACCCCTATCACTACCCCTATCATTATCACTACCCCTATCACTATCACTACCCCTATCACTACCCCTATCACTATCACTACCACTATCATTACCCCTATCACTACCCCTATCACTACCCCTATCACTACCCCTATCACTATCACTACCCCTATCACTATCACTACCCTATCACTATCACTACCCTATCACTATCACTACCCCTNTCACTACCCCTATCACTACCACTACTACCCCTATCACTATCACTACCCCTATCACTACCACTATCACTACCCCTATCACTACCACTATCACTACCCCTATCACTACCCCTATGCACTATCACAACCCCTATCACTACCCCTATCACTACCCCTATCACTACCCCTATCACTACCCCTATCACTACCCTATCACCCCTATCACTATCACAACCCCTATCACTACCCCTATCACTATCACTACCCCTATCACTACCACTACCCCTATCACTACCCCTATCACTACCACTATCACTACCCCTATCACTACCCTACTACCCCTATCACTACCACTACCCTATCACTACCCCTACTACTATCACTACCCCTATCACTACCACTACCCTATCACTACCCCTATCACTATCACTACCCCTATCACTATCCATATCACTACCCCTATCACTATCACTACCCCTATCACTACCCTACCACTACCCCTATCACTACCCCTATCACTACCCCTATCACTATATCACTACCCTACCCTATCACTACCCCTATCACTACCACTATCACTACCCCTATCACTATCACTACCCCTATCACTATCACTACCCTATCACTACCACTATCACTACCCCTATCACTATCACTACCCCTATCACTATCACTACCCCTATCACTACCCCTATCGCTATCACTACCCCTATCACTATCACTACCCCTATCACTATCACTACCCCTATCACTACCCCTATCACTATCACTACCCCTATCACTATCATTACCCCTATCACTATCCATATCACTACCCCTATCACTATCACTACCCCTATCACTATCACTACCCCTATCACTATCCATATCACTACCCCTATCACTATCACTACCCCTATCACTACCCCTACCACTACCCCATCACTACCCCTATCACTACCCCTATCACTACCCCTATCACTATCACTACCCCTATCACTATCCATATCACTACCCCTATCACTATCACTACCCTATCACTACCCCTATCACTACCCCTATCACTATCACTACCCCTATCACTATCACTACCCCTATCACTATCACTAACCCTATCACTACCCCTATCACTACCCCTATCACTACCCCTATCACTACCCACTACCATATCACTACCCCTATCACTATCACTACCCCTATCACTACCCCTATCACTATCACTACCCATATCACTACCCCTATCACTACCCCTATCACTATCACTACCCTATCACTATCACTACCCATATCACTACCCTATCACTACCCCTATCACTATCACTACCCTATCACTACCCCTATCACTATCACTACCCCTATCACTACCACTACCCTATGGTGGGGGGGGGGGGTGCTACATGTGGAGTGACGTCACCCGTACATGATTATTAATGAGGGGGGCTGGTCGACGTGGAGTGACGTCACGAGCGTTACACACAGACATTTTTGGCTCATTGTGGTAGTTAATGAGAGAGGGGTTTTTCTTGGGTTAGATCGCGTCAATATATAAAAAGTGTGTCGTTAAACTCGCCACCACCAGACACAGCTAACTAGTGAGGGTTGTCACGTGAACAGAACGTGGCCAATTCGTTACTAGTACAGCACTAGTGTGTAGTGTATAGTAGTGTAGTATATAGTGTAGTGTATAGTGTGTAGTGTATAGTGTGTAGTGTATAGTAGTGCAGTGTGTAGTGTAGTGTAGTAGTGTAGTATATAGTGTAGTGTATAGTGTGTAGTGTATAGTGTGTAGTGTATAGTAGTGCAGTGTGTAGTGTAGTGTATAGTAGTGTATAGTAGTGTAGTGTGTTTTGTAGTGCATAGTAGTGTAGTGTAAAGTGTAGTGTCTTGTATATTATGTAAAGTAGTGTGTAGTGTAGTGTATAGTGTAGTGTATAGTGTAGTGTATAGTAGTGTAGTGTATAGTAGTGTGTAGTGTCGTGTATAGTGTAGTGTATAGTGTAGTGTATAGTAGTGTAGTGTATAGTGTAGTGTCTTGTGTATTATGTAAAGTAGTGTGTAGTGTAGTGTATAGTGTAGTGTATAGTGTAGTGTATAGTGTAGAGTGTAGTGTATAGTAGTGTGTAGTGTAGTGTATAGTGTAGTGTAGAGTGTAGTGTGTGTAGTGTATAGTGTAGTGTATAGTGTAGTGTATAGTGTAGTATACTAGTGTAATGGGTTCTGGAGACACTTGTAGAGGTAATTTCTTTATTACAATCCAACACTCCAACAGGCCTGACACCCTGTTACAGCCTAGGTACACAGCCTAGGTACACCGCCTAGGTACACAGCCTAGATACACAGCCTAGGTACACAGCCTAGATACACAGCCTAGGTACACAGCCTAGGTACACAGCCTAGATACACAGCCTAGGTACACAGCCTAGGTACACAGCCTAGGTACACAGCCTAGATACACAGCCTAGGTACACAGCCTAGGTACACAGCCTAGATCCACTACTCTGGCTACGTTCTGGAATTCGCCCTCACAAGGACGTAGAGCCGGGAGTTCCAGAGTCCCACCACTGGCCCTCACAGCGTCCCAGGGTCCTGAGATGGCTGGTTGTGGGTCTTGGGTCTTGAGCTACAACTGGCCTCGATCGTCCAGGGAGCTGCCCTTTTATGCCTCGTCCCCAACGAGGGGTGGGGTTGTGTGTGCCCCCAGATATCCCACAGAGCACACACAGCCCCCCCCCCCCGTTGGTAGCGCCAAGGGGCTTAAGCGTCTGGGTTGCCTGGGAACCTAGCGCCTGGCGCCAAGGGGCTTAAGCGTCTGGGTTGACTAGGGTCCCAGAGCCCCCAGCAGCCCCTCCCCTCTTATGTCACTACACTAGTACAGCAACACCGCTGTGTTGGAGAGCAAAGCCACAACGTTCACAATCCGAGTCCGACGTTTCGTGAGTAATTAGTGACGAATTGGCCACCTTCTGTTTGCGTGCGAACAAAAACCTTACTAAATTGGCCGTGTCGGGTGGTGGCGGGTTTCACGACACGACGTTTACACACGGGGTGTTCACACACTTTCTGACAATGTTACAACAACAACAACACCAACACGAGAAACGCGCTGCCTCCGTGCCCTGGGAGACCACCTGGAGATGATTCCAGGGCACGCTGGCGAACAAGTTGGAGACTCGTTGACTTGTTGAAGCTGTCGACATTACATTCGTGATCACGTTACGGTGTTGTTATTATTTTTATTATCCGTAAAATGTTTTCCATCAAAAACCGTTAGCCCCATGCGAGCGTCAACATTTTTTTGTTAAAGCGCCTTCATTAACACGATCTCACGCAAAAAGAAAACCCCTCCCTGCGTCGCGAAAGCGTTCCACGTCTTCTTGGTTCTTTCGGTAAAGTCACGTAGAATGGAAACAATTAAAATAATAAAATAAAACATGATAAAATAATTCTCACGACGTTTCGGCCACAACGCAAGCAGCCGTCATCAGGTGAAGAAGACCAGATCTGTCTGACGGCTGCTTGCGTTGTGCCCGAAACGTCGTGAGAATTATTTTATTATGTTTTATTTTATTATTTTTATCGTTTCCATTCTACGTGACTTTACTGAAAGAACCAAGAAGACGTGGAACCCTTTTATTTTTATATTATTTTATATTATAAAACATAATTTTATTATGTTTTTTATTATTTTATTATTTCCCTTCTACGTGACTTTACCGAAAGAACCAAGAAGATGAATCCCTGCAGTCACGAAAGCTTTAAAGCGTTCCACGTGTTAAAGTAAATAAGATAGCCTCGTAATCGGTGTCTATGGGAGGGAGGGAGGGACGTGGGGGTGGTGGGGGGGGTTATGTGAGGACTGAGGGACAAACGGGTGGCTGGGGCGTCCGTCTTCACTTCTCCGTGTGGGAGAGAATTCACGTCTCGCATCACCAAACAAACAACAACCCCCCCCCCCCATCGTGCCACCTCCCCCCGTAGCACACGGCTGGTACATTTATCAAGGTCGCGATCAGAGGAGAGGCTCCTAACGAACCAGAGAGAGAGAGACATATATAGAGACTATTACTGAATCCATACGGGTTGAAAGAGAGAATCCTACTGAACCCCATATGGGTGAGACAGAGAGAGAGACTCCTACTGAATCTATATTGGTTAGAGAGAAACTCCGATTGAACCCATATGGGTTAGAGAGAGACTGAACGTCCTGTATACCAGGCGAGGTCAGTTAACATCTCATAGCCACCGTGATGATGATGATGAGAGAGAGATACGCAAACTCCTAACATGCAACAGGTGTCAGTCAGAGTCGTGATCGAACCCACGACCTCCTGTACACCAGGCGAGGTAGCTAACATCTCCTAGCCACCGTGATGATGATGAGAGCGAGAGACACGCAACTCCAAATATACAGCAGCAGGCGTCGTCAGGGTCGGGATCGAACCCACGACCTCCTGTACACCAGGCGAGGTAGTCAACATCTCATAGCCACCGCCGCGCTCGATGCAGTCGCGTCCCCAAACTCCAGCGCTGCTGCCGCGTTCCACGGGAAGCGAAGATTGATTCGAGTGTCCAGTCCGAGACCTCTGGACCACCGTCGCTTCATTTCATCCGCGGGTCCCAGCCGCTCGCTAATGGTGGTCCAGGGCACGTGGGAGCGTTTGGGGGGGGGGGGGGGAGAGTGGGTGTCGGTCCCAATCAAGGGTACCTCCAGGTGAGAGATGGAGCCGCCTACCATCGCTCACGGAGTTGTCGCTCGTTACCGGGTTGGAGGGGAGGGAAGGATCCTCCCCCACGACCTTCCCCTCCCACGTGTGAGTGTGTGGGGTGCCACGGTGGCTAGGAGATGTTGGCTACTTCGCCTGGTGTACAGGAGGTCGTGGGTTCGATCCCGACCCTGACGCCTGTTGCTGTAAATTTGGAGTTTGCGTGTGTCTCTCTCTCTCTCTCATCATCATCACGGTGGCTAGGATATGTTAACTACCTCGCCTGGTGTACAGGAGGTCGTGGGTTCGATCCTGACCCTGATGGCACCTGCTGCTGTATATTTGGAGTTTGCGTGTCTCTCTCTCTCATCATCATCACGGTGGCTAGATGTTAACTACCTTGCCTGGTATTCAGGAGGTCGTGGATTCCATCCCGACCCTGACGCCTGCTGCTGCTGTATATTTGGAGTTTGCGTGTCTCTCTCTCTCATCATCATCATCACGGTGGCTAGGAGATGTTAACTACCTCGCCTGGTGTACAGGAGGTCGTGGGTTCGATCCCGAACCTGACGCCTGTTGTACATTTTGAGTTTGTGTGTGTCTCTCTTATCATTATCACGGTGGCTATGAGATGTTAACTACCTCGCCTGGTGTACAGGAGGTCGTGGGTTCGATCCCGAACCTGACGCCTGTTGCTGTAAATTTGGAGTTTGCGTGTCTCTCTCTCTCTCATCATCATCATCACGGTGGCTAGGAGATGTTGGCTACCTCGCCTGGTGTACAGGAGGTCATGGGTTCAATCCAGAACCTGACTGACGCCTGTTGCATATTTGTAGTTTGTGTGTCTCTCTCTCTCTCACCGTGGTCGCGTGGATTTTCCTCTGGGGTTTTCTCCTCTTCCACATCAACAATCTACGTCACGTGCGTATTTTTAAATCCTTTATATTAAGTTCACTTGCTTGCTTGCTTGCGTGCTTACGACCGTGCAAATATTTCGGTCGTTTTTTAACCCACTTCCCGTGATACAATCGAGCTGACATTTTGTACACAGACTCGTTGTGCGTGACAATTTATTTTCGTGAAATTTTTTTCCCATAACTTTACACTTGTTAGGATTTTTTTATATTTAATTACCAATTGCTTAATGGTGGCAGGCAATCATCTGACCCATAGGTGGCAGCCATCTCAAGCCAGAGGACGAGAGGACTCTAGCCGCCACGCATATAAAGGATTTATAGTGAAAAACTTTGTTTTTACGGGTTAATTTTTTACAAGTTATTTTGCCCACTGTTGTTAATGTCCACGACTTCGTTGATGACCTAGGGTCAGAACTACACGGCAGCTCAGAAGGGGCCTCACACCTCTTAACATCAAAATGAAAGTGTAAATATCGTTTTTTAAAAAATATATCAATATGAAACATTAACTTAAGTAAAAAAAAATGCCACGCCGATTTCCATTGCCTGGGTTTCCTCGCTGCTCATCCCTCCGTCTCGCTGCTGCAGCGACAACAACAGCAACAAAGACAAAGATCCCCCGTGTAGCCTACGCTGCCTTGTTCGGGCAAGTGCTTGTTAGCCGGTAGCAGCAGCGCCGATTCAGGCATGAGATGGTGGGGTGGGTTATGCAGCACCGCGCCCGGCCGCTTTTGTCTCTCCCCAGCGGCGAAATTTACACACCACATCAGTTATTCATTTGAGGCTGTGTTTGGTTTGCGGTGGTGGTGGTACAGGTTGTTGTTGTTGTTGGTTGCCTGGCACAGCAGTCAACCCATCGCACCTGCTGGGTCTGTCCCGTGACCTCTTACTGCACCTAGCCTGGCACAGCAGCCGTTAACCCATGGCACCTGCTGGCCTGTCCCGTGACCTCCTACTGCACCTAGCCTGGCACAGCAGTACAACGCATGGCACCACCTGGTCTGCCCCGTGACCTCCTCCTTCTGCACCGAGCCTGGCACAGCACCTGGGTCTGTCCTGTGACCTCCTCCTGCACCTAGCCTGGCACAGCAGTCAACCCATGGCACCTGCGTCTGTCCCGTGACCTCCTGCACCTAGCCTGGCACAGCAGTACAACGCATGGCACCCACCTGGTCTGCCCCGTGACCTCCTCCTTCTGCACCGAGCCTGGCACAGCACCTGGGTCTGTCCTGTGACCTCCTCCTGCACCTAGCCTGGCACAGCAGCTTCTGTCCCGTGACCTCCTGCACCTAGCCTGGCACAGCAGTCAACCCATGGCACCTGCTGGGTCTGTCCCGTGACCTCCTCCTGCACCTAGCCTGGCACAGCAGCAGTACAACCCATGGCATCACCTGAGTCTGTCCCGTGACCTCCTCCTGCACCTAGCCTGGCACAGCAGCAGTACAACCCATGGCATCACCTGAGTCTGTCCCGTGACCTCCTCCTGCACCTAGCCTGGCACAGCAGCCAACCCGTTTGTCGCTGAGCCGGGCATTTAAAATAAAGTGTCACGTTGGGCTGCCACCCCCGTAACTCCTCTTCGCTGTGATGATGGCGAATCAGTAAATACCCCCCCACCATCTACCCCCCCCCCACCTACCCCACCCACCACGTACCCCAACTACCCACCCACCACCTACCCCACCCCCACCTACCCCACCCACCACGTACCCCACCCCCACCTACCCCACCCCCCATCCCACCACCTTCCCACCACCTGGGTCGCTGGGTTCATAGCGCAGCGCGCTGACCGTTACACCACCGCTCCCCA
Source organism: Lethenteron camtschaticum (assembly GCA_018977245.1). Taxonomy (NCBI): domain Eukaryota; kingdom Metazoa; phylum Chordata; class Hyperoartia; order Petromyzontiformes; family Petromyzontidae; genus Lethenteron; species Lethenteron camtschaticum. The sequence continues at coordinate 10,681,536 of MU249573.1, read as the reverse complement.
CACACAGATACACACACAGACACACAGGCACACAGGCTTACACACACACATAGGCACACAGACACACACACAGACACAACAACAACAACCGCCATTCGCCACTAAGTGGCCGTGACGTCACCACGACGCTTGTGCCAGGCCATGTGCACCTTGAGGCCACGAGAAGTGTCGAACGCGCGCTGGCACACACACACACACAGACACACACACAGACACACACAGGCACACACACATACACGTGCACACACACACAGACACACACACATACACACACAGGCACAGACACACACACAGACACACACACACAGGCACACAGACACACACACAGACACACACACACAGACACACACACACAGACACATACACACACACACAGGCACACACAGACACACAGGCACACACACAGGCACACACAGACACACGCACAGGCACACACACAACCACACACACAGACACACACACACAGACACACACACAGGCACGCACACACAGGCACACACACACATACACACAGACACACAGACACACACACACACAGACACACACACCGGCAAGTCAGAGCGGCAGGCATTAGCCCGGGGGAGGGCTTGGGGAATGGGGCTAAAAGGGCCTTCGTGCGAGCGATGGAGGCCATCTGACCCGGAGACACGGAACACGGAGAAGAGAAATAATTCCTGGCTCTAATCCACCGCCCCTATAGGTGTGACGGGGGGTGGGGTGAAGGGTCGGGGCGGGCAGGGGATGATACAGAGATCTCTCTCCCCCATGTAGACTTAGCGGACTGGTGGCCGAACAGCACCGAAACTATAAAATATTAAACGATTAAAAGTAGTAGCAGTAACAGTATTAGCAGCAGTAGCAGCAGCAGCAGTAACAGCAGCAGTAGTAGCAGCAGCAGTAGCAGCAGTAGTAGCAGTAGCAGCAGCAGTAGTAGTAATAGCAGTAATATCAGTAGCAGCAACAGTATCAGCAGCAGTAGTAGTAGCAGCAGTAGTAACAGCAGCAGTAGTAGCAGTAGTAATAGCAGCAGTAGCAGCAGCAGTAGTAGCAACAGCAGTAGTAGCAGCAGCAGCAGAAGTAGCAGGAGTAGCAGCAGTAGTAGCAGCAGCAATAGCAGCAGTAGTAGCAGTAGCAGCAGCAGTAGCAGCAGTAGTAATAGTAATAGCAGTAATATCAGTAGCAGCAACAGTATCAGCAGCAGTAGTAGTAGCAGCAGTAGCAGAAGCAGTAGTAACAGCAGCAGTAGTAGCAGCAGTAGTAGTAGCAGCAGTAGCAGCAACAGTAACAGCAGTAGCAGCAGCAGTAGTAGCAGTAGTAATAGCAGTAGTAGCAGCAGCAGTAGTAGCAGCAGCAGTAGTAGCAGCAGCAGCAGTAGCAGCAGCAGCAGCAGTAGTAGCAGCAGTAGTAGCAGCAGCAGTAGCAGCAGCAGTAATAGTAGCAGCAGCAGTAGTAGCAGTAGTAATAGCAGCAGTAGCAGCAGCAGTAGTAGTAGTAGTAGCAGCAGTACAAGTAGCAGTAGCAGTTACAGTAGTAGCAGCAGCAGTAGTAGCAGTAGTAATAGCAGCAGTAGCAGCAGCAGTAGTAGTAGCAGCAGCAGTAATAGCAGCAGCAGCAGTAGCAGCAGCAGTAGCAGCAGTAGTCGCAGCAGCAGCAGTAGTAGCAGCAACAGTAGTAGTAGCAGCAGTAGCAGCAGCAATAGCAGCAGTAGCAGCAGCAGTAGTAGCAGTAGCAGCAGCAATAGCAGCAGCAGCAGCAGTAGCATCAGCAGCAGAAGTAGCAGCAGTAGTAGCAGCAGTAGCAGCAGCAGTAGTAGCAGCAGCAGTAGCATCAGCAGCAGAAGTAGCAGCAGTAGTAGCAGCAGCAATAGCAGCAGCAGTACTAGTAGCAGCAGTAGTAGTAGCAGCAGTACTAGTAGCAGCAGTAGTAGTAGCAGCAGTACAAGTAACAGTAGTAGCAGCAGCAGAAGCAGCAGCAACAGCAGCAGCATCACAGGACGGGACATTAAAATACTTTTTTTTTCTTTAAACCGAGAAAGAAGCGCATCTCTGCCGTCGCATAATTTGATTTTTAATTTTTAATCTCTCATTTCAATGCGATCCCACAAATGAGTTCCCGGGCAGCGGAATGATTGGGGATTTTTTTCCTACTTTCTTTCCCCTCCCCCTCCCCTTCTCCCCCTCCTCCTTTCTGTTTAATCTCCGAAGCCCCCCCCCGAGTGAGGACAGACCAAGACGAGCCAAGAGCTCAGCATCGGCTCGTCCGGGCGGAAGTAAAACCAAAGCAAAAGAGGCCGAGGTGACCCCCCGAACCCACCCACCTCCTCCTCCTCCCCCAAGTAGCTCAAGGGGAGCCGTGCCCACGGCTCGTGGTGAACAAAGACAAAGATCCCCCGTGTAGCCTCAACAGACTGTAGGGGCAAGTGCTGTTAGCGAGCACTTATGAAGGCCGGAACGGTACACGAGGGGGTGGGTGGCCAGCACCACGCCGACCGCCTTTGTCTCCCCAGTGGCGATGTTTACTACAGCACACCAGGTACTCATTTGAGGCTGAGTCGACCCAGGACCGGTTCAGATAATCGTCAGTGGGCGTTGACCGTGAGCGGGAATCGAACCCTGGTCGCCGGGTTCGTAGCGCAGCGTAGCGCTAACCGCTGCACCACTGCTCCCATTCACACTCGCACGCACGCAGACACACGAATCGGACACGAAACCACGTCCCGCCTCTCCGCAGGAGACAACATTCCCCCTTCCGACGGTCTCTTTTCTGGAACTTCTTTGAGCGCGAAAAAAAACAAACATAAAAACCTCCCCTCGATCCGAGCAACGCGTTCCACTCTTAGGCCCGTTGCAGGTTGGACAGCGCCGTTTGTTGCGAGCCGATTCAAACAAAATGTTGTTGCCTATTTTGGGGGCTCTGGAATAGAGCTGCAAAAACAAGAAGCGACGAGATAACGATGGTAGCATCTTAGCAACAACAACAACAGCAGCAAAATAAGGTAGCGTTTAAACCAATTCCTAATGTTCATTCTTGGTTGCGGTATTACAGGTTGGGCAATGTCTGCACTGGTCCTTTACATTTGCAGGAATCTCTAAAAGCCGTCTGGGTCATAATGTATCAGTTAAACATGTGGTAGGATTTCGCGACCAAATATTATCCATAACGGATGTTTGTGTTGTATTATATTGCGTAAATATACATTGTGTGCCGTCAAACCCGCCACCACCCACCCGGCACGGCCCCCAAATCGGCGAGGGGGTTGGTGTCGCGTGAAACACGACGTGGTCATCGTCTTTGGCTCCTTCGGTAAAAGTCACGTGGGTAGAAATAAAATAAAATTAAACAAATCACGACGTTTCGATCGCAAACACAAGCGAACTTCATCAGGTGGGACGACCACAGCAAGAAAAAGTAACCCGTAAAAGCAAAGTTTTTCACTATAAATCCTTTATATGCGTGGCATCGGTTTTATTTTATTATTCATTTCTGTTTTTTCTTGAGTAAGAGTTTCATTTTTTATCACATTGGTATTTTAAAATAAATAAGAAAACAAAAAATTTCCTAAAAAGTGGAAAATTTAGGAAATTTTTTCACGAAAATAAATTGTCACGCACAACGAGTCTGTGTGCAAAAATGTCAGCTCGATTGGATCACGGGAAGTGGGTTAAAAAACGACCGAAAGATTTGCACGGTCGTAAGCGCGCAAGCAAGCAAGCAAGTGAACTTAATATAAAGGATTTAAAAAGCTCAAGTCGGCGAGAGAGTTGCCGTGGCAACAGGTTATATAGGTAAGAGAGGGGAGGAGGCAAGGGGGGAGAGATAGAGAGGGGGGATAGGGGGAGTGGGGGCCACGTGAGCGCTAGGGGGGAGGAGGGACGTGGGCGGGGGTAACAGTAAACCGGCAGGTAACGATGGAAACAACCACAACAACAACAACCAGTTAAGGCATTACCTGGTTCAAGTTCAAGTTCATTTCTTTGGTGTAGCCCTGTGAGCCATTCGGCTCTTGAATCGGGTGCAACCGCAACAAACGATAAGTATAACCCGTAAAAACAAAGTTTTTCACTCTAAATCCTTTATATGCGTGGCGGCTAGAGTCCTCTCGTCCTCTGGCTTGAGATGGCTGCCACCTATGGGTCAGATGATTGTCTGCCAGTATTAAGCAATTGGTAATTAAATATTTAATTTGTTTTCCCTAAACAGTGTAAACGAACAATAATTGTCTCGCACAACGAGTCTGTGTGCAAAATGTCAGCTCGATTGGATCACGGGAAGTGGGTTAAAAAACGACCGAAAGATTTGCACGGTCGTAAGCAAGCAAGCATGCAAGCAAGCAAGCACGCAAGCAAGCAAACGAACTTAATATAAAGGATAAAAAAAACATGAACAAAAAACATCTAAGTGAATATGCGACTGAGTGCAAACAGAAAATCCAAGAAAGATAACATCCTTCCAATGATTGCTCAACTTGTATCCATCTTCTCGGTTGAAGTTTGTCTGTGTTATATATCTGGATGGCTTCATGAACAAACCTTTGATAGTAGCCGAAGGTTTGCAGAGTACCTGGTCTCGAAAAAAACAATATCATGCGAGCCCACAGCGTTATAGCAATGGTCAGCCACGGCAGAGGTATTAGTTCTGCCGTGTTTCAGATCTGCCTTGTGTTTGCGGACACGGTCCGAGACATGTCGTTACGTTTCCCCAATGTAACTGCTACCGCAGGTACAACTCAGTCACAGCACTCACCGGTTGCGCGTTGGAGAGTGAAGCCTGCAAGGGTTACGATGCTGGTGGCGGGTGTGGTGGGTTTGACGGCACGTTCATATTTACACGATCTAACCTACAACAACAACAACAAACACTCCAATTATTGTGGATTATAATTGACATTCCAAAATTTTCTTTATAATTTAGATTCATCATTTATACAGAGTGCCTAAAAAATGCTTTCACACTTTCTGAGAATGTTGTAACAACCCCGCGACCACCTGGAGAAAATTCCAGGGCACCGTTGACAACGATGGCCAACAAATAGGAGCCTCTTTGACTTGTCGAAGCTATGGACACACATTTGTTACCATGGTGTAGAGGAGCGAAATGGGGACGTGACGTCAGGTGTGCCGATCAGTGCGATGACGTCACGTCTCCTAGGCTACTTAAGGGAGACCCCGTGACGTAAGCGGGGTCACCGTGGAACGGGTAGAGTAAGCATGGTGAAGAGGAAACCAGTGGGTAGAGAGAGGGATCGAATATGGAGTCTGGGGAGAAGCCGGTGGTAGCAGCCGTAGAGGTGCTTCTCTCTCCGCTCGGTGGAGTCGGCAGAGTCCACGATCCGACACGAGAGAGAGAGAGAGACCGGAGTTAGTCGGCAGGGACCCGGACTCAGAGTGGGACCCAAGCCCCTACGAGTTGTGTACCTTGTGTGTTATTGATAAGCTTTAATAAACCCTGGCGAAAGCCCATAACTTACCTGTCGTCTCCGAGTGCGTCCGTGGGAACTTCTCTACAATGGTACCGATGCCTTCAATGTAATGCCACGGGATGTTACATTGGAGCTGTGCATGGTACCAATGTAATGCCACGGGATGTTACATTGGAGCTGTCCATGGTACCAATGCCTTCAATGTAATGCCACGGGTTTGTTACATTGGAGCTGTCCATGGTTCCAATACCTTCAATGTAATGCCACGGGATGTTACATTGGAGCTGTGCATGGTACCAATGTCTTCAATGTAATGTCACGGGATGTTACATATGGAGCTGTTCATGGTACCAATGCCTTCAATGTAATGCCACGGGATGTTACATTGGAGCTGTGCATGGTACCAATGCCTTCAATGTAATGCCACGGGATGTTACATTGGAGCTTTCCATGGTACTAATGCCTTCAATGTAATGCCACGGGATGTTACATTGGAGCTGTGCATGGTACTAATGCCTTCAATGTAATGCCACGGGTTTGTTACATTGGAGCTGTTCATGGTACCAATGCCCTCAATGTAATGCCACAGGATGTTACATTGGAGCTGTGCATGGTACCGATGCCTTCAATGTAATGCCACGGGATGTTACATTGGAGCTGTCCATGGTACCGATGCCTTCAATGTAATGCCACGGGATGTTACATTGGAGCTGTCCATGGTACCGATGCCTTCAATGTAATGCCACGGGATGTTACATTGGAGCTGTGCATGGTACCGATGCCTTCATTGTAATGCCACGGGATGTTACATTGGAGCTGTGCATGGTACCAATGTTTTCAGTGTAATGCCACGGGATGTTACATTGGAGCTGTCCATGGTACCAATGCCTTCAATGTAATGCCACGGGATGTTGCATTGGAGCTGTCCATGGTACCAATGCCTTCAATGCAATGTCACGGGATGTTACATTGGAGCTTTCCATGGTACCAATGCCTTCAATGTAACGGCACGGGATGTTACATTGGAGCTTTCCATGGTACCAATGCCTTCAATGTAATGGCACGGGATGTTACATTGGAGCTTTCCATAGTACCAATGCCTTCAATGTAACGGCACGGGATGTTACATTGGAGCTGTCCATGGTACCAATGCCTTCATTGTAATGCCACGGGATGTTACATTGGAGCTGTGCATGGTACCAATGCCTTCATTGTAATGCCACGGGATGTTACATTGGAGCTGTGCATGGCACCAATGTCTTCAATGTAATGTCACGGGATGTTACATTGGAGCTTCCATGGTACCAATGCCTTCAATGTAACGGCACGGGATGTTACATTGGAGCTGTCCATGGTATCAATGCCTTCAATGTAATGCCACAGGATGTTACATTGGAGCTGTGCATGGTACCAATGCCTTCAATGTAACGGCACGGGATGTTACATTGAAGCTTTCCATGGTACCAATGCCTTCAATGTAATGGCACGGGATGTTACATTGGAGCTTTCCATGGTACCAATGCCTTCAATGTAACGGCACGGGATGTTACATTGGAGCTGTCCATGGTACCAATGCCTTCATTGTAATGCCACGGGATGTTACATTGGAGCTGTGCATGGTACCAATGCCTTCATTGTAATGCCACGGGATGTTACATTGGAGCTGTGCATGGCACCAATGTCTTCAATGTAATGTCACGGGATGTTACATTGGAGCTTTCCATGGTACCAATGCCTTCAATGTAACGGCACGGGATGTTACATTGGAGCTGTCCATGGTATCAATGCCTTCAATGTAATGCCACAGGATGTTACATTGGAGCTGTGCATGGTACCAATGCCTTCAATGTAACGGCACGGGATGTTACATTGGAGCTTCCATGGTACCAATGCCTTCAATGTAATGCCACGGGATGTTACATTGGAGCTTTCCATGGTACCAATGCCTTCAATGTAATGCCACGGGATGTTACATTGGAGCTGTGCATGGTACCAATGCCTTCATTGTAATGCCACGGGATGTTACATTGGAGCTGTCCATGGTACCAATGCCTCAATGTAATGCCACAGGATGTTACATTGGAGCTGTGCATGGTACCAATGCCTTCAATGTAATGCCACGGGATGTTACATTGGAGCTTTCCATGGTACCAATGCCTTCAATGTAACGCCACGGGATGTTACATTGGAGCTGTGCATGGTACCGATGCCTTCAATGTAATGCCACGGGATGTTACATTGGAGCTGTGCATGGTACCGATGCCTTCAATGTAATGCCACGGGATGTTACATTGGAGCTGTGCATGGTACCAATGTTTTCAGTGTAATGCCACGGGATGTTACATTGGAGCTGTGCATGGTACCAATGCCTTCAATGTAATGCCACGGGATGTTACATTGGAGCTGTGCATGGTACCAATGCCTTCAATGTAATGCACGGGATGTTACATTGGAGCTGTCCATGGTACCAATGCCTTCAATGTAATGCCACGGGATGTTGCATTGGAGCTGTCCATGGTACCAATGCCTTCAATGCAATGTCACGGGATGTTACATTGGAGCTTTCCATGGTACCAATGCCTTCAATGTAATGGCACGGGATGTTACATTGGAGCTTCCATGGTACCAATGCCTTCAATGTAACGCACGGGATGTTACATTGGAGCTGTCCATGGTACCATGCCTTCAATGTAATGCACGGGATGTTACATTGGAGCTTTCCATGGTACAATGCCTTCAATGTAATGGCACGGGATGTTACATTGGAGCTGTGCATGGTACCAATGCCTTCAATGTAATGGCACGGGATGTTACATTGGAGCTGTCCATGGTACCAATGCCTTCAATGTAATGCCACGGGATGTTACATTGGAGCTTTCCATGGTACCAATGCCTTCATGTAATGCCACGGGATGTTACATTGGAGCTTTCCATGGTACCAATGCCTTCAATGTAATGGCACGGGATGTTACATTGGAGCTTTCCATGGTACCAATGCCTTCAATGTAACGGCACGGGATGTTACATTGGAGCTGTCCATGGTACCGATGCCTTCAATGTAATGTCACGGGATGTTACATTGGAGCTTTCCATGGTACTAATGCCTTCAATGTAATGGCACGGGATGTTACATTGGAGCTGTGCATGGTACCAATGCCTTCAATGTAATGGCACGGGATGTTACATTGGAGCTGTCCATGGTACCAATGCCTTCAATGTAATGCCACGGGATGTTACATTGGAGCTGTCCATGGTACCAATGTCATTCAATGTAATGTCACGGGATGTTACATTGGAGCTGTGCATGGTACCAATGCCTTCAATGTAATGCCACGGGATGTTACATTGGAGCTGTGCATGGTACCAATGCCTTCAATGTAATGCCACGGGATGTTACATTGGAGCTGTCCATGGTACCAATGCCTTCAATGTAATGCCACGGGCTGTTACATTGGAGCTGTCCATGGTACCAATGCCTTCAATGTAATGCCACGGGCTGTTACATTGGAGCTGTCCATGGTACCAATGCCTTCAATGTAATGCACGGGATGTTACATTGGAGCTGTGCATGGTACTAATGTCTTCAATGTAATGTCACGGGATGTTACATTGGAGCTGTGCATGGTACCAATGCCTTCAATGTAATGCCACGGGATGTTACATATGGAGCTTTCCATGGTACCAATGCCTTCAATGTAATGGCACGGGATGTTACATTGGAGCTGTGCATGGTACCAATGTCTTCAATGTAATGTCACGGGATGTTACATTGGAGCTGTGCATGGTACCAATGCCTTCAATGTCATGCCACGGGATGTTACATATGGAGCTTTCCATGGTACCAATGCCTTCAATGTAATGCACGGGATGTTACATTGGAGCTGTATATGGTACCAATGCCTTCAATATAATGCCCAGGGATGTTACATTGGAGCTGTATATGGTACCAATGCCTTCAATGTAATGCCACGGGATGTTACATTGGAGCTGTGCATGGTACCAATGTCTTCAATGTAATGTCACGGGATGTTACATTGGAGCTGTGCATGGTACCAATGCCTTCAATGTAATGCCACGGGATGTTACATATGGAGCTTTCCATGGTACCAATGCCTTCAATGTAATGGCACGGGATGTTACATTGGAGCTGTGCATGGTACCGATGCCTTCAATGCAATGCCACGGGATGTTACATTGGAGCTTTCCATGGTACCAATGCCTTCAATGTAATGCCACGGGATGTTACATTGGAGCTTTCCATGGTACCAATGCCTTCAATGTAATGCCACGGGATGTTACATTGGAGCTGTGCATGGTACCGATGCCTTCAATGTAATGCCACGGGATGTTACATTGGAGCTGTATATGGTACCAATGCCTTCAATGTAATGCCAGGGATGTTACATTGGAGCTGTATATGGTACCAATGCCTTCAATGTAATGCCACGGGATGTTACATTGGAGCTGTGCATGGTACCAATGCCTTCAATGTAATGCCACGGGATGTTACATTGGAGCTGTGCATGGTACCAATGCCTTCAATGTAATGCCACGGGATGTTACATTGGAGCTGTGCATGGTACCAATGCCTTCAATGTAATGCCACGGGATGTTACATTGGAGCTTTCCATGGTACCAATGCCTTCAATGTAATGCCACGGGATGTTACATTGGAGCTTTCCATGGTACCAATGCCTTCAATGTAACGGCACGGGATGTTACATTGGAGCTGTGCATGGTACCAATGCCTTCAATGTAATGGCACGGGATGTTACATTGGAGCTGTATATGGTACCAATGTTTTCAGTGTAATGTCACGGGATGTTACATTGGAGCTGTGCATGGTACCAATGCCTTCAATGTAATGCCACAGCGTGTTATCATGTCACAGTGCTATTTTCCAGGTTTTTTCCATTCAAAACGATCGTCTCAATCTCGATTTGAAGCTTTCGCGACTGCACGAATCCATACTCTTTGGTTCTTTCGGTGAAGTCACGTCGGTAGCAGTTCCTCTGCTGGATTTTTTTCGCCGCCCGAGGACGACCGCTCGTGTTGCGATCTGAACTTCGTGATATATTATTTTTATTTAGTTTTATTGTTCTACCTGCGTGACTTTACCGAAAGAACCACACAGCACGATAGCGTGTTAAACATTTGTTTAAGCACCCTGTGTTAATCATTTATAACATATACATGTATGATTATATTTAGAATTAATATTTATGCGCAGACAGCCTTCTTCAACTCAAGGTTATGCCAAGGATGGTTCTCAATTTTTTCTGGGGGGGGGGGCTTACTTTACCTAACCCCCTTTGTGGAATTGAGTTCCGTGCATAGAAAGAAAGAAAAAGAACTCGTCAATGGAGTTAAGCAAGCACCCCAATATAGAACCGTAGAGCTTGGGAAATTGTTGGAGATGAGGCCTTACTCGCCTAGACACGCGTGGTGGGGGTTTTCTCCGTGGCTCTCGGGGCTTTCCTCCCGTATGCATATAGGATCGCAGAGCTCGGGAAAATATTTTTCTCACCCGGTTCAGGTTGTCTCCCCCACGAACCGTGCGGCGCGTTACTAATTAGGCTGCTGAATTAATAACAACAACAACAACAAACAAAAACAAACACGCAAATAAATATGTAATTTTGAAAAAAAAAACTAATTTTAATTAATTCCCACGCCGGATATTTATCACTAAAGGCAGACGCAGAGCGAAATCTCCGGAGTGCTTTGAGATTAGTTGCTGCTGCTGCTGATTACAAACAACGCAGTGCCTGTTTGTTTTGTTGCTTTATAATGGTAGTGCTGCTGATAATCATAATCATAATAAAGGGCAATTATTTTCCCAGTAAATCCTCGAATGGAAGTGCCCGCAGGGCGACAGTGGGAATGTTTTCGGCCAAATGACTTCATCAACGCACACGTGGGGGTTCAGGGAAGCGCGCTTGAGCACACACAGCGACAATACGCAATGCGTTCATACGAAGGAGGGGGGGAAGGTGGTGACAACGCTTTCACAGCAGCGCCGCACGGATGGATTTTAATCATTGCAGCGAGCGGACCAAATCTACTATTTTGCTTTGACTTAAACCGTGGGGTTGGTCAGAAGGCATTGGCACCATGAATAGCCTCATATGTAACACGCTGTGGTATTACATTGAAGGCATTGGTATCATGGATAGCCTTCTATGTAACACGCTGTGATATTACATTGAAGGCATTGGTACCATGGATAGCCTCCTATGTAACACGCTGTGGTATTACATTGAAGCATTGGTATCATGGATAGCCTCCTATGTAACACTCTGTGGTATTACATTGAAGGTATTGGTACCATGGATAGCCTCATATGTAACACGCTGTGGTATTACATTGAATGCATTGGTATCATGGATAGCCTCCTATGTAACACGCTGTGGTATTACATTGAATGCATTGGTACCATGGATAGCCTCCTATGTAACTCGCTGTGGTATTACATTGAATGCATTGGTACAATGGATAGCCTTCTATGTAACACTCTGTGGTATTACATTGCCGGCATTGGTACCATGGATAGCCTCCTATGTAACACGCTGTGGTATTACATTGAAGGTATTGGTACCATGGATAGCCTCCTATGTAACACGCTGTGGTATTACATTGAAGGTATTGGTACCATGGATAGCCTCATATGTAACACGCTGTGGTATTACATTGAAGGCATTGGTATCATGGATAGCCTCCTATGTAACACGCTGTGGTATTACATTGAAGGGATTGGTACCATGAATAGCCTCCTATGTAACACGCTGTGGTATTACATTGAAGGGATTGGTACATGAATAGCCTCCTATGTAACACGCTGTGGTATTACATTGAAGGCATTGGTATCATGAATAGCCTCCTATGTAACACGCTGTGGTATTACATTGAAGGTATTGGTACCATGAATAGCCTCTTATGTAACACGCTGTGGTATTACATTGAAGGTATTGGTACCATGGATAGCCTCCTATGTAACACGCTGTGGTATTACATTGAAGGTATTGGTACCATGGGTAGCCTCCTATGTAACACGCTGTGGTATTACATTGAAGGCATTGGTACCATAGACAGCTCTACATCTAACACGATATATTTACAATATAGAGATTGGTTCCATGGATAGCTTTCTATGTAAGATGCTGGGCATTACATTCCTTTAATTGGTACCATGGACAGCTCCATATGTACCATGCTGGCTTTAAAATGGAAGAATTGTACTATGGGCAGCTTCATGTATAACATGCTGGGTTTACGATGTAAGTATTCTACTATGGACAGCTTCATGTATAACATTCTGGCTTTACGATGTAAGTATTCTACTATGGACAGCTTCATATGTAACATGCTGGCTTTATGATGTAAGTATTGTACTATGGGCAGCTTCATATGTAACATGCTGGCTTTATGATGTAAGTATTGTACTATGGACAGCTTCATATGTAACATGCTGGCTTTATGATGTAAGTATTGTACTATGGGCAGCTTCATGTATAACATGCTGGGTTTATGATGTAAGTATTGTACTATGGGCAGCTTCATATGTAACATGCTGGCTGGACAATACATGCATTGCTATCATTGACAGCTAACCTAACTACGCAACACGCTGGACTGACAATGTAGGTATTGGTATCACGAACAACCCTCCCCCTCNGTGTAACTTGCTTGCTTTACATTGCAACAAGGTATTGGCACCATCTTCTTGGTTCTTTCGGTAAAGTCACGTAGAAGGGAAATAATAAAATAATAAAATAAACATAATGAAATAAAATTCATCTTGGTTCTTTCGGAAGCACGTAGAAGGGAAATAATAAAATAATAAAATATAACATAATAAAATAAAATTCTCACGTTTCGGCCACAACGCAACTTTACCGAAAGAAGCGTGAAGATGAATGCTTGCCGTGACGAAACGTCGTGAGACTTGTATTTTATTAAGTTTTATTTTTATTATTTTATTATTTCCCTTCCACGCGACTTTACCGAAAGAACAAGAAGCTGAATCCCTGCAGTCACGAACGCTTTAAATCGAAAAGTATTGGCACCATTTGACGGCTCCCTTGGCAACGCGATGGCTGTACAACGATGACTGCTTGCTTGGGACCCCCCCCCCAGGCAGCTGCTGGCGAACGAGTCGAGATCGTCGCGCCGGCGGTCGGCCGCTTGGAGCCCTGCCCAGGATGGATTGGCCGGCGTCGCGGGCCAGGTCGCAGCCTATTTGTGTCACAGTCACGCCAAGCCCATCGCAAAGCCTAGAGAGACACATAAGATCACTACCCCACCCCCCCTACCCACCACCCCATTGATATCTTGCTCAGTGGAATGACCAACGGTTAGCACGGGGGTCAGAGACCTCCGTTCGAGGTAATACTGCGGCTTTGTCGCCTTGAATTGTCCCGTTTATATATTTTTTATTTTTTTTTGCTCTTGCTGTTTCTGGACGTGGGAGGAGGGTGTCTGAGTAGGAGGAGGAGTAGGAGGAGAAGGAGCAGGCTGATGTGTAAGTGTAGAGCATCAACTCTACACTCGAACTCGAGGTGCTCGTTGAACCAGACGAACGCAGAGGCAGGGTGATACCTCCTGCGTGCAGAGCTCGGTGGGAGGCTGTGGGTCGTTGTGTGAGTCTATGGTCTCTGTGTGAGTCTATGGGTCCTGTGTGAGTCTGTGGGTCTCTGTGTGAGTCTATGGGTCTCTGTATGAGTCTATGGGTCTCTGTGTGAGTCTATAGGTCTCTGCGTGAGTCTATGGGTCTCTGTGTGAGTCTATGGGTCTCTGTGCGAGTCTATGGGTCTCTGTGCGAGTCTATGGGTCTCTGTGTGAGTCTATGGGTCTCTGTGCGAGTCTTTGGGTTTCTTTGCGAGTCTATGGGNCTCTGTACGAGTCTATGGGTCTCTGAGTGAGTCTGTGGTTCGCTGCGTGAGTCTATAGGACTCTGTGTGAGTCTAAGGGTCTCTGTGTGAGTCTACGGGTATCTGTGTGAGTCTATGTGTCTCTGTGTGAGTCTATAGGTCTCTGTGTGAGTCTATGGTCTCTGTTGAGTCTATGGGTCTCTGTNTGAGTCTATGGTCTCTGATGAGTTTATCGTGTCTCTGTGTGAGTATATGNGTCTCTATGTGAGTCTATGGATCTCTGTGTGAGTCTGTGGGGTCTCTGTGTGAGTCTATGGGTCTCTGTGTGATCATGGGTCTTGTGCGAGTCTATGGGTCTCTGTGTGATCTATGGGTCTCTGTGTGAGTCTTTGGGTCTCTGTGCGAGTCTATGGGTCTCTGCGTGAGTCTACGGGTCTCTGTGTGAGTCTTTGGTTTCTTTGCGAGTATATGGGTCTCGTACGAGTCTATGGGTCTCTGTGTGAGTCTGTGGGTTTCTGTGTTAGTCTATGGGTCTCTGCGTGATGGTCTACGGGTCTCTGNGTGGTCTACGGTATCTGTGTGGTCTATGGGTCTCTGTGCGAGTATATGGGTCTCTGTACGAGTCTATGGGTCTCTGCGTGAGTCTATGGGTCTTGCTTGAGTCTATGGGTCTCTGTGTGAGTCTGTGNGGTCTCTGTGTGGTCTATGGGTCTCTATGTGACCGTCTATGGGTCTCTGTGTGAGTCTGTGGGTCTCTGTGTGGTCTATGGGTCTCTGTGTGAGCCATGTTGGTGGTGGTGGAGGTGGTGCCCATGGTGGTGGTCGTGGTGGTGGTGGTCGTGGTGGTGGTGGAGGTGGTGGTGGTGGAGGTGGTGCCGGTGGTGGTGGTCCTGGTGGAGGTGGCCGTGGTGGTGCCGGAGGTGGTAGTAGTGGTGGTTGTGGTGGTGGCCGTGGTGGTGGTGGCGGCAGCGCCTGAAACCGAACTCCCGGGGAGGCCCTTCGCTCCGAAACGAATCCAAATCCATTCCGTGTGGGCGACAAATTCCCGGGCGATGAACATTCTACGGATGCTGCTGCTGCTGCTGCCGCTGCCGCTGCCGCTGCTGCTGCCGCTGCTGCTGCTGCTGCTACTGCCACGGCTGCAACTCGATCGAGCCAGGGAGAAGCGGATTCATTCCGTGGGTCGCGACCTCTACCGTGCGCACGCCTTTTCCTGCCACGCGATGTGATGATGATTGTTTTCAATTTGTTTGGGTCGTCGTCCCAATTATGACCATCGTGTAGGGTTTGATACAATGACGAAGGGATCAGAATCAGAATATTGCATTTGTACCGCAGGAGGACCTCCGATGGGCATTTGAGATCTTTTTTAAATCCTTTATATTAAGTTCGCTTGCTTGCTTGCTTGCTTGCTTGCTTTCGACCGTGCAAACCTTTCGGTCGTTTTTTAACCCACTTCCCGTGATCCAATCGAGCTGACATTTTGCACACAGACTCGTTGTGCGAGACAATTAATGTTCGTGAAAATTTTTTTCCAAAATTTTACACTGTTTAGGGAAAACAAATTAAATATTGAATTACCAATTGTTAAATACTGCAGACAATCATCTGACCCATAGGTGGCAGCCATCTCAAGCCAGAGGACGAGAGGACTCTAGCAGCCACGCATATAAAGGATTTAGAGTGAAAAACTTTGTTTTTACGGGTTATACTTATTGTTTATGAGACCTCCTTTACCAGTGGCAAAATATAGTGATAGGTGTTTACCCTTTCAACTGGTACAAAAACTGACACCTTTATATAAGGCATCATGTCATAGTGTAAATGATTACCCGAGCTCTCAATACTCTGATAGTGCGCTGTCTTTGAGTTGTACGCCTTTTGGCGTCATCTGGTCCAACACCAATGGAGACTAGGCTCTAAGAAAAGCTGCTCGGCTGTGGCCAAAACTTCAAGGAAGTGCATATCATTACCATCATCAGAATTGTTTCTTTTTGTTTGCATTTTGACTGCTTGTGTTGTGGTTATTGCAAACATGATGCCTTGTATAAAGGTGTCAGATTTGTACCAGTTGAAAGGCTAAAAACCTATCACTATCTTTTTTGTTAGTTTGTTTGTTTTAAACCCACCGATGATGATCCAGTTAAGGGGGCACGTGGTCAGAACGTCGCAACAGCAAACGCAAGCGTCGTGCAGAGTACATGAAAGGTGAATAACAGATCGACAGAAAGCACGTATAAGTGAGGCCAAAATATCCCCTTCCTGGCAGGAAAGAAAGAAGCCGTCGAGGTGGTAGTGGTGGATTTCGTTCAGAAGCCACGGGCCGATCGCGACTGATGGCGCAGCAGGAGGAGGCTCGTCACGCGCAGATTTTATAGCAGCGCAGACATTCATCTCAATCATCTCAGCGCACGTTTGTTCCACTGATGGCCTCGAGTGCGCCCCCCCNACCATCATACCCCCCNATCTCCCCCCCCCCTTTCTCTCCCAGACAAACACAAAAGTGAAAACACCGCCCATCACCGTTACCACCACCATCACCACCCCCCACCACTCCCACCACTACCACATCACCACCACCTCCACCACCACCATCACCACCTCCACCACTACCTCCACCACCACCATACCACCATCACCACCACCCCCCACACCCCACCCCNACCACCCCACCATAATCATGCTGCTTGTCCAACCTCACCTCCCCTTCCCGAAATCTTCTCAAACTGTGTGGTGGGCCCTGTCACACACAAAGACAAAGATCCCCGGTATAGCCTCTAACAGACTGTAGGGCAAGTGCTGTTAGCGAGCACCTATGAAGGTCGGCACGGCACACGAGGGGGTGGGTGGCCAACACCACGCCCGCCGCCTTTGTCTCCCCAGTGGCGATGTTTACTACATACCACGCAAGGTTACTCATTTGAGGCTGGGTCGACCTAGGAGAGGCCCAGGACCCGGTCCAGATAATCACCACTGCTGTTGGTGGCTGTGAGCGGGAATCGAACTCGGGTGGTCGCTGGGTTTCTTAGCGCAGCGCGTTAACCACTGCGCCACCGCTCCCAAGCATCTACAAAAATACAAAGATCCCCGTGTAGCCTTAACAGACTGTAGGGGCAAGTGCTGTTAGCGAGCAGCACCTATGAAGGCCGGCACGGCACACGAGGGGTGGGTGGCCAACACCACGCCATGTGTTTACACCTCGCACCAGGTACTCATTTGAGGCTGAGTCGACCTATGCGCAGAGACACAAAGACAAAGATCCCCCCCACCCCGCCCCGTAAAGTTGAACACGTGGCAGGCTTTCGCGACGCAACATCAGCCACAATCGAGGTGGTGCCGTGGGGGTGCGCTAACCGCTGCGCCACCGCTCCTTAAGGAACTCCAGACACGGCCGTTCTAATGAACGCGCCCGTGATGAAATTTCGCGCGCGCGTTTTCGTAACGACCCCTAATCAAAGCGCAATTATATTTCTCATTTGCATAATTGCGCTCCTTTTCAAGCGAGCGCCGTTGGTGAAAACGGGCCCGCTGCCACCACGTGACGCACGGCTGGTGCTGCTGATGATGATGATGCTGCTGATGTTGATGCTGATGATGCTGCTGCTGATGCTGTTGATGATGCTGTACTGATGATGATGCTGCTACTGATGCTGATGCTACTGATGTTGCTGCTGCTGATGATGCTGCTGATGTTGCTGCTGATGATGCTGCTGATGTTGTTGATGCTGCTGATGATGCTGCTGCTGATGATGATGCTGCTGATGCTGCTGATGATGCTGCTGATGTTGATGTTGCTGAGGCTGCTGATGCTGGTGCTGCTGCTGATGCTGCTGCTGATGCTGCTGATGCTGATGATGCTGGTACTGATGCTGCTACTGATGCTGCTGATGCTGCTACTGATGCTGTTGATGCTGCTGATGCTGCTGCTACTGATGCTGCTGCTGATGCTTGATGCTGCTGCTACTGATGCTGGTGCTGATGCTGCTGATGCTGCTGCTACTGATGCTGCTGATGCTGATGCTGCTGATGCTGCTGCTACTGATGATGCTGCTGCTGCTGCTGCTGATGCTGCTGCTACTGATGCTGCTGCTACTGCGCTTGCTACTGACGCTGCTGCTGATGATGCTCCTGATGCAGCTGATGATGCTACTGATGCTGCTGACGCTACTACTGCTGATGCTACTGATGCTGCTGTTACTGATGCTGCTATTGCTGATGCTACTGATGCTGATGATGCTGCTGCTACTGCTCTTGATACTGACTCTGCTGCTGCTGCNACTGATGCTGCTACTGATGCAGCTGATGATGCTACTGATGATGCTGCTGATTCTGCTACTTCTGCTGATGCTACTGATGCTGCAACTACGTTTAATACTGCTATAATTACTGCTGCTGCTGGTACTACCGCTGCTGATGGTGTGACTGCTGCGGGTACGACTGCTGCTGCTGTTGTTACTGATGCTGGTGATGCTACTGCTGCAGCTGCTATGGCTACCATGGGCTCGCATAGACTGGACCGTGATGAAACGGGTTTCCTAAGGGTAGTGAGTTGATGGCTTCAACCCGGTCACCAGTGACTCACACAGAGACCCATAGACTCACGCAGAGACCCATAGACTCACACAGCGACCATAAACTCACACAGAGACCTGTAGACTCACACATAGACCCATAGACTCACACAGAGACCCACAGACTCACAAGAGACCCACAGACTCACACAGAGACTCAGACTCACAGAGACCCACAGACTCACACAGAGACTCATAGACTCACACAGAGACTCACACTCACACAGAGACCCATAGACTCAGAGTCATAGACTCACACAGAGACCCATAGACTCACACAGAGACACATAGACTCACACAGAGATCCATTGACTTACACAGAGACCCATAGAATCACACAGAGACTCATAGACTCACACAGAGACCCACAGACTCACACACAGACCATAGACTCAGACAGAGAGCCATAGACTCACACAGAGACCCATATACTCACACAGAGACCCATAGACTCACACAGAGACCCATAGACTCACACAGAGACCCACAGACTCAGACAGAAAGCCATAGACTCACACAGAGACGCACAGACTCACACGCANAGAGACCCATAGACTCGCACAGAGACCCATAGACTCACACGGAGACCCATAGACTCACACAGAGACCCATATACTCACACAGAGACCCATAGACTCGCACAGAGACCCATAGACTCACACAGAGACCCACAGACTCAGACAGAAAGCCATAGACTCACACAGAGACGCACAGACTCACACGCACAGAGACCCATAGACTCGCACAGAGACCCATAGACTCACACGGAGACCCATAGACTCACACAGAGACCCATAGATTCACACAAAGACCCATAGACTCACACAGAGACCCATAGATTCACACAGAGACACATAGATTCACACAGAGACCCATAGACTACACAGAGACCCATAGATTCACAGAGACCCATAGGCTCACACAGAGACCCATAGATTCACACAGAGACCCATATACTCACACAGAGACCCAGACTCACGCAGCGGCTGATAGACTCACATCGAGACTGCCACATCACTCCCCCCCCCACCATCACTCCACCATCACTCCCCCTCATCACTGCCACATTCATCACTCCCCCATCATCACTCCCCCCCCATCAACACTCCCCATCACTACCCTCATCACTGCCACATCCATCACTCCCCATCATCACTCCCCNTCCCCCCCCACCATCACTCCACCATCACTCCCCTCATCACTGCCACATTCATCACTCCCCCATCAACACTCCCCNCCCCCATCATCCCCCATCACTCCCCATCACTCCCCTCATCACTGCCACATCCATCACTCCCCATCATCACTTCCCCTCCCCCATCAACACTCCACATCCATCACTCCCCCATCATCACTTCCCCTCCCCCATCAACACTCCACACATCACTCCCCATCACTCCCCATCACTCCCCNTCATCACTGCCAAATCCATCACTCCCTTCCCNAGCGTTCCCNAGGGACCCGTAGCATCCTCTCAGTTGCCAGGGCAACGCAGCCAAATTTACCAGCAAATTAGCCACCAGATGGGGGTGTGGGGGGGGGNCTGGGGGGAATCTCCCCCCCCCNACATCCCTCCAGCCAGCCCCCACATCCGTAATAACAGCAATGACAACAATAATTATGAGGGAGCGCGCTGGTGAAATTAAAGCACCGAGGAACACAACAGACAAAGATCCCCCGTGTAGGCTTTACCAGGCTGTGTGGAAGGGGCAAGTGCTGTTAGCGAGCAGCACACAAACACAACAGACAAAGATCCCCGTGTAGCCTTCTGCAGGCTGTGTGGAGGGGCAAGTGCTGTTAGCGAGCTGCACACAAACACAACAGACAAAGATCCCCCGTGTAGGCTTTAGCAGGCTGTGTGGAAGGGCAAGTGCTGTTAGCGAACAGCACACAAACACAACAGACAAAGATCCCCGTGTAGGCTTCAGCAGGCTGTGTTGAGGGCAAGTGCTGTAAGGGAGCTGCACACAAACACAACAGACAAAGGTCCCCGTGTAGGCTTTAGCAGGTTGTGTTGAGGGGCAAGTGCTGTCTTCCCGATGCTGACGTTTCACGCACACTCATTTCAGGCCGAGGGGACTTAGGGGCACGGGCCCCCGGGAATGGTTCAGACATCGGTGGCCGATGTTGTCGGAAGCGAACTTGGGTCGGTAAACCCCCCCGGGGGGGGGGNCTCCGTTGGTCAACGCAAACTGCGCTAACCGCAGCGCCACCGTTCTCCCCGCTTCTTGAAAGCGCCTCTTAGCAAGGCCGTAATTATAATACATATTGGGGGGAGGGGGCACAACCCCCCCCCAATATTCAAATATGCTCAAAATGTCCCCCCCTCCCAATATATTGCTGTAAAATAGATGTATGTTTATATGATTGTGGTTATGGTTGTACTTTATGAATCCCCAATCTCTGCCATTACATACAATGAAACAAGCAAAGGAAAGAAAGACAAAAACAAAGCAACGTAACAAATACACAATTAGACATTATTGTAAAAAAATACATCAAAAGTCCATGTCACGTGTTAGTGAATTTTTTTTATATTTTAGGCAATAAATAAAAAATAATTTTTTTCTTCAAATTTAGATCTTTTTCTGGAGGGGGGGACCCCAGACCCACTGGAAGATTTGGTCCCCCCCAATGTTGACTCCATGGCTAGGGCCTTGCCTCACACGCACACACACACCACGCGCGCTCAGCCCGGAATGATTACTCCGTGGTGCTGATGACGGTGGTGATGATCGGGAACCGATGAGCCGTGGAAGACGCGCAGACGCACAAGGCAAATATTCCTCGGCTGTAGCTTTCACCAGGCTGTCGGGGCAAGTGCTGTTAGCGAGTAGCAAGCCTGTGAAGACCGGCACTGCATATGTAACACACATACATACTTGACAATTATTTCTGCTGTAGCTTTGAACAGGCTGTCGGGGCAAGTGCTGTTAGCGAGCAGCAAGCCTGTGAAGACCGGCACTGCATATGTAACACACATACAAACTTGACAATTATTTCCGCTGTAGCTTTCACCAGGCTGTCGGGCAATTGCTGTTAGCGAGTAGCAAGCCTGGAAAGCCGGCACTGCATATGTAACACACACATACATACTTGACAATTATTTCTCGGCTGTAGCTTTGAACAGGCTGTCGGGCAAGTGCTGTTAGCGAGTAGCAAGCCTGTGAAGACCGGCACTGCATATGTAACACACACACATACTTGACAATGATTCCCTCTGTAGCTTTGAACAGGCTGTCGGGCAAGTGCTGTTAGCGAGTAGCAAGCCTGTGAAAGCCGGCACTGCATATGTAACACACACACATACATACTTGACAATTATTTCTCGGCTGTAGCTTTCACCAGGCTGTCGGGGCAAGTGCTGTTAGCGAGTAGCAAGCCTGTGAAGACCGGCACTGCATATGTAACACACATACATACTTGACAATGATTCCTCTGTAGCTTTCACCAGGCTGTCGGGGCAAGTGCTGTTAGCGAGCAGCAAGCCTGTGAAGACCGGCACTGCATATGTAACACACACACATACATACTTGACAATTATTTCTCGGCTGTAGCTTTGAACAGGCTGTCGGGGCAATTGCTGTTAGCGAGTAGCAAGCCTGTGAAAGCCGGCACTGCATATGTAACACACATATACAAACTTGACAATTATTTCTCGGCTGTAGCTTTCACCAGGCTGTCGGGGCAATTGCTGTTAGCGAGTAGCAAGCCTGTGAAAGCCGGCACTGCATATGTAACACACACATACATACTTGACAATTATTTCTCGGCTGTAGCTTTGAACAGGCTGTCGGGGCAAGTGCTGTTAGCGAGCAGCAAGCCTGTGAAGACCGGCACTGCATATGTAACACACACACAGATACATACTTGACAATAATTTCTCGGCTGTAGCTTTGAACAGGCTGTCGGGCAAGTGCTGTTAGCGAGTAGCAAGCCTGTGAAGACCGGCACTGCATATGTAACACACACACAGATACATACTTGACAATGATTCCGCTGTAGCTTTGAACAGGCTGTAGGGGCAAGTGCTGTTAGCGAGTAGCAAGCCTGTGAAAGCCGGCACTGCATATGTAACACACACACAGATACATACTTGACAATAATTTCTCGGCTGTAGCTTTGAACAGGCTGTCGGGGCAAGTGCTGTTAGCGAGCAGCAAGCCTGTGAAGACCGGCACTGCATATGTAACACACATACATACTTGACAATGATTCCCTCTGTAGCTTTCACCAGGCTGTCGGGCAAGTGTTGTTAGCGAGCAGCAAGCATGTGAAGACCGGCACTGCATATGTAACACACACATACATACTTGACAATTATTTCTCGGCTGTAGCTTTGAACAGGCTGTTGGGGCAAGTGCTGTTAGCGAGTAGCAAGCCTGTGAAGACCGGCACTGCATATGTAACACACACATACATACTTGACAATTATTTCTCGGCTGTAGCTTTGAACAGGCTGTCGAGGCAAGTGCTGTTAGCGAGTAGCAAGCCTGTGAAGACCGGCACTGCATATGTAACACACACATACATACTTGACAATGATTCCCTCTGTAGCTTTGAACAGGCTGTAGGGCAAGTGCTGTTAGCGAGTAGCAAGCCTGTGAAAGCCGGCACTGCATATGTAACACACACATACATACTTGACAATTATTTCTCGGCTGTAGCTTTGAACAGGTTGTCGGGCAAGTGCTGTTAGCGAGTAGCAAGCCTGTGAAGACCGGCACTGCATATGTAACACACATACATACTTGACAATTATTTCCGCTGTAGCTTTGAACAGGCTGTTGGGCAAGTGCTGTTAGCGAGTAGCAAGCCTGTGAAGACCGGCACTGCATATGTAACACACACATACATACTTGACAATTATTTCTCGGCTGTAGCTTTGAACAGGCTGTCGGGCAAGTGCTGTTAGCGAGTAGCAAGCCTGTGAAGACCGGCACTGCATATGTAACACACATACATACTTGACAATGATTCCCTCTGTAGCTTTGAACAGGCTGTAGGGCAAGTGCTGTTAGCGAGTAGCAAGCCTGTGAAAGCCGGCACTGCATATGTAACACACACATACATACTTGACAATTATTTCTCGGCTGTAGCTTTGAACAGGCTGTCGGGGCAAGTGCTGTTAGCGAGTAGCAAGCCTGTGAAGACCGACACTGCATATGGAACACACACACATACATACTTGACAATTATTTCTCGGCTGTAGCTTTGAACAGGCTGTCGGGGCAAGTGCTGTTAGCGAGTAGCAGCACCACGCCCGACCGCCTTTGTCTCCCCNAGTGGCGACGCTCACTTTGCATCGCACCGGGTAATCATTTGAGGCTGAGTCTACCTATGGTGAGACCCAGGACCGCTTCAGATGATCGTGTTGATGGCCGTGAGCCGGACTGGAACTCGGGGGCGCCGGGTTTCGTGTCGCAGCGCTCACTGCCGCGCTGACGATCACACGATACAAAAACAACGCGCACACACTCACTCGCATATACACAGTGCGTTTGAAAATGGATGTATCCAATTTCAAAGCAGTATATTCTCCAATGGCAACATGTTACAATTACGCGAATAATTACAAACGGTTTAATGAGTTATCACGTTTTACTAACCATTTTAACACATTCCTGCGGAGGGAGCTGGTAGGAACGTTGGGTTGCTCGGTCAATGGCCAGGGTCAACGCGGCGTGGTGTATTCCGCAAATTTGCCCGACTGTGACGGCGGGCACAAGCCGGCGTGAGTGGGTTAAACGTTGAGTTTATAAAGGCACCACGGGGTGACCTGCCACTCCCCACCCAGCCCCACCCCTCCCACCCCCACCCAGCCCTCCCACCCTCCCCACCCAGCCCTCCTACCTCCCCACCCAGCCCCTTCCTCCCCACCCAGCCCTTCCCACCCTCCCACCCAGCCCCTCCCCACCCTCCCGCTGCTGGCGGCAATAAAAGTTATTTCAAAAGTCTCTCTCTCTCCATCTCTTTTTTTNCTTTCTTTCTTTCTTTTTTTTACGATCAGTGGCAACAAGAAGATGCTCGGTGGATTCGACACTTTGCTTCGTTCATCATTTTGTAATTTTTAAATTAAATTTACATTTTTAACCTCTGCTTTATGTAAAGCCCCACCTCTCGCTCACTCGCTCTCTCTTTTTTACGATCAGTGGCAACAAGAAGATGCTCGGTGTATTCGCCACTTTGTTTCGTTCATCATTTCGTAATTTTTTTTTAACTGGGCTCTATGTATTCCCCCCCCTCTCTCACTCTCTCTCGCTCTCTCGCTCGCTCTCTCTCTCGCTTGTTCTGTCGCTCATTCTCTCGCTCACTCTCTCGTTCTGTACGCCGCCCCCCTAGCAGTCGCTCTCTCTCTCTCCCTCTCTTCGTCTACCAACAGCGACGAGACAAAATGGTCCATCTGCATGGATGCTACATCGCAGCGCCTCGACTGCCAGCAGCAATAATCGTGGGCCCGGGGCTCGAACCCAGCCCCGTCTCGCTGGCTCAACGCCCGACACAGACACGCAGAGACGTGAGACACCAGCGAGAATCAATGGCAGCATCTGTTCCTCCATGTACCCCCTCTCACTACACCCCAGCCCCAGTCCACCAACACTATGGGCAGTGGTGAGTCTGTGGCAGTGTTGAGTCTATGGGCAGTGTTGAGTCTATGGGCAGTGTTGAGTCTATGGGCAGTGGTGAGTCTATGGTGCAGTGTTGAGTCTATGGGCAGTGTTGAGTCTATGGCAGTGTTGAGTCTATGGGCAGTGTTGAGGTTATGGGCAGTGTTGAGTCTGTGGGTAGTGTTGAGTTTATGCGTAGTGTTGAGTCTATGGGCAGTGTTGAGTCTATGGGCAGTGTTGAGTCTATGGGCAGTGTTGAGTCTATGGGCAGTGTTGAGTCTATGGGCAGTGCTGAGTCTATGGTGCAGTGTTGAGTCTATGGCAGTGCTGAGTCTATGGGCAATGTTGAGTCTATGGCAATGTTGAGTTTATGGGCAGTGTTATCTATGGGCAGTGTTGAGCTATGGGCATGTTGGTCTAGGGCAGTGTTGAGTCATGGGTAGTGTTGTGTCATGGCAGTGTTGATCTACGGGCAGTGCTGAGTCTATAGGCAGTGTTGAGCTATGGTAGTGAGAGTCTGTGGGCAGTGTTGAGTCTACGGGCAGTGCTGAGTCTATAGGCAGTGTTGAGTCTATGGGCAGTGTTGAGTCTATGGTAGTGTTGAGTCTATGGGCAGTGCTGAGTCTATGGGCAGTGTTGAGTCTATGGGCAGTGTTGAGTTTATGGGCAGTGTTGAGTCTATGGGCAGTGTTGAGTCTATGGCAGTGCTGAGTCTATAGGCAGTGTTGAGTCTATGGGCAGTGTTGAGTCTATGGGTAGTGTTGAGTCTATGGCAGTGCTGAGTCTATGGGCAGTGTTGAGTCTATGGCAGTGTTGGGTCTATGGGCAGTGTTGAGTCTATGGGCAGTGTTGAGTCTATGGGTAGTGTTGAGTTTATGGCAGTGTTGAGTCTATGGGCAGTGTTGAGTCTATGGGCAGTGTTGAGTTTATGGGCGTGTTGAGTCTATGGCAGTGTTGAGTCTATGGGTAGTGTTGAGTCTATGGGCAGTGTTGAGTCTATGGGCAGTTNGTTGAGTCTATGGGCAGTGTTGAGTCTATGGGCAGTGTTGAGTCTATGGGCAGTGCTGNAGTCTATGGCAGTGTTGAGTCTATGGGTAGTGTTGAGTTTATGGGCAGTGTTGAGTCTATGGGCAGTGTTGAGTCTATGGGTAGTGTTGAGTCTATGGGCAGTGTTGAGTCTATGGGTAGTGTTGAGTTTATGGGCAGTGTTGAGTCTATGGGCAGTGTTGAGTCTATGGTGCAGTGTTGAGTCTATGGGTAGTGTTGAGTTAATGGCAGTGTTGAGTCTATGGGCAGTGTTGAGTCTATGGGTAGTGTTGAGTCTATGGGCAGTGTTGAGTCTATGGGTAGTGTTGAGTTTATGGGCAGTGTTGAGTCTATGGGCAGTGTTGAGTCTATGGTGCAGTGTTGAGTCTATGGTGCAGTGTTGAGTCTATGGGCAGTGTTGAGTCTATGGGCAGTGNTTGAGTCTATGGGCAGTGTTGAGTTTATGGGCAGTGTTGAGTCTATGGGCAGTGTTGAGTCTATGGTGCAGTGTTGAGTCTATGGCAGTGTTGAGTCTATGGGCAGTGTTGAGTCTATGGCAGTGTTGAGTCTATGGGCAGTGTTGAGTCTATGGGCAGTGTTGAGTTTATGGGCAGTGTGAGTCTATGGGCAGTGTTGAGTCTATGGCAGTGTGAGTCTATGGGTAGTGTTGAGTTTATGGGCAGTGTTGAGTCTATGGGCAGTGTTGAGTTTATGGGCAGTGTTGAGTCTAGGGCAGTGTGAGTCTATGGGCAGTGTTGAGTTTATGGGCAGTGTTGAGTCTATGGGCAGTGTTGAGTCTATGGGCGTGTGTTTATGGGCGTGTGTCTATGGGCAGTATGGGTCTATGGGCAACGTGTGAGTCTATGGGCGTGTGAGTCTATGGGCGTGTGAGTCTATGGGCGTGTGAGTCTATGGGCAGTGTGAGTCTATGGGCGTGTTGGTCTATAGGCAGTGTTGAGTCTATGGGAGTGTTGAGTCTATGGGGGGGTCTATGGGCTTGAGTCTATGGGCAGTGTTGAGTCTATGGGCACGTGTGAGTCTATGGGCGTGTTGAGTCTGTGGGTATGTTGAGTCTATGGTGTGTGAGTCTATGGGCGTGTGAGTCTATGGGCGTGTGAGTGCGTGTGAGTTTATGGGCAGTGTGAGTGTGCGCGCGTGTGTGTGTGCGCGCGCGCGCGAGTGTGCGCGCGCGTGTTATTACTCAAAACGTGTTTTGATTAAATGAATGGATCACTGTCAGCAGAGTTGATGCTTTTCCCACCGCTGTACCCACGTGTTCACTCACTCGCACGTGGGTTCAGACAGAGAGTGAGGGGGAGGGCGTGAGTGAGAGAGTGAGAGTGAGTGAGAGAGAGCGAGTGAGAGAGAGAGAGAGGGTGAGTGAAAGACGAGGTGAAACCTTTCATTTAAACAGAGGGGGAGGGGGTGCACATAAAGCAAAGCGTTGAAAAAAAACCCGAAATGATGAACGAAGCAAAGTGCCGACTACACCGAGCATCTTCTCGATTCCTCTGATCTAAGGGGTGGACACTTGTTTTTCCTGCTCGGATGTCATCGGTTGATGTTGTGGTTGTGGTTGTTGTTCATTCTATTTTATTTAGGTTTAGATTGCGAAGCGATGGTGATGATGGTGGTGGTGGTGTTGGCCCTGGTGGGGAACGGTAGTGTAGTGGGTCACCGCCACGCTGCGTCACGAACCTGGTGACCCGAGTTCGATTCCCGCTCGCAGCCACCAACACCACGATTATCTGAACCGGTCGTGGGCCTCTCCTAGGTCGACTCAGACTCAAATGAGTACCTGCGTAAAAAAACATCGCCACTAGGGAGACAAAGGCGGCCGGGCGTGGTGCTGGCCACCCACCACCTCGTGTGCCGTTCTGACCTTCATAGGTGCTGTTCACTAACAGCACTTGCCCCAACAGCACGTCAAAGCTATACGGGGGTTCTTTGTCTTTGTTGGGCCTGGTCAACTTGTCGCGTCTTAGCCACGGCAAGTTTGCACAGTAGGGGGGGGGGNTCACAGGTGGTTCATCGGCCAGTCATCTCAGTCAGTCAACCCGTGGCACCACCTGGGTCGTTTTCTATGTACGCTGAACTTCTTTCGCACCGTACCTAACCAACCGCGGCTAATCGGCCTCTTGAAAGCCTTTGTTCTACGAGCAGCTACACGAGCACGTTGGCACTGCCACCGCTGACGCAGAGTCGATCCAGCCCTGGCGAGGCTTATCCTCCCTCGGAGAGAAACAGCGGAATGATGCATCGGACGACTTCCAACTGCACCCTCGACCCGGCCCTCTAACCAATAACAACGTACTGCCACCGGGCTGGGAGTTGCAGTCGCCACGAGTCGAGCAACCCAGTCTCTCCGCACTACGTCGGCTGACGCTCGCCCGTCGTGCCGTGTTTGCGGGTGAGTCTCGCGCTGGTTTACGGTTCGAGAGCCGGGTCGACGGTGCGGTTGGAAGTCTCCCTCCGATGACCGCGAGCACGTGGTCCGATGCATCGTCCGTCTTCGGGGTGTCCTGCAGTGCCGGAGGAGAAGACGAGCTTCCCTATGCAGCCACTGCTCGGCGCCTACTCGTTAAAGCGCCGCAGCCTGGTGTTGAGAAAGAGAGAGAAGAGAGATGAAAGAAGAGAGAGAGAGAGGCCCTCATAACAAATGCACGTGTCCCTCCATGCTCCCACCCGACCTTTCACTTATTTACCGCGTTATTTATTTACGGCCATGACTTATTGAATAATCTGGCCTCTCTCTCCCCTCTCTCTCTCTCGCTCTCTCTCTCTGTGTCCCTCTCTGTTCAAGCCTCGCTCGTTCTCTCTCGTTCTATCTGTACCTACCTCGTTCTCTCTCTCTCTATATACCTCTCCTCTATCTCACGTGTACAGAACGAGAAAAAAGAGAGATGCTGCAAGGTGACACTGACGGCTGCTCTGTGCTTCCAGTGTTCAGGGGCCTGCTCAAGGCGCGGCTCCGGCTGGAGCGCGCCATGTACCACACACGTGTCGGTGATGTGCACGTCTTCTTCGAACGCTGGGGAGCCGGACAAGCCCCTCTCTGCACCAGCGTGGACGGCACCCTCGTGGTGTTCACCTTTGAAGCGCTCGCTCGTCACCGTGGCGTGCGCGATGACCACCACCACCACACAACACCACCACCACCACAATCACACCACCACCACCACAACCACCACAACCACACCACAACNACAACCACCACCACAACCACCACCACCACGTGACTTTTCTTTCGTGTTGTGCGCGGTGCTTTTAGCGCCACAGCGCGTGGATGTAGCGTTTGTTTTCATTTGTTTGCTGGTGACTTTGTGTGTTTCATATCGGAATCGCCTGCAGTGCTGTTGCTGCTGGCGGCAATAAAAGTTGTTTAAAGTCACTCTCTCTGGTCTCTGTCTCTCTCTGTGTCCCCACCTCTCTCGCTCCCTCTCTGACTCTCATTGATTTTCGCTCTCCCCGCTCAATGAATATTCATGACCGGGACGTCACAATTGAGGCAGCGTCACTCGTAGCAACGCCGTTCCGCCGTGCGATTGGTCGATTTCGCGCGGTACGGCCACGTGTTTGGGCCTTGCTCTGCCGCTCAACCTACCGAGTTCGAATCGTGGTTACGGGTGTGGGGATGTGGGGGCGAGGGTGGGAGGGTGGGAAGGTGTAAAATTTCGTGGTGGGGGGGGAGGGGGCACCGCAGGGGCGGGGGAGGGGGGCATTCGAAGGGGGGCTGGGGTAGCAATTGCCAAATGTATATATTTGGTTTTGCCGTAATTGCCAGTTTCACAAATAATTAGCCGTACATTATTACGGAGTCCTCATAAAAAAAATGTTTTAATACGTTCACGCGTCTAATTTAAGACGTAATTATCATCGGTGTTTTGTTGTGTTGTTGTTGATACATAATGAGATTAATATTATTACTCGTGGAACAAGTAGACGATGGTTAGACAGACGTTTGTTAAATCATCGTCTAGGTTGACAAAACTCATGCTTTAGGACTGCTGTTTGGGTTCATACTCTTAGGTTTTTTCGCTAAAGTCACGTAGGTAAAATAAATAATAACAATAATAGAAATAAAATGATAAATCACGACGTTTCGGAGGCAACACAAGTCTCCGTCATCAGGTAGGACCGTCACAGCTAACTTTACCGTATCAAGTGAGGCCAAAATTCCAAGATACAAGTTCTTAAATACAAGTTAAGGGGGAGGGGGAGGGGCTTATCGAATGTGGTAGCCAATGAATGGAACGTATTGGGGGGGGGTGGAAGGGGCTAAATAGAACAATAGGTGCACTTGAAGTTGTATCCTAATACAAAAAAATTAACCCATGAAAACAAAGTTTTTCACTATAAATCCTTTATATGCGTGGCATCGGTTTCATTTTATTATTCTTTCTGTTTTTCTTGAGTAAGAGTTTAATTTTTATCACAATGGTATTTTAAATTAAATATAAAAAAAATTCCTAAAAAGTGGAAAATTTTGGAAACATTTTTCACGAAAATAAATTGTCACGCACAACGAGTCTGTGTGCAAAATTCAGCTCGATTGGATCACGGGAAGTGGGTTAAAAACGACCGAAAGATTTGCACGGTCGTAAGCGCGCAAGCAAGCAAGCAAGTGAACTTAATATAAGTAAAAAAATAACCCGTAAAAACAAAGTTTTCACTTAAATCCTTTATATGCGTGGCGGCTAGAGTCCTCTCGTCCTCTGGCTTGAGATGGCTGCCACCTATGGGTCAGATGAATGGCTGCCACCATTAAGCAATTGGTAATTAAAATAAATTTTTGTCCTAAAAAGTGTAAAATTTTTGAAAATTCACGAACAATAATTGTCCGCACAACGAGTTGTGTGAAAATGTCAGCTCGATTGGATCACGGGAAGTGGGTTAAAAACGACGAAAAATTTGCACGGTCGTAAGCAGCAAGCACGCAAGCAAAGAACTTATATAAAGATTTAAAAAGGCAGTTACTGCTGTTTGGGTGTTTAGTTTGTTGACCTCCGATTAGCGCGGTTGGCTACGTACGGTGCAAAAGAAGTTCAACATAGACAGGCACGTGCATCATCGTCGTCATCATCACGTTGTGAACGGGAGCCAAGAATCATCGTTAGCTAACAGAGTGGCATTGCAGAATAACCAAATTATAAAACATTTTAACTTTTTTATTTTACCAGGTAAGACTCCACTGAGCTGCAATTTTATTCACCTGGCAACAACACATTTCATCTCAACGGAGTGGGATTATCATCATCGTCATCATCACGTGGAGATGTATAACAGGAGTAAAATTCTCTAACGCGCGCGATGTTGATTCTAAATGTGGAATGGAAAAAATCCGGAGGGCCCCGGGAGAAAAATCCACGCAACCACCGGGAGAGAGAGAGACACGCAAACTCAAATATACAGCAGCAGCAGGCGTCAGTCAGGGTCGGGATCGAACCCACGACCTCCTGTATACCAGGCGAGGTAGTTAACATCTCCTAGCCACCGTGATGATGATGAGAGAGAGAGGCACGCAAACTCAAATATACAGCAGGCGTCGTCAGGGTCGGGATCGAATCCACGACCTCCTGCGTACCGGGCGAGGTAGTTAACATCTCCTAGCCACCGTGATAATGATGAGAGAGAGACACGCAAACTCCAAATACACAGCAGCAGCAGCAGGCGTTGTCAGGGTCGGGATCGAACCCACGACCTCCTGTAACCAGGCGAGGTAGTTAACATCTCCTACCACCGTGATGATGATGAGAGAGAGAGGCACGCAAACTCTAAATATACAGCAGCAGGCGTTGTCAGGGTCGGGATCGAACCCACGACCTCCTGTACACCAGGCGAGGTAGTTAACATCTCCTAGCCACCGTGATGATGATGAGAGAGAGAGAGACACAAAAACTCTAAATATACAGCAGCAGCAGGCGTCATCTCCGAGGTCACAGCGGTGGCCTTGCGGAATTCATCGGAACTCGGGCACCGTTTGTTCAGCCCCCCCCCCCNACATTGTGTTGTGGTTCGGAGACCTTCACCGCGATGTCTGATCCAATTCCTTCATCGATTGCTGTGAAGTTTCCCACACGGCTCAGCATAGCAACGACAAAGGGATTTCCCCCCTCCTCCCCCCCCCCAGGTTAGAACAGCGTGGTTCTTCTCGATTTAAAGCATTCGTGACTGCAGGGATTCATCTTCTTGGTTCTTTCGGTGTGTGCGGAACGTGGGGAGATTTTGTTTTTGTAGAAGGTAAAATTAGTCGCAAACACAAAATGAGCACGGGGCCAATTTGTTTCCAATTGAGAACCAGAGGCGTGCAAGGCTGCATTGAAGGTTAAGAACCGCTGCTAATTCTACACACTAAAACTATATACACACATACTATACACACACATAACCCCACACATCACCTAACATAAACATATACATACTATAACTATACCTACTATATAACANTACATTATACACTACACTATACACTACACTACTATACACTACACTATACACTACACTACTATACACTACACTACTAAACACTACACTACCATACACTACACTAGTAAACATTACACTACACTGCTAAATACTACACTATACACTATTATACACTACACTACTCTACATTACACTTTACACTATACATTACACTACTATACACTATACTACTCTACATTACACTATACACTACTATACACTATACTACTCGACATTACACTACTATACATTACACTACTATACACTACACTACTATACACTACTCTACATTACACTTCTATACACTACACTATACACTACACTACTATACACTACACTACGATATACTACACTATATACTACATAAACACTACACTAAACTCGACACACTATGTACCACACTACAACACACTATACATTACGCTACTACACACTACATGACACACTACACTACTATACACTGCACTATACACTACACTACTATACACAACACTACTATACACTACACTATTATACACTACACTATACACTACANTATACAGCTACACACTACACTACTACACTACACTACACTANTATACACTACACTTTACACTATACACTACACTACTATACACTACACTATACACTACACACTACTACTACACTACACTACTATACACTACTATACACTACACTACTATACACTACACTACTATACACTACACTACTATTACACTATATACACTACTATACACTACACTACTATACACTACTATACACTACACTATACACTACACTAAACACTACTANACACTACACACTATACACTACACTACTATACACTAAACACTACACTACTAAACACTACACTACTATACACTACACTATACACTACACTACTNTACACAACACTACTATACACTACACTACTATACACTACACTATATACACTACTCAGCACGACACTATTCAACTCTTAATTACTTTCGACTGCAGGATACTCTTTGGTTCTTTCTACACTATAAAGTAAAATAATAAATTAAATAATACATACACTTCGATTGCAACACAAGCAATCATCATCAGTATAAATGAAAATCTAACCAGAGAACTATAGACAACATATAAGCACACACTACTACACACCCACTACACGCCCACTACTCTCCACACACTACTACACACTACCTACTACACACCACCCACTACACACTACTATACACTCACACAATCACTCACCCACTACACACCCACTACTATCCACCACACTACTATACACTACACTACTATCCACCCACTACTCACTCCACTACTATCCACCACCCACACACTCACTATCCACCCACTCACTACTACCCACCCACTACTATCCACACACTACTATACACTCACACACTCACTCACCCGCTCACCCACACACTCAATCACTAACACACCACTCACTAACACACTCACCACTCATCGCCCCCACCCACACACCCACCACTCTCTACACACTCATCCACCCAATCATACCACTCACCCACCCAACCACACACCTACTCATCATCACACATCACTCACCCATCATCCACACACTCACTCACACACATCACCCACCCACCGCTCACCCACACACTATTTCGCCCACGTGGTCCTTGGGCCAGACCAGATATCGGTACCAGCCAAGGTGGCAAAAGTGCAATGGCGCCATTTTATTTGTTACACCAACAGAAGTAATATATTACGCGTTAACCTCTCCAAATGAGTAGCTGTTGAGTTTTTCTCGCAAGGGAACCTGTTTTTGCACTTATCGCAATCACGCCTATTTGCCCGGACGTCACAAATAAAACATTCCAACACCTCTGCTGTTAATTAAGACAATAAATAATGTAAGCACGATTGCTGTATCAAGTAAGAGTAAGCTCTTACTTGATACAGCTATCGTGCTGTGACGGTTCTACCTGAAGACGGAAGCTTGTGTTGCCTCCGAAACGTCGTGATTTTTATTTTTATTTATTTTACTTTTATTAATTTTAATTTTATTTTTTACCTACGTGACTTTACCGAAAAACCCAATAATATGAATCATTGCAGTCACGAAAGCTTCAAATCTAGAATAAATTGTATTGTTTTACTTTCATTATTTCATTATTTCCCTCCTTACGTGACTTTGCCGAAAGAACCAATAATGTGAATCCCTGCGGTCACAAAAGCTTTAAATCGAAACCTATTCTCATATTTTAGTACTGGCAAAGGAGGCCCCGTGATGAAGATATCGGTATAAAAGCGATGTCAACTACAACTAAGCTCTTCTTGGTTCATTCGGTAAAGTCACGTAGAAGGGAAGTAATAAAAATAATGAAAATAAAACATAATAAAATAATTCTCACGACGTTTCGGCCACAACGCAAGCAACCGTCCTCAGGTGGTTGTTTAGTAACTGCAGCTACATACTATTAACATTCCTTCCCTTTGTTAATGCTACCCCCATCCCTCCCTTTGATGCTGCTAATCCTGCATAATGCACGGGCATAATATGACTTTGAAACCCCCCACCCACCTCCTACGCATTTCCCATAAATATGCTAAATTCCTCTTGATATGCAAATTATTTTGTCAAGGCGCTCTTCTTCCCACCTCCCCCCTCCAAACCAGCTTAAATATACGCTCCAAGCTTGGTGGTGTTTCATTCTTCACCTGAGGACGGCTGCTTGCGTTGTGGCCGAAACTCGTGAGAATTATTTTATTATGTTTTATTTTACCATTTTGTATTACTTCCCTTCTACGTGACTTTACCGAAAGAACCAAGAAGATGAATCCCTGCAGTCACGAAAGCTTTAAATCGAAATACAATTAAGCTGCCACTCCGCAAACGGTTATCATGTCAGAATACGTCCCGCACACATTGAGGATTACAATAATCATCATGAGACTTGGCCACGTCGGGTGGGACAGATAAGTTATGTATTTGGTCTGTGCCCAAGGACTAAGGCACCCACACACGAATTCGCCGTTAGCGCTACGCTGCGCTATGAACCCGTTAACCCGAGTTCGATTCCCGCTCACGGCCAACACCCGTGACGATTATCTGAACCGGTGCTGGGCTTCCCCCTAGGTCGACTCAGCCTCAACTGAGTACCTGGTGCGGCGTGTAAAAAAAACACATCGCCACTGGGAAGACAAAGGCGGGCGGGCGTGGTGTTGCTACTCGCTAACAGCACTTGCCCCGACAGTTTGTTAAGGCTACACGGGGGATCTTTGTCTTTGTTTGTTTGTTTGGCGCTCCGGGACGGTGCAAACATTCTGAGTGTTTCTTGATGGCGTGTTGTGTTTGTAGCTCAATTATAGTGGTGGGTGGGGTGGTGGGTGGTGTGGTGGTGGGTTGTGTGTGGGTGGCGTGGTGGGTGGGGATGTGGGTGATGTGGTGGGTGGGGTTGTGGGTTGTGTGGTGTGTGGGTGGTGGTGGGGTGGTGTGTGGTCTGGTGGGTTGTGTGGTGTGTGGGGTGGTGGTAGGGTGGGGTGGTGTGTGGTGTGGTGGGTTGTGTGGTGGGTGGGGTGGTGTGTGGGGTGGTGGGTGGTGTGATGGGTGTTTGGGATGGTGAAGGGTGGTGGGCGGGCTGGTGGGTGGAGTGGTGAGTGGAGTGGTGGTGGGGTGGTGTTGGGGTGGTGGGTGTGGTGGTGGTGGGGTTGTGGGTGGTGGGTGAGGTNGTGTGTTGGGTGGTGTGTGGGTGGCGTGGTGGGTGGCGTGGTGGGTGGAGTGGTGGTGGGTGGGAGAGTTGAACGCGGTGGGTGGGAAATCGCAGCAGTAACAACACAAACAATCACGTCTGCCGCCTGACGCGGCTGCTTGTTGTGATAACTACCGGCGAGCGCCACGTGGTCACTCGCCACGTGGTCACTCGCCACGTGGTCACTCGCCACGTGGTCACTCGCCACGTGGTCACTCGCCACATGTGTGTGTACCTGTGTGTGTGTGCACCTGTGTGTATGTGTGTGTGTGTGTGTGTGTCTGTGTGTGTATGTGTGTATCTGTGTGTGTGTCTGTGTGTGTGTGTGTCTGTGTGTGTGTCTGTGTGTGTGTATGTGTGTGTACCTTGTGTGTGTGCCTGTGTGTGTGTATCTGTGTGTGTGTAGTGTGTGTGTATCTGTGTGTGTATCTGTGTGTGTGTGTGTGTGTACTGTGTGTGCCTGTGTGTGTGTATCTGTGTGTGTGTGCATCTGTGTGTATCTGTGTGAGGTGCTGTAACAGCCTTGCCCCTACAGTCTGTTAAGGCATACGGGGGATCTTTGTCTTTGTTTGTTTGTTTGTTTGGCGCTCCGGGAGTGCAACATTCTGAGTGTTTCTGTGGCGTGTTGTGTTTGTAGCTCAATATATGTGGGTGGGGTGGTGGGTGGTGTGGTGGTGGGTTGTGTGTGGGTGGCTGTGGGTGGGGATGTGGGTGTGTGNTGGGTGGGGTTGTGGGTTGTGTGGTGTGTGGGG
>MU249573.1:10526830-10644108 GCA_018977245.1 Lethenteron camtschaticum | reverse complement strand
AATCTCATTATGTATCAACAACAACACAACAAAACACCGATGATAATTACGTCTTAAATTAGACGCGTGAACGTATTAAAACATTTTTTTTATGAGGACTCCGTAATAATGTACGGCTAATTATTTGTGAAACTGGCAATTACGGCAAAACCAAATATATACATTTGGCAATTGCTACCCCAGCCCCCCTTCGAATGCCCCCCTCCCCCGCCCCTGCGGTGCCCCCTCCCCCCCCCACCACGAAATTTTACACCTTCCCACCCTCCCACCCTCGCCCCCACATCCCCACACCCGTAACCACGATTCGAACTCGGTAGGTTGAGCGGCAGAGCAAGGCCCAAACACGTGGCCGTACCGCGCGAAATCGACCAATCGCACGGCGGAACGGCGTTGCTACGAGTGACGCTGCCTCAATTGTGACGTCCCGGTCATGAATATTCATTGAGCGGGGAGAGCGAAAATCAATGAGAGTCAGAGAGGGAGCGAGAGAGGTGGGGACACAGAGAGAGACAGAGAGCCCCAGAGAGACGTTTGACTCTTAAACAACTTTTATTGCCGCCAGCAGCAACAGCACTGCAGGCGATTCCGATATGAAACACACAAAGTCACCAGCAACACAAATGAAAACAAACGCTACAATCCACGCGCTGTGGCGCTAAAAGCACCGCGCACAACACGAAAGAAAAGTCACGTGGTGGTGGTGGTTGTGGTGGTGTGGTGGTTGTGGTGTGTGGTGGTTGTGGTGGTGGTTGTGGTGGTTGTGGTGGTGGTGGTGGTGGTNATTGTGGTGGTGGTGGTGTTGTGGTGGTGGTGGTGGTCATCGCGCACGCCACGGTGACGAGCGAGCGCTTCAAAGGTGAACACCACGAGGGTGCCGTCCACGCTGGTGCAGAGAGGGGCTTGTCCGGCTCCCCAGCGTTCGAAGAAGACGCTCTGCACATCACCGACACGTGTGTGGTACATGGCGCGCTCCAGCCGGAGCCGCGCCTTGAGCAGGCCCCTGAACACTGGAAGCACAGAGCAGCCGTCAGTGTCACCTTGCAGCATCTCTCTTTTTTTCTCGTTCTGTACACGTGAGATAGAGGAGAGGTATATAGAGAGAGAGAGAACGAGGTAGGTACAGATAGAACGAGAGAGAACGAGCGAGGCTTGAACAGAGAGGGACACAGAGAGAGAGAGAGAGAGAGAGGGGAGAGAGAGGCCAGATTATTCAATAAGTCATGGCCGTAAATAAATAACGCGGTAAATAAGTGAAAGCCGTCGGGTGGGAGCATGGAGGGACACGTGCATTTGTTATGAGGGCCTCTCTCTCTCTCTTCTTTCATCTCTCTTTCTCTCTCTTTCTCAACACCAGGCTGCGGCGCTTTAACGAGTAGGCGCCGAGCAGTGGCTGCATAGGGAAGCTCGTCTTCTCCTCCGGCACTGCAGGACACCCCGAAGACGGACGATGCATCGGACCACGTGCTCGCGGTCATCGGAGGGAGACTTCCAACCGCACCGTCGACCCGGCTCTCGAACCGTAAACCAGCGCAGAGACTCACCCGCAAACACGGCACGACGGGCGAGCGTCAGCCGACGTAGTGCGGAGAGACTGGGTTGCTCGACTCGTGGCGACTGCAACTCCCAGCCCGGTGGCAGTACGTTGTTATTGGTTAGAGGGCCGGGTCGAGGGTGCAGTTGGAAGTCGTCCGATGCATCATTCCGCTGTTTCTCTTCCGAGGGAGGATAAGCCTCGCCAGGGCTGGATCGACTCTGCGTCAGCGGTGGCAGTGCCAACGTGCTCGTGTAGCTGCTCGTAGAACAAAGGCTTTCAAGAGGCCGATTAGCCGCGGTTGGTTAGGTACGGTGCGAAAGAAGTTCAGCGTACATAGAAAACGACCCAGGTGGTGCCACGGGTTGACTGACTGAGATGACTGGCCGATGAACCACCTGTGACCCCCCCCCCCTACTGTGCAAACTTGCCGTGGCTAAGACGCGACAAGTTGACCAGGCCCAACAAAGACAAAGAACCCCCGTATAGCTTTGACGTGCTGTTGGGGCAAGTGCTGTTAGTGAACAGCACCTATGAAGGTCAGAACGGCACACGAGGTGGTGGGTGGCCAGCACCACGCCCGGCCGCCTTTGTCTCCCTAGTGGCGATGTTTTTTTACGCAGGTACTCATTTGAGTCTGAGTCGACCTAGGAGAGGCCCACGACCGGTTCAGATAATCGTGGTGTTGGTGGCTGCGAGCGGGAATCGAACTCGGGTCACCAGGTTCGTGACGCAGCGTGGCGGTGACCCACTACACTACCGTTCCCCACCAGGGCCAACACCACCACCACCATCATCACCATCGCTTCGCAATCTAAACCTAAATAAAATAGAATGAACAACAACCACAACCACAACATCAACCGATGACATCCGAGCAGGAAAAACAAGTGTCCACCCCTTAGATCAGAGGAATCGAGAAGATGCTCGGTGTAGTCGGCACTTTGCTTCGTTCATCATTTCGGGTTTTTTTTCAACGCTTTGCTTTATGTGCACCCCCTCCCCCTCTGTTTAAATGAAAGGTTTCACCTCGTCTTTCACTCACCCTCTCTCTCTCTCTCACTCGCTCTCTCTCACTCACTCTCACTCTCTCACTCACGCCCTCCCCCTCACTCTCTGTCTGAACCCACGTGCGAGTGAGTGAACACGTGGGTACAGCGGTGGGAAAAGCATCAACTCTGCTGACAGTGATCCATTCATTTAATCAAAACACGTTTTGAGTAATAACACGCGCGCGCACACTCGCGCGCGCGCGCACACACACACGCGCGCACACACACACGCGCTCACACACGCACACGCACACACACGCGCACACACACACACGAGCACACACGCACACACACACACGCGCACACACACACGCTCACACACAAACACGCTCACACACACGCGCGCGCACACACACACACACACGTGCACACACACACACGCGCGCACACACACACACGCACACACGCGCTCACACACACACACACGCGCGCGCACACACGAACGCGCACGCGCGCACACACACGCGCGCGCACACACACACACGCGCACACACACACACGCACACACACACACACGCACACACACACACACGCGGACACACGCACACACACACGCGCACACACACACGCGCACACACACACGCACACACACGCACACACACACGCGCGCGCACACACACGAACGCGTGCGCGCACGCGGAACGCATAACGCAAAGATCCCCCGTGTTGCCTTCAGCAGATCGTCGGGGCAAGTGCTGTTAGCGAGTAGCAGCAGCATCTGTGTGAGTCTGGGTCTCAGTGTGAGTCTATGGGTCTCTGTGTGAGTCTATGGTGTCAATGTGAGTCTATGGGTCTCTGTGTGAGTCTGTGAATATCTGTGTGAGTCTATGGGTCTCTGTGTGAGTCTGTGGGTCTCTGTGTGAGTCTATGGGTCTCTGTGTGAGTGTGTGAGTCTGTGGGTCTCTGTGTGAGTCTATAGGTCTCTGTGTGAGTCTATGGGTCTCAGCGTGAGTCTATAGGTCTCTGTGTGAGTCTGTGGGGCTCTGTGTGAGTCTATGGGTCTCTGTGTGAGTCTATATGTCTCTGTGTGAGTCTATAGGTCTCTGTGGGAGTATGTGGGTCTCTGTGTGAGTCTATGGGTCTCAGCGTGAGTCTATAGGTCTCTGTGGGCGTATGTGGGTCCTACTGTGAGTCTATGTGTCTCAGTGTGAGTCTATGGGTCTTTGTGTGAGTCTATGGGTCTCTGCTGTGTGAGTCTATGGGTCTTTGTGTGAGTCTATGGGTCTCTGCTGTGTGAGTCTATGGGTCTCTGCTGTGTGAGTCTATGGGTCTTTGTGTGAGTCTATGGGTCTCTGCTGTGTGAGTCTATGGGTCTCTGTGTGAGTCTATGGGTCTCTGCGTGAGTTTATGGGTCTCAACATGAGTCTATGGGTCTCTGTGGGAGTCTATGTCTTTGTGTGTCTATGGGTCTATGTGTGAGTCTATGGGTCTATGTGTGAGTCTGTGGGTCTCTTTGAGTGTCTATAGGTTTCTGTGTGAGTCTATAGGTCTCTGTGTGAGTCTATGTCTGCGTGAGTCATGTCTCTGTGTGTCTGTGGGGCTCTGTGTGAGTCTATGGGTCCGTGTGAGTCTATATGTCTCTGTGTGAGTCTATAGGTCTCTGTGGGAGTATGTGTCTCTGTGTGAGTCTATGGGTCTCAGCGTGAGTCTATAGGTCTCTGTTGGCGTATGTGGGTCCTACTGTGAGTCTATGTGTCTCAGTGTGAGTCTATGGGTCTTTGTGTGAGTCTATGGGTCTCTCTGCTGTGTGAGTCTATGGGTCTTTGTGTGAGTCTATGGGTCTCTGCGTGTGAGTCTATGGGTCTCTGCGTGTGAGTCTATGGCTTGTGTGAGTCTATGGGTCTCTGTGTGTGAGTCTATGGGTCTCTGTGTGAGTCTATGTCCGCGTGAGTTTATGTCAACATGAGTCTATGGGTCTCTGTGGGAGTCTATGGGTCTTTGTGTGAGTCTATGGGTCTTTGTGTGAGTCTATGGGTCTATGTGTGAGTCTATGGGTCTATTGTGAGTCTGTGGGCCTTTGAGTGTCTATAGGTCTGTGTGATCATGGGTCTCTGTGTGAGTTGTGCTCTTTGTGTGATGCTCTGTGTGAACACACATCAACAACAACATGAACACAACCTCTAAGAAACAGTTTGTCAATCGGATGATGCGTTGAAAGTGGCAGAAGAGGTAGTCTGTTACGAGGCTACACAGCTTTGTCTTTGTGGCCACGTGTTGTGTGTGCGTCTGTGTGTGTGTCACAGTGGAGGTAGTGTAGCGGTTAGCGCGCTGCGCTACAACCTGGCGACCCGAGTTCGATTCCCGCTCACGGAACACCAGTGACGATTATCTGAACCGGTCCTGGGCCTCCCCTAGGTCGACTCAGCCTCAAATGAGTACCTGGTGCGATGTGTAAACATCGCCACTAGGGAGACAAAGGCGGTCGGGCGTGGTGTTCGCCACCCGCCTTCATAGGTGCTCGCTAACAGCACTTGCCCCGACAGTCTGTTAAGGCTATACGGGGGATCTTTGTTACAGTGGCGGCCCTTCAATAAATAGGTTCGCTATCACACAGCACTTGCCCCCGCAAGTCGACTGTGGCTATACGGGTGGGTGTGGGAGGGGCACTTTTGTCTTTGCCTCTATGTTGTGTGTGTGCATTGGCGTAATCATAATGAGAGCAAATTACGCGGCGTAAAAAATTAAAAAATATAAAAAAAATTATATAAACTGCAACGCAATTAATTTACGCTCGGCGTCCTCACCCCCCCCCCCAACCACCACAAACCCCATCGGCAAGGGAGAGATTTCAGCCGGAACGAATTTGGAATTTTTATTTATTTATTTATTTTAAACGAAGGGAGGAAGACGAAACAAAAATGTAAAATTCCAAAAATGTGACGGTGGCAAATTTTCAGTTTCTTCATCTTTTCTTTCTTTTCTTCCTTTTCCCATTCTTCTTATTTTATTTATTCTTCCTCCTCTCCTGTTCTTACCATTCTACTTCTTATTTTCTTTCTCCTCCTCTTCCCCTTCTTCTGATTTTATTCTTCCGCTGCATCCTCCCTCCTCCTCCTCTTCTTTACATCAGCGGATTTTGTTTTCATCCTCCAGCGCTCGGCTCGAATCGCCGTTTAAAACGATGGGGGGTGAGGTGGGGGGGGGGGGGGGTGGGGGGGGGGGGGGGGCAGGGGGGCGTTTTTGTCATCAGCATCGTCCCGGCCTTCATCGGTTGCTGCTCGCTAACAGCACTTGCCCCGACAGTCTGTCGCAGGCCATACGGGGGAGCTCTTCTTCTTTATTTTTTAAACATATGTANAACTTCTTTCGCACCGTACGTAGCGAACCGTGGTAATCGGAGATGCGTGTGGGGGGGGGGCTGGATGGGAGCTGGGGGGGGGGNTGGTGGGTGACAAGCAAACTAAACACGACATTTTAAAGTCGGGCATATCGACGTCTGCCTGCACTTTTACGTTCCGCAGAGGGCCAATAAACCTCACGCAGAGACCGAGAGAGACGGATGCCGGGGGGGGGGGGGGCTCAGCCCGTTCGGGGGTGGGGGGAGAGGTGGTCACGAACGAGCGCACGAAAAAAATAAACCATAAAAAGAATAAAATTCGAATAATATCAACGCCCCCATCGTGTTGGCCGTGCCATGTCGTAGAGAATCATTGTTGGTGATGCGGCCACCGCTGGGTCTGCAGTGGTCAATTTAAAACTCGACGAATTTTTTTCTTCCAATGCCGCCAAGTAAGGCCCCCCTCCACTCTCCCCCACACTCCCATCTCCCCTCCCCCCACCTTCCTCCCACTCTCCCCCCACCCTCATCCCACCCTCCCCCCACCCCCCCACCCTCCTCCCACCCACCCTCCCCCCACCTCCCCCACCCTCTCCCACTCTCCCCCCCNACCCTCCCCCCCCACCCTCCCCNCACCCTCCCCCACCCACCCCCCACCCTCCCCCACCCTCCCCCCCCCACCCTCCTCCCACTCTCCCTCCCATCTTCCCCCTCCCACCCACCGCAGCCCACAACTAAGAGACCTGAAGACCTCCGTTCATATTTCTTTTGCTGAAATCACGAAAATAGCTCACCCTGGATTCAAACCCAGGTGGGATCCAGCTCAGCGGTCTGACCTTTGAGGTCACCCTCCTCGCGGCGTTCGATGACATCGTCCGACTGATGACGTTGGCTCTCCGTCAAGCCAGACTGCTGCTCGGCCGAGAATAATCATCATCATCACCATCTCGAAATGCTCCACCGCACATTCACTCACTCTCACCCTCTCTCTCTATTTTTTTTTTACGATCAGTGGAAACAAGAAGATGCTCGGTGTAGTCGGCACTTTGCTTCGTTCATCATTTCGTAATTTTTTTTCACTTTGCTTTATGTAAACCCCACCTCTCGCTCACTCTCTCGCTCACTCTCTCGCTCACTCTCTCTCTCTCACCTTCTCTCTCTCACCCTCGTGTTCACC
Source organism: Lethenteron camtschaticum (assembly GCA_018977245.1). Taxonomy (NCBI): domain Eukaryota; kingdom Metazoa; phylum Chordata; class Hyperoartia; order Petromyzontiformes; family Petromyzontidae; genus Lethenteron; species Lethenteron camtschaticum. Next base: position 10,637,071 of record MU249573.1, on the reverse strand, counting down.
TTCCGAAGCGCTCGCTCGTCACCGTTGCGTGCGCGATGACCACCACAACCACCACCACGTGACTTTCATTTTGTGCTGTGCGCGGTGCTTTTAGCGCCACAGCGCGTCGATTTGTAGCGTTTATTTTCATTTGTGTTGCTGGTGACTTTGTGTATTTCATATCGAAATCGCCTCCAGTGCTTTTGCTGCTGGCGGCAATACAAGTTCTTTAAAAAGTAAAAAAAAAGTCTCTCACCTTCTCTCTCTCACCCTCTCTCTCTCATCTCTCTCTCTCACCTCTCCATCACCCGCTCTGCTTCGGCCAGGCCTTCATCTGCACGTGAGGCTCCTGTACACGGTGCACATCCAGCCTCGTGAAGATAAACCAGCGGCTCTGCGCCCCTTTCCCTGTGACTAGGGGGTCGACAGGGATGCCCCTCTCGGGGCTGCTGGACCACCCTGTCCATTGAGCGCTGCTACGCCGCCGAGACGAAATCTGTCTGGCCTCAAAGTCCCGGGACCTGAGAACGCGGTCGTCAAGCTCTCGAATTACGCAGACTACCCATAGACTCAACACTGCCCATAGACTCAACACTGCCCAAGACTCAACACTGCCCATAGACTCAACACTGCACCATAGACTCATCACTGCCCATAGACTCAGCACGACCCATAGACTCAGCACGACCCATAGACTCAACACGACCCATAGACTCAACACTACCCATAGACTCAACACTGCCCATAGACTCAATACTGCCCATAGACTCAGCACGACCCATAGACTCACACGACCCATAGACTCAACACTGCCCATAGACTCAACACTGCCCATAGACTCAGCACGACCCATAGACTCAGCACGACCCATAGACTCAACACGACCATAGACTCATCACTGCCCATAGACTCAACACGCGCGTGACGTCACCGCGCTCTGCCGGGCGGTTGCAGTGTACGAGAGAGAGGGCCTCCTCCGCCAGGGTCAACGGGCCAAGTGCGAGGCCCTCTGTGTTTGGGGTCGCTCTGTGCTCCTCCCAGGAGGAGTCAGTTGGCAGTATGACGGAGTCAAGTACCTGGGGTTTACCGGGGAAACCCCACGACGTCGCTCTGAACGACTGGACGAGCTGGCCGACACAGTCGAGGCTAAATTACTGACATGGGCACACACCTCGCTCCGCAGATGTCACTCAGGGGGCCGAGTGCTCGTCGCAAACACCCCGGCAGCAGCCTGCGCGCTGTGGCACAAGACCAAGGCCCTGCAGCCTCCTGCTTGGCTACTCACCAGAGTGAACCGCTCACTCGCGCAGACTTCGTCTGGCACGGGAAGCACCGGCTCAGGCCGGGCGTTCTCTGCCTGCCGGTCGGCGAGGGCGGCCAGGGTCTGGTGGACGTCGCCGCCAGGGTCACGAGCATCAGGGTCATGAGCTTCAGGGTCATGAGCTTCAGGCTCGTGGCAGACAGGCGGCTGCTGTACGACCGGGAGGAGCTACCCTGGAAGTCGGCGGCCCTCGCCCTGCTGAGGAATGCAGGGGGGTGCCTGGGGTACGGAGAGGAGCTCTTCGTGATGCACCTGAGCCTGGTCGACTACACGAGGCTGCCACCCACACCCCACCCACACCCCACCCACACCCCACTCACACTCCCACCCACACCCCACCCACACCCCACCACACCCCACCCACACCCCACTCACACTCCCACCCACACCCCACCCACACTCCCACCCACACCCCACCCTCTTAGGGCAGCGACTGGACTTTAATGAACTGAACTGGGCAAGTTCTTGTGGGTGAGGTTGCCACAGCCTCTCTCACATGCCCCCCCTACCATACCATCCCCCCCATGCCCCCACCCTCCACACCCCCATGACCCCACCCTCCCCACCCCATTCCCCACCTCTCCCCATACTCCCACCCCCCCNATGCCCCCATGTCCCCCTCCCCCTCATGCCCCCACCCTCCCCACCCCCATGCCCCCACCCACCTCTCCCCATACCCCCACCCCCCCCATGCCCCCATGCCCTCCATGCCCCCCCTCCCTCCCCCCATGCCCCCATGCCCCCNTCCCCCCATGCCCCCACCCTCCCACCCCATGCCCCACCCACCTCTCCCCATACCCACCCCCCCCATGCCCCCATGCCCCCATGCCCCCCCTCTCCCCCCATGCCCCACGCTCAACCCCTCCGACCCAACCGCCCACCGGCAAGAGATGAGGAGGGAGGAGAGCGACTGATCGATTCATTCAATTGGCACCAGAGGTGGTGGTGGGGGGGGGTGGTGGAGGGGGTGGGGGTGGAGTGGAGGGGTGGAGGGGATGGGGTGGAGGAGGTTGTGGGGGTGGGGTGGGGGAGGGGGTGGGGGTGGGAGGGGGTGGGGGAGGGGGTGGCGTGGTTGTGGTGGAGGGGTGGGGGGGGTGGAGGTGGAGGGGTGGAGGGGATGGGGTGGAGGAGGTTGTGGTGGAGGGGGTGGGGGTGGGAGGTGGGGGTTGTGGTGGTGGGGTGGAGGTGGAGGGGCTGGAGGGGTGGGAGGTGGGGGTGGGGGTGGAGGGGTTGTGGTGGAGGGGGTGGAGGGATGGGGGTGGAGGAGGTTGTGGTGGAGGGGTGGGGTGGGAGGTGGGGGTGGGGGTGGAGGGGTGTGGGGGACGAAACGAACCGATCCGCGTTCGCAGTCGGAACGCGTTCATTCAGCAGCCCCAGCGAGACCGTCCAATTTGCTAATGCGCAACACAAGTTGTGCGCCTTTTGGCGTCATCTGGTCTAACACCAATGGAGACTAGGCTCTAAGAAAAGCTGTCTCGGGTGTGGACCAATCAACTTCAAGGACAGTGCATTTCATCATTATCAGAGTTGTTTCTTTTGTTTGCATTTTGACTGCTTGTGTTGTGGTTATTGCAAACATGATGCCTTGTATAAAGTTGTGAGTTTTTGTACCAGTTGAAAGGGAAAAAAANCTATACTATATTTTGCCACTGGTAAAGGAGATGTCTCACAATAATCTAAGTCTCGGTAGTAAATTTTGTCTAATTTACATGTGCATACATATTAGAAACACGCGTTTCGAGTGTTTGGCTTCTGCTATAAATGTCCATGTGATGCTGATACTGCTGTTGCTGCTGCTGCTGATGATGATGATGGGCCCACTTCGTTGAGTCATCACTTGTGACGGCCAGGGTCTATTCTGACAGCATTGCTACACAACTCAGTGGGGCCTTGCCTCCTTAACAATATCCAGGGTGTTTGAAAAAAGATTGACCCGATTTGAAATCGCGAAATCTCTGAAATTGGGGGTCCATCTTGTTGAAACACCCTGTACAACAAAAATGTTGAATAGTGTTTAAAACGTAGCGGAGTTGTTAATGTTATAATCATATGATCGTAATAACGATAATAATTTACACTTGTAAAGTCTTGCCATTCATTGTCGATCCCACCACGCACGCAGTTATGCAAATCAGGAAATGAAACAGACCAGCTGGGAAAACGGAAGCACTACGGGGGGTAAATCATTTACTCACTCACTCACCCACTCACTCACCCACTCACTCACCCACTCACTCACCCACTCACCCACTCGCTCACTCACCCACCCACTCACTCACCCACTCACTCACCCGACTCACTCACCCACCACTCACCTACTCACACACCCACTCGTTCACCCCTTCACTCACCCACCCACCCACTCACTCACCCACTCACTCACTCACCCCTTCACTCACCCACGCACTCACCCACTCACCCTTCACTCACCCACTCACTCACTCACTCACCCCTTCACTCACCCACTCACTCACTCACCNACGCACTCACCCAACTCGCTCACCACCAGCATGGGTGAACGGACAGACCTACAGGCGGCTGCGTCGTCGTCCTATTAACAGAGTCGACAAAGCGTTGTCGCAAAGAGTTTTGGAGCGTCGCTGTGGCAAAAGTCGCACATCAGCCCCACCCCCCACCCCCGTGGAACTGAAGAAAGCTACTCGTCGACACACTTGCCTCCGCTCCAACAGCAGCCTGCTTAGAGGCTGCACGGGCCATCTTTGCCTTTGGTGCCGGTTGCGCTCCGGTTTCGCTGCAACGTGAAACCTCACAACAAATCGATGAGCATTTGGATAAATACCGGTCAAGGTCTCTCTCCCTCCTGTGAAAAAATTTTGTTGAAAAAAAAANTATTGGATTCCGCGAACAGGGTCCAGATCATCTATAGGTTACGTAAAAAAAATTGTAAGTAAAATATATATATTTTTAAAATGTAACCAGGTAAGGGGCACGTGGAGATGTCGAACTCTCTGTTTCAGAAGAGACCCTCGGCCATCGCGAANGATAGCCAGCGATGTGGTGGGCTCATCACCAATCGTGTGGGAATGTTCAGCAGCCTGAACATCACTCTGGGCGTGTGATGTTGAGACTAAATGTGGGGGGGGGGGGGGGGGGAAACCCGGAGCCGCCGGGAGAAAAGCGACCACTACGGGGAAGAGACAGACTACAAATACACAGCAGCAGCAGGGTGGGATTAAACCCACGACCTCCTGTATACCAGGCGAGGTAGTTAACATCTCACCACGTGGAGAGAGACACGCAGACTACAAATATACAGCAGCAGGCGTTGCCAGGGTCGGGATTGAACCCACGACCTTCTGTATATCAGGCGAGGTAGTCAACATCTCATATCCACCGTGATGATGATGATGAGAGAGAGAGNCACGCAAACTCCAAATACACAGCAGGCGTCGTCAGGGTCGGGATCGAACCACGACCTCCTGTACACCAGGCGAGATAGTTAACATCTCACCACCGTGATGAGATGAGAGAGAGACACGCAAACTCCAAATACACAGCAGGCGTCAGGGTCGGGCTTAAACCCACGACCTCCTGTATACCAGGCGAGGTAGTTAACATCTTCTAGCCACCGTAATGATGAGAGAGAGAGACACGCAAACTCCAAATATTCACAGCAGGCGTCGTCAGGGTGGGGATTGAACCCACGACCTCCTGTATACCAGGCGAGGTAGTCAACATCTCCTAGCCACGGTTGATGATGAGAGAGAGACACACAAACTCCAAATACACAACAGGCGTCGTCAGGGTCGGGATTGAACCCACGACCTCCTGTACCAGGCGAGGCCGTAACATCTCCTAGCCACCGTGATGATGATGAGAGAGAGACACACAAACTCCAAATATCAGCAGCAGGCATCGTCAGGGTCGGGATGAACCCACGACCTCCTGTACACCAGGCGAGGTCGTCAATATCTCCTGGTCAACGCGGCGCTATGAAGATCGCGCCCTCAAATCGAAACCCGAAACAAAAGGGGAGACGAACACAAGATGTCGTGCACGCGCGCACGGAACCCCCCCCCCCAGCGCTGCCCAACGATTGGTACCAGAGGCACCCCCCTCTCCTCCTCACCTCCCCCCCCGCTGTTGGTTCTCCGCATGTCACCGCCGCTCTCTCGACACCAAAGGCGTCAGTCCGCGCGTCTGAGCCGCGTCCGCGGGCGTTGTCCCGATGCCAGAGGCGTTCTGGGTCACGGCTGACACATCGCGACGGACGGACGGACGTGACCCTCCATGATCGGCCCGTGATCACCACGCGTTACGGGTGGGTATGAGCCCATGATAATGTCATGTTCGGGAGAGAGATGGCCCCATGGTGACCCCAATGTTACAGACAGAGATGACCCCATGATGACCCCATGGTAACCCATGTTAGAGATAGAGATGACCCATGATGACCCCATGATGACCCCTTAATGACCTCATGTTAGGAAAGAGATGAACCCATGATGACCCCATGGTAACCCCATGTTACGAACATAGATGACCCCATGATGAACCCATGATGACCCGATGTTACAGAGATGACCCATGGTGACCCCTTGTTGACAACTTGTTACATACAGAAATTAGTCTATGGCAGTGTTGAGTCCATGGGTAGTGATGAGTCTATGGTTGTATGAGTATTCATAATCAACGTTTTTGGGTTTAGATCGCGTTATTTATAAATGTGTCGTAACCCTCCACCACCGACACGGCCAATCAGTAAAAAGTGTCACGTTGACAAAGGACAATTAGTTCACTGCTTTAGCCCACCGGTGTGTTGAAGCGTGAAACCACAACATTTACAATTTGAGTACGACGTTTCGCTGGTAATTGCATCCAGCATCATCGGGCAATTCGCCAGAATGGTGAGGCTCTGCTCTTTCTCCCGTCTTATATAGAGCAGCAGCAGGGTGACGTCATCATTAACTCATCAGGTGCAAAGATTTGAGGGGGGGTTATTGTAATTATATACTAGATTAGTAATCAGGCTATTGTTACGATGCGAGTTGTAGATTAGTAATCATTTGGCATGTGTTTTATTGTGATTATGCTACATTAGTAATCAGTTAGTGTTTGTTTCCCTTATAAGGAATTGTAATGTATCTTATTTAATAATACGCTTCCAGGCCGCACTAAGCCTGTAGCTGTCTGAGCGATTAAAGTTATTTCTGTTTCTCTCAATTTCAATGAGAGAAACAGAAATAACTTTAATCGCTCAGACAGCTACAGGCTTAGTGCGGCCTGGAAGCGTATTATTAAATAAGATACATTACAATTCCTTATAAGGGAGACAAACACTAACTGATTACTAATGTAGCATAATCACAATAAAACACATGCCAAATGATTACTAATCTACAACTCGCATCGTAACAATAGCCTGATTACTAATCTAGTATATAATTACAATAACCCCCCCTCAAATCTTTGCACCTGATGAGTTAATGATGACGTCACCAGTTGCTGCTGCTCTATATAAGAACGGGAGAAAGAGCAGAGCCTCACCATTCTGGCGAATTGCCCGATGATGCTGGATGCAATTACCAGCGAAACGTCGTACTCAAATTGTAAATGTTGTGGTTTCACGCTTCAACACACCGGTGGGCTAAAGCAGTGAACTAATTGTCCTTTGTCAACGTGACACTTTTTTACTGATTGGCCGTGTCGGGTGGTGGAGGGTTACGACACATTTATAAATAACGCGATCTAAACCCAAAAACGTTGATTATGAATAATATTGGTCGCGAAAGCCTACGTGTTAAACTGTATTGAGTATATGGGCAGTGTTGAGTCTATGGGTAGTGATGAGTCTATGGGCAGTGTTGAGTCTATGGTGCAGTGTTGTGTCTATGGTGCAGTGTTGAGTCTATGAGCAGTGTTGAGTCTATGGGCAGTGTTGAGTCTATGGGCAGTGTTGAGTCTATGGGCAGTGTTGAGTCTATGGGTTGTGATGAGTCTATGGTGCAGTGATGAGTCTATGGGCAGTGTTGAGTCTATGGGTCGTGATGAGTCTATGGGTCGTGATGAGTCTATGGGTCGTGATGAGTCTATGGGCAGTGTTGAGTCTATGGGTCGTGTTGAGTCTATGGGCAGTGTTGAGTCTATGGGCAGTGTTGAGTCTATGGGCAGTGTTGAGTCTATGGGTCGTGATGAGTCTATGGGTAGTGTTGAGTCTGTGGTGCAGTGTTGAGTCTATGGGTCGTGTTGAGTCTATGGGCAGTGTTAAGTCTATGGGCAGTGTTGAGTTTATGGGTCGTGATGAGTCTATGGGCAGTGTTGAGTCTATAGGTAGTGTTGAGTCTATGGGCAGTGCTGAGTCTATGGGCAGTGTTGAGTCTATGGGGCGTGCTGAGTCTATGGGCAGTGTTGAGTCTATAGGCAGTGTTGAGTCTATGGGCAGTGTTGAGTCTATGGGCAGTGTTGAGTCTATGGGCAGTGCTGAGTCTATGGGCAGTGTTGAGTCTGTGACAGTGTTGAGTCTATGGGCAGTGTTGAGGCTGTGGGCAGTGTTGAGTCTGTGGGCAGTGTTGAGTCTATGGGCAGTGTTGAGTCTATGGTCCAGTGTTAAGTCTATGGTGCAGTGTTGAGTCTATGGTGCAGTGTTGAGTCTATGGGTCGTGATGAGTCTGTGGTGCAGTGTTGAGTCTATGGGCAGTGTTGAGTCTATGGGCAGTGCTGAGTCTATGGTGCAGTGTTGAGTCTATGGGCAGTGTTGAGTCTATGGGTCGTGATGAGTCTGTGGTGCAGTGTTGACTCTATGGTGCAGTGTTGAGTCTATGGTGCAGTGTTGAGTCTATGGGTCGTGATGAGTCTGTGGTGCAGTGTTGACTCTATGGTGCAGTGTTGAGTCTATGGGCAGTGTTGAGTCTATGGGTCGTGATGAGTCTGTGGTGCAGTGTTGAGTCTATGGGCAGTGCTGAGTCTACGGGTCGTGATGAGTCTATGGTCAGTGTTGAGTCTATGGGTCGTGTTGAGTCTATGGTGCAGTGTTGAGTCTATGGTGCAGTGTTAAGTCTATGGGTCGTGATGAGTCTGTGGTGCAGTGTTGAGTATATGGGTCGTGATGAGTCTATGGTGCAGTGTTGAGTCTATGGGTAGTGCTGAGTCTATGGTGCAGTGTTGAGTCTATGGGCAGTGCTGAGTCTATGGGCAGTGCTGAGTCTATGGTGCAGTGTTGAGTCTATGGTGCCGTGTTGAGTCTATGGGTCGTGATGAGTCTATGGGCAGTGTTGAGTCTATGGGTCGTGATGAGTCTGTGGTGCAGTGTTGAGTCTATGGGTCGTGATGAGTCTATGGTGCAGTGTTGAGTCTATGGGCAGTGCTGAGTCTATGGTGCAGTGTTGAGTCTATGGCAGTGCTGAGTCTATGGGCAGTGCTGAGTCTATGGTGCAGTGTTGAGTCTATGGGCAGTGTTGAGTCTATGGGTCGTGATGAGTCTGTGGTGCAGTGTTGAGTCTATGGGTAGTGATGAGTCTGTGGTGCAGTGTTGAGTCTATGGGTCGTGATGAGTCTGTGGTGCAGTGTTGAGTCTGTGGTGCAGTGTTGAGTCTATGGGTCGTGATGAGTCTGTGGTGCAGTGTTGAGTCTGTGGTGCAGTGTTGAGTCTATGGGTCGTGATGAGTCTATGGTGCAGTGTTGAGTCTATGGGCAGTGTTGAGTCTATGGGTCGTGATGAGTCTATGGGCAGTGTTGAGTCTATGGGTCGTGATGAGTCTGTGGTGCAGTGTTGAGTCTATGGGTCGTGATGAGTCTATGGGCAGTGCTGAGTCTATGGTGCAGTGTTGAGTCTATGGGCAGTGTTGAGTCTATGGGACAGTGCTGAGTCTATGGGCAGTGCTGAGTCTATGGTGCAGTGTTGAGTCTATGGTGCAGTGTTGAGTCTATGGGTCGTGATGAGTCTGTGGTGCAGTGTTGAGTCTATGGGTCGTGATGAGTCTGTGGTGCAGTGTTGAGTCTATGGGTCGTGATGAGTCTGTGGTGCAGTGTTGAGTCTGTGGTGCAGTGTTGAGTCTATGGGTCGTGATGAGTCTATGGTGCAGTGTTGAGTCTATGGGCAGTGCTGAGTCTATGGGCAGTGCTGAGTCTATGTGCAGTGTTGAGTCTATGGGCAGTGCTGAGTCTATGGGCAGTGCTGAGTCTATGGGCAGTGCTGAGTCTATGGGCAGTGTTGAGTCTATGGTGCAGTGTTGAGTCTATGGTGCAGTGTTGAGTCTATGGTGCAGTGTTGAGTCTATGGGTCGTGTGAGTCTATGGGTCGTGATGAGTCTATGGTGCAGTGTTGAGTCTATGGGCAGTGTTGAGTCTATGGGCAGTGTTGAGTCTATGGTGCAGTGTTGAGTCTATGGNGCAGTGATGAGTCTATGGGCAGTGTTGAGTCTATGGTGCAGTGTTGAGTCTATGGGCAGTGCTGAGTCTATGGTGCAGTGTTGAGTCTATGGGTCGTGATGAGTCTATGGTGCAGTGCTGAGTCTATGGGCAGTGCTGAGTCTATGGGCAGTGTTGAGTCTATGGGCAGTGTTGAGTCTATGGGTCGTGATGAGTCTGTGGTGCAGTGTTGAGTCTATGGGCAGTGTTGAGTCTGTGGTGCAGTGATGAGTCTATGGGCAGTGTTGAGTCTATGGGCAGTGTTGAGTCTATGGGCAGTGTTGAGTCTATGGGCAGTGTTGAGTCTATGGTGCAGTGTTGAGTCTATGGGCAGTGTTGAGTCTATGGGCAGTGTTGAGTCTATGGTGCAGTGTTGAGTCAATGGGTCGTGATGAGTCTGTGGTGCAGTGTTGAGTCTATGGGTCGTGATGAGTCTGTGGTGCAGTGTTGAGTCTATGGGCAGTGCTGAGTCTATGGTGCAGTGTTGAGTCTATGGTGCAGTGTTGAGTCTATGGGTCGTGATGAGTCTGTGGTGCAGTGTTGAGTCTATGGGCAGTGCTGAGTCTATGGGTCGTGATGAGTCTGTGGTGCAGTGTTGAGTCTATGGGTCGTGATGAGTCTGTGGTGCAGTGTTGAGTCTATGGGCAGTGCTGAGTCTATGGTGCAGTGTTGAGTCTATGGTGCAGTGTTGAGTCTATGGGTCGTGATGAGTCTGTGGTGCAGTGTTGTGTCTATGGGCAGTGCTGAGTCTATGGGTCGTGATGAGTCTGTGGTGCAGTGTTGAGTCTATGGTGCAGTGTTGAGTCTATGGGCAGTGTTGAGTCTATGGGCAGTGCTGAGTCTATGGTGCAGTGTTGAGTCTATGGGCAGTGTTGAGTCTATGGGCAGTGTTGAGTCTATGGTGCAGTGTTGAGTCTATGGGCAGTGTTGAGTCTATGGGTCGTGTTGAGTCTATGGGCAGTGTTGAGTCTATGGTGCAGTGTTGAGTCAATGGGCAGTGTTGAGTCTATGGGTCGTGTTGAGTCTATGGTGCAGTGTTGAGTCTATGGNGCAGTGTTGAGTCTATGGGTCGTGATGAGTCTATGGGCAGTGTTGAGTCTATGGTGCAGTGCTGAGTCTATGGGCAGTGTTGAGTCTATGGTGCAGTGTTGAGTCTATGGTGCAGTGTTGAGTCTATGGTGCAGTGCTGAGTCTATTGTGCAGTGTTGAGTCTATGGGCAGTGTTGAGTCTATGGGCAGTGCTGAGTCTATGGTGCAGTGTTGAGTCTGTGGTGCAGTGTTGAGTCTATGGGCAGTGTTGAGTCTATGGTGCAGTGTTGAGTCTATGGTGCAGTGTTGAGTCTATGGTGCAGTGCTGAGTCTATGGTGCAGTGTTGAGTCTATGGTGCAGTGTTGAGTCTATGGTGCAGTGCTGAGTCTATGGTGCAGTGTTGAGTCTATGGTGCAGTGCTGAGTCTATGGTGCAGTGTTGAGTCTATGGTGCAGTGTTGAGTCTATGGTGCAGTGCTGAGTCTATGGTGCAGTGCTGAGTCTATGGTGCAGTGTTGAGTCTATGGTGCAGTGTTGAGTCTATGGGCAGTGCTGAGTCTATGGGCAGTGCTGAGTCTATGGGCAGTGTTGAGTCTATGGTGCAGTGTTGAGTCTATGGTGCAGTGTTGAGTCTGTGGTGCAGTGTTGAGTCTATGGTGCAGTGTTGAGTCTATGGTGCAGTGCTGAGTCTATGGTGCAGTGTTGAGTCTATGGTGCAGTGTTGAGTCTATGGTGCAGTGCTGAGTCTATGGTGCAGTGCTGAGTCTATGGTGCAGTGTTGAGTCTGTGGTGCAGTGCTGAGTCTATGGGCAGTGCTGAGTCTGTGGTGCAGTGTTGAGTCTATGGTGCAGTGTTGAGTCTATGGTGCAGTGCTGAGTCTGTGGTGCAGTGTTGAGTCTATGGGTAGTGTTGAGTCTATGGTGCAGTGCTGAGTCTATGGTGCAGTGCTGAGTCTATAGGTAGTGTTGAGTCTATGGGTAGTGTTGAGTCTATGGGCAGTGTTGAGACTATGGTGCAGTGTTGAGTCTATGGGCAGTGCTGAGTCTATGGTGCAGTGTTGAGTCTGTGGTGCATGTTGAGGAGCCTACGAGCGATCGAGCAGAGGTGAGGCTTTTGTGAGAGGAACGGAAGGAGGTTTTGGAGGGGAGGGGAGGGAGGGGAAGGAGGGAGGGGGGCGGAGGGAGGGAGGGAGGGAGGGGAGGGAGGGGAAGAGAGGGAAAGGGGGAGGGGGGAGGGGAGGGAGGGAGGGAGGGGAGGGAGGGAGGGAGGGAGCGAGGGGAGGGAGGGGAAGAGAGGGAAAGGGGGAGGGGGGAGGGAGGGAGGGAGGGGAAGGGATGAAGGGGAGGGGAAGGGGAGGGAGGGAGGGGAGGGAGGGAGGGGGATGGAGGGAGCGGTAGGGAGATGAGGGAGGGGAGGGAGCGGAGGGGATGGACGGAGGGGAGGGAGGGGATGGAGGGAAAAGGGGAGGGGGGGGAGGGAGACGGGGGAGGCACAAAATGAGAAAAGAAGCAGCAGGAACTATTGACGTGTGTTGAGTGCTCACGTGACCGTGTCGCTGAGACCTCGTGCGCCAGGGGTGAAGTGTCAGGTTGCGGGCCGAGTGGTCGTGGTGGCGGTGGCGGTTGCGGTGATGGTGTCTGTGTGTGCGTCTGTGTGTGTCTGTGTGTGTGTGTGTCTGTGTGTGTGTCTGTGTGTGCGTCTGTGTCTGTGTGCGTCTGTGTCTGTGTGCGTCTGTGTGTGTGTATCTGTGTGTGTCTGTGTGTGTGTGTGCGTCTGTGTCTGTGTGCGTCTGTGTGTGTGTGTATCTGTGTGTGTCTGTGTGTGTGTCTGTGTGTGTCTGTGTGTGTATCTGTGTGTGTTTCTGTGTGTGNCTGTGTGTGTGTCTGTGTGTGTGTGTGTGTCTGTGTGTGTGTCTGTGTGTGTCTGTGTGTGTGCGTTTGTGTCTGCGTGTGTGTCTGTGTGTGTGTCTGTGTGTGTGTGTCTGTGTGTTTGTGTGTGTGTCTGCGTGTGTGTCTCTGTGTGTGTGATGTGTGTGTCTGTGTGTGTATGTCTGTGTGTCTGTGTCTGTGTGTGTGTGTTGATTAGTGTGCGTTACGNGTGCGCTATGAACCTGGCGATCCGGGTATCCTGCTCATGGCAAACACCGCTGACGATTGTCTGAACCGGTCCTGGGCCTCCCCTAGGTCGACTCAGCCTGAAATGAGTACCTGGTGCAATGTATAAACATCGCCACTGGGGAGACAAAGGCGGCCGGGCGTGATGTTGGCCACTCACCCCCTCGTGTGCCGGCCTTCATAGGTGCTGCTCGCTCACAGCACTTGCCCCGACATTCCGTGAAGGCTACACGGGGGATCTTTGTCTTTGGCGTCACCGCTACGATGGTGGTGGTGGTGTGATGGTGGTGATGATGGTGGTGATGATGGTGGTGGTNATGATGGTGGTGATGATGGTGATGATGGTGATGATGGTGGTGATGATGGTGGTGATGATGGTGATGATGGTTTGTTAGACATCGGTGGTGATGGTGGTGATGATAGTGATGATGGTGGTGATAATGATGATGATGATGGTGGTGATAGTGATGATGGTGGTGATGATGGTGATGATGATGGTTATGATGGTTTGTTAGACATCGGTGATGATGATGGTGATGATAGTGATGATGGTGGTGATGATCATCATGATGATGGTGATGATGGTGATGATGGTGGTGGTGATGGTGGTGATGATGGTGGTGATGGTGGTGGTGATGGTGGTGATGGTGGTGGTGGCGGTGATGTGTCGTGGCGGGTGATGCGATACCAGCGATGGCTGTCAACATCGCCACGGTGGCGTTAGGAGATGTTAACTCCCTCGCCCGGTATACAGGAGGTCGTGTTGGGCTCCATCTCCCGACCCTGACGATGCCTACTGCTGCTGCCGCTGCTCTCTGAGTGTTTGGCCGCCGCTAAGAATCCCACGTGAATGGGAATGAATTTGCCGTCTGGCATGGCTGATTGTGGTCGCTGTTGCTGACAAAGGGATGTTTCTGTAGCTTAAACGTTGTTTGGTTTACAGTTTTAGTTTTAGTGGTCAGTGTTGTTAGGAGGGGGTGGGGGTGATGGTGGGGGGGTTTGTGGTAATTTATGAAATAATTCGGCTGCTGTATTCCGAGTAAGACGATTTAACATCAGCAACAGCGAAAGAATCGCATCACCAAACGATGTCTAACAAAGTGCAAAGTGCTACTGCAGCGCACTGCTGCTGTGTGGGTGGCGGGGATGATGATGGTGGTGATGATGGTGGTGGTGATGATGGTGGTGGTGGTGGTGATGATGGTGGTGGTGGTGATGATAGTGGTGGTGATGATGATGGTGGTGATGGTGGTGGTGGTGATGATGATGGTGGTGGTGATGATGATGGTGGANATGGTGGTGATGGTGGTGATGATGATGATGATGATGGTGGTGGCGATGGTGGTGATGATGATGATGGTGGTGATGGTGATGGTGGTGATGGTGGCGATGATGGGGGTGGTGGTGGTGGTGGTGATGATGATGGTGGTGATGATGATGGTGATGATGATGGTGATGATGATGGTGATGATGATAATGGTGGTGATGATGATGGTGATGATGATGATAATGGTGGTGATGATGATGATAATGGTGGTGATGGTGATGATGGTGATGGTGATGATGATGATGGTGATGATAGTGATGATGGTGATGATGGTGATGATGATGATGGTGATGATGGTGGTGATGATGATGGTGGTGATGATGATAATGATGATGGTGATGATGATGGTGATGATGATGGTGATGATGATAATGGTGGTGATGATGATAATGGTGGTGATGATGATGATAATGGTGGTGATGATGATGATAATGGTGGTGATGGTGATGATGGTGATGGTGATGATGATGATGGTGATGATAGTGATGATGGTGATGATGGTGATGATGATGATGGTGATGATGGTGGTGATGATGATGGTGGTGATGATGATAATGATGATGGTGATGATGATGATGGTGGTGGTGGTTTGAGGCTAAGGTTGAGCATGCGAGCAAGGGAGGGGGGTTGTAAAGGGGGTTGGGGGGCAGGGGGGGGCAGGGGGGGGCAGGGGGCAGGGGGTGGGGGCTGCAGTCACATCCCATTATTCCCGAGGGGCGGCGGGAGGGGTTAATTACCCAGCTGGGCTGAGATCATTGCGCCATCGATCACGGCGCTGGGTCGGAATGAAACTTCGCATCGACCGCGCGATTACAGCCCGCGCCGCTCCTCGCACACGCGGCTCACAACCACCGCCACCACCACAACCACCACCACAACCACTACAACCACTACAACCACAAACACT
Source organism: Lethenteron camtschaticum (assembly GCA_018977245.1). Lineage (NCBI taxonomy): Eukaryota > Metazoa > Chordata > Hyperoartia > Petromyzontiformes > Petromyzontidae > Lethenteron > Lethenteron camtschaticum. Next base: position 10,622,027 of record MU249573.1, on the reverse strand, counting down.
ACAACCACAACACAACCACTACAACCACCACCACAACGACTACAACACCACCACAACCACTACTGCCACCACCACAACCACTACTGCCACCACCACAACCACTAACCACCACCACCACTCAACCACCACCACAACCACGACTGCCACCACCACCGCCATCATTATCACCATCACTGCCACCACCACCATGACCACCACCGTAACCAGCCCTGTCACCACCAGCACTACCACTCTCACCACCACCACCACCACCACCACAACCACCACCACTCTCACCACCAACCCACCCCACCCCACCACCCCACCCACAAACCCACCCACCCCAACCACCCACCCACCCACCCACCTCACCCACCCACCCCCGACCACACCTACCCACCACACCCAACCACCCACCCACCCTACCACCTCACCCCACCCCCCCCCCACCACCACCCCCCCCCCCACCGTCCATCTAGCCAACCCATCAAACCTCGCAAGCAACAGCAGCGGTGTCAGTGGCAGGGCCGGATGGGCAAAGCCCCCCCCCCCCACCACACTCCTCCAGCCCCCACCCCTCACCACCACCACCACCACCACCCTCCAGCCCCCACCCCTTACCACCACCACTACCAGCCTCCTCCAGCCCCCACCCCTCACCACCACCACCCTCCAGCCCCCGCCCTCACCACCACCACCACCCTCCAGCCCCCACCCCTCACCACCACCACCACCCTCCAGCCCCCACCCCTCCCACCACCCCCCCCCACCACCACCACCACCACCACACCCTCCAGCCCCCACCCCTCACCACCACCACCACCACNCTCCAGCCCCACCCCTCACCACCAACCCCCNCNACCACCCTCCTCCAGCCCCACCCTCCCCACCAACCCCCCCACCACCACCACCACCACCACCACCCTCCAGCCCCCACCCCTCACCACCACCACCACCACCCTCCAGCCCCCACCCTCACCACCAACCCCCCCCCACCACCCTCCTCCAGCCCCACCCCTCCCACCAACCCCCCCCCACCACCACCACCACCACCCCCCCACCATACATCCTGCTAATGGATTCGGGGTTGTAATGGTGTTATGATAGGTGGAGGTGAATTGCCTCTCGCCTCATCGATTGAACGCGGCGAGAGAAGAAGGGTGGGTGGGTGGGGTGGGTGGGGTGGGTGGGTGGGGTGGGTGGGGTGGGCAGGGAGGGGAGAAAATCCATAGCGGGGGTTGGAGGGGGACGAATTGATGGGGGAGGGTGGGGGGGGAGAGTGCACGAGGGAGAGTTAATTCTCAGTGTATTATTTTTTCTCTCTCGCAGAATTTGGGACGTGTCTCTTTTTTTCTTTTGCTTATATCAATTAAGGGAAATTGTTTCGCTATGGCAGGGAAACAGCGAGAAGTCGGGAGAAACCCCACACGGAACAGGGAGAGATCATACCACCATTGTGCGTGTCTGTGTGGACTCGAATGTGGGGAGCGGTGGTGCAGCGGTTAGCGCCACGCTGCGCTACGAACCCGGCGACCCGGGTTCGATCCCCGTTCACGGCCAACACCGGTGATGAATTATCTGAACCGGTCTTGGGACTCCCCTAGGTCGACTCAACCTCAAACGAGTACCTGGTGCGGCCTGTAGTAAACATCGTCACTGGGGAGACAAAGGCGGTCGGGCGTGGTGCTGGCCACCCACCCCTCGTGTGCCGTTCCGGCCTTCATAGGTGCTCGCTAGCAGCACTTGCCCCTACAGTCTGTTAAGTCTATACGGGGGATCTTTGTTTGCGTGAACTTTGTTATGGAGGAGGACGTTGCTGCTGCTACTGGGCAGTTGGAGGCAGTCGCCCTCCAGCAAAAACAACGGAGGACAGAAGAGCGACGCTCACAACAACGAGCGGAGCGCCGGTCGGCTAAAATGCAGCGAGTTGGCACAGTAGGGGTACATCTATCGGTCATCTCGGTCAGCCAACCCGGCACCTGCAGGGTCTGTCCCGTGACCTCCTCCTGCACCTAGCCTAGCACAGCAGCAGTCAACCCATGGCACCTGCAGGGTCTGTCCGTGACCTCCTCCTGCACCTAGCCTGGCACAACAGCAGTCAACCCATGGCACCTGCAGGGTCTGTCCCGTGACCTCCTGCAGCACCTAGCCTGGCACAGCAGTCAACCCATGGCACCTGCTGGGTCTGTCCCGTGACCTCCTCCTGCACCTAGCCTGGCACAGCAGCAGTCAACCCACGGCACCTGCTGGGTCTGTCCCGTGACCTCCTCCTGCACCTAGCCTGGCACAACAGCACAACCCATGGCACCTGCTGGGTCTGTCCCGTGACCTCCTCCTGCACCTAGCCGAGCAGAACAGCAGTCAACCCATGGCACCTGCAGGGTCTGTCCCGTGACCTCCTCCTGCACCTAGCCTGGCACAGCACCAGTCAACCCACGGCACCTGCAGGGTTTGTCTCGTGATAGCCTCATGCACCTGGCCTGGCACAGGCGCCGTGGTGACGTCACCTCCTTGGTGGCAAGTTGGTGTTGGTGGTGTGGCGATTCAAGCTCGCAGGGATCGATTCCCGTCGCGACCACCAACACCAGATTGGAGAAGTGAGAGAGATAACATCCATCTTCGTGTAACCTTGAATAGGTGTGTGAGAAGGTGTGTGAGTGGTGAGTAGGTGTANGTGGTGAGTAGGTGTGTGAGTGTGGGAGTAGGTGTGTGTGTGTGAGTAGGTGTGTGAGTGTGGAGTAGGTGTGTAGGTGTGTGAGTGTGGGAGTAGGTGTGAGTTGGTGTGGGAGTGTGTGGTGTGTGAGTGCGTGAGTCGGTGTGTGTGTGTGAGTAGGTGTGTGAGTGTGGGAGTAGGTGTGTNAGGTGTGGGAGTGTGTGAGTGTTTGTGAGTGTGAGTCGGTGTGTGAGTGTGTGAGTAGGTGTGTGAGTGTGTAAGTAGGTGTGTGAGTGTGTGAGTAGGTGTGTGAGTAGGTGTGTGAGTGTGTGAGTAGGTGTGTGAGTGTGGAGTAGGTGTGTGTGTGAGTAGGTGTGTGTGTGTGAGTAGTGTGTGTGAGTGTGTGAGTAGGTGTGGGGTGTGGTAGTGTGTGAGTAGGGTGTGAGTTGTGAAGGTGGTGAGTGTGTGAGTAGGTATGTGTGTGAGTAGTGTGGAGTGTGGGAGTAGGTGTTGTGTGTGAGTAGGTGTGTGAGTGTGTGAGTAGGTGGTAGGTGTGTGAGTGTGGGAGTAGGTGTGTGAGTCGGTGTGGAGTGGTGAGTGTTGTGAGTGCGTGAGTCGGTTGTGGTGTTGATAGGTGTGTGAGTNTGTAAGTAGGTGTGTGAGTGTGTGAGTAGGTTGTGAGTGGGATAGTAGNATGTGTGAGTAGGTTTTGAGTGTGGGGTGTGTGTGTGTGTGAGTAGGTGTGTGAGTGTGTGAGNAGGTGTGTGAGTGTGAGTAGGTGTGTGAGTGTGTGAGTAGGTAGGTGTGTGAGTAGGTGTGTGAGTGTGTGAGTAGGTGTGTGAGTGTGTGAGTAGGTGTGTGAGTAGGTGTGTGAGTAGGTGTGTGAGTGTGGGAGTAGGTGTGTGTGTGAGTAGGTGTGTGAGTGTGTGAGTAGGTGTGTGAGTGTATGAGTGTGTGAGTGTGTGAGTGTGTGAGCAGGTGTGTGAGTGTGTAAATAGGACCTACCGTGGAGCTGATCTGCCCACTGACCATCGACTTGTCATCTGTAAGATGCGCCAGCCATTCTTCCACTCCAGTGGTGGGTGTACACCAGGACCCCATTAAAACCTATAGTGGCCTGGTCTCAGCGAGCTGATGAAAGTTGCAAGCGAGAATTTCATCATCGCTTGCGGCTGGGGTTGGCATCGTCCCCACTCCTCCTGATGTCGAGGGGAAATGGGTGATTTTTAGGTCGACTCAGCCTCAAATGAGTACCTGGCGCGGTGTGTAGTAAACATTGTCACTGGGGAGACAAAGGCGGTCGGGCGTGGTGCTAGCCACCCCACCCCCTCGTGTGCTCGCTAACAGCACTTGCCTCAACAGTCTGTTTTACGGGGGATCTTTGTCTGTTGTTAACAAAGGCAAAGTGCCCCCGTATAGCCTCAGCAGAGTGTTGGGGCAAGAGCCATTCGCGTGTAGCAGTGGCACACGAGAGGTTGGGTGGGTGACTAGCACCAGGCCCGGCCGCCTTTGTCTTCCTAGTGCAGATGTCTGCAGACCGCATCGGTCGCTGATTTGAGTGGTCAGTCGACATACACGCACAAAGATAAAGATTCCCCGTGTAGCCTCAAGCTACTTTGGGGGCAAGTGCCACAACTAAAAAAAGTTTTTTTTCGTATGTTACCAAGAAAGTCCCAATGAGCTATACAGATATTTTTTCAGAAGCTCCCTGGCGATCACAAATGATAGCTCAACAAACGAATAACTCCAAAAGCATGGTTCTAAATGTGGAGGGGAAAAACCGGAGGACCCGGAAGTCCACGGGGAGATATTCAGGCATCAGTGTCGGGATCAAACACCACGACCTCCTGTACACCAGGCGAGGTAGTTAACATCTCCTAGCCGCCGTGATGATGATGAGAGAGAGAGAGAGACACGCAAACTCCAAAAATACAACATCTGGCATCAGATTTTAATTTTCGATTTAAAGCTTTCGTGACTGCAGGGATTCATCTTCTTGGTTCTTTCGGTAAAGTCACGTAGAAGGGAAGTAATAAAATAATAAAAATAAAACATAATAAATAAAATAATTCTCACGACGTTTCGGCTACAACGCAAGCAGCCGCAAGCAGCCGTCTTCACGTGAAGACGGCTGCTTGCGTTGTAGCCGAAACGTCGTGAGAATTATTTTATTTTATTATGTTTTATTTTATTATTTTATTACTTCCCTTCTACGTGACTTTACCGAAAGAACCAAGAAGATCTGGCATCAGAGTCGGGTTCGAACCCACGACCTCCTGTACACCAGGCGAGGTAGTTAACATCTCATAGCCACCGTGATGATGATGAGAGACACCACAAACTCCAAATATACAGCAAGCGTCAGGGTCAGGATCGAACCCACGACCTCCTGTACACCAGGCGAGGTAGTTAACATCTCCTAGCCCCCGTGTAGCACCTCTGAAGGCCGAACACAAATCACACTAGTGGGGGGTGTGGGTTGTGAATCTCACCGAGGCATTTCTTGTGTAGATATCATAAGGAGGGGGAGGGGGGGCGTACCGGGGGGGGGGGGGGGCTCGCCCCAGGACTGCTTGGTCAGGAGAGGGTTAATTTGGTCCACGAATGTTGTGTGAACGTCAGCACGACGAGAAGGGGGGGGGGTCATACCTCGTGTTGGGTCACTGCGGCCTCAAATGAACCCCCCTAACCACCACCGCCACCACCACGCTCCCAGCGCACAACACACACAGCGACAAAGATCCTTCGTGTAGCTTCACACACACACAATCACACGCACACTCACACACATGCACACTCACACGCACAAACACCTACTCACGCTCACAAACCAACTCACACACACACACCTACTCACACACACACCTACACACACACACACCTACACATACACACCTTCTCACACACACGCCTACTCACACACACACCTACTCACACACACGCCTACTCACACACACACACACTCACGCACACACACACACACTCACGCACACACACTCAGACACTCACACACCTACTCACACACACACACACACACACCTACACACACACACCCTCACACACACGCCNACTCACACACACACCTCACTCACACACACGCCTACTCACAACACCTACTCACGCACACACACACACACTCACGCACACACCTACTCAGACACTCAACAACAACAACAACCGCCATTCGCCACTAAGTGGCGGTGACGTCACCACGACGCTTGTGCCAGGCCAGGTGCACCTTGAGGCCACGTGAAGTGTCGAACGCCCGCTGGCAGGAGGTCACGGGGCAGACCCAGGTACCACGGGGTGACTGGCTGAGATGCTTCACCACTGTGCCACGTAACTGCGTTTTAGCCACCCGGCGCTCTGCTCGTTGTTGTGAGCGTCGCTCCTCCGCCCTCCGTTGTTGTTGGAGGGCGACTGCCTCTAACTACCCAGTAGCGTCCTTCACGAGCCTCCTCCACTGAGGCCGATCTTGACACCGCTGGTACCAGTCATCGGCAAGTCCACTCAGCTCCACGTCCTCCTGTACCACATCACTCCATCTCTTCTCTAGCCCGTGCCGCGCCCGTTAAGCCCCCTCGATCCGGCCGAACAAAAGCTGTTTAGGCATGCGGTGGCTGGGCATGCGGGCTACATGACCCAGCCAACGCAGCCTTGCCTGCCGGAGGAGCTCACCGATGGGACTTTGTCCACATCTTTCAAGGATTTGTGAGCTCCTTACACAATCCAGCCTGGTTAAACCCAAGATGCATCGTAGGCAGGCCAACCTAAATGTTTTCAACCGGCGAAGATGCTCCATTAGGGGGTCCACGTTTCGCAAGCGTAGAGAAGGGAAGGAATGACCGTGGCCGAGAAGACCCGATGCTTCGTGCGGAGCGACAGACCAGGTAGCTTCCACACAGCGTTACGCAGCCGATGAAAATATATTGCCGCTCGACTGATTCGGAGTGAGACCTCTGCTGTTAAACTGGAGCCGGTCATAAGCACACTGCCCAGGTATGGGAAACTACTCTCTCCACTACTGCCCATCGCCGATTGGGAGTTGTGGGGGTGGAGTGTCCGATGGTACAAAATACCCAGGCAGGTGCTTAGTTTTGGTGGGGCTGATGGTAAGGCCCCACCTCTTAGTGGCACGCTCCAGTCTCAGCAGCAGCGTCTGAAAGAGCAGCTATTACCAAATCATCACACGCACAAAGGATAAAGATCCCCCGTAAAGCCTTAACAGACTGTAGGGGCAAGTGCTGTTAGCGAGCACCTATGAAGGCCGGAACAATACACGAGGGGGTGGGTGGCCAGCTCCACGCCCGACCGCCTTTGTCTCCCCAGTAGCGATGTTTACACACCGCACCAGGTACTCATTTAAGGCTGAGTCGACCTATGGGAGGCCAGGACCGGTTCAGATAATCGTCACTGGTGTTAGCCATGAGCGGAATCGAACCCGGGTCGCCAGGTTCATAGCGCAGCCCCACACACCGCTCCCNACACACACACACGCACACAGTCACACACACACACACGCACACACACATACTTACTCACACACACACGCACACACAGAGACACACAGTCACACACACACACACATACACACGTAGACACACACAGCCACACACACACNCACACACACACATACACTCACACACACACACAGTCACACACTCACAGTCACACACTCACACACAGTCACACACACACACACACACACACACATAGACACACACACAGTCACACACACACAGTGCCACACACACACAGTACACACACACACACACACACAGTCACAGCCCACACACAGTCACACACACACAGTCACACACACAGTCACACACACACACACGTAGACACACATACGCACGCGCGCTCCGCGTGAACCTACACACGCACAAAGACAAAGATCCCCCGTGTAGCCTTCAGACACCATTTTGGGGGAAAGTGCTGTTCGCGAGCGGCAGCGCCTATGAAGGCCGGCACTGTGGCACACGATGTGGTGTGGTGGTGGGGGGGTGGATGTGGGTGGATGTCCCAGCATCACGCACTCCCGGCCGCCTTTGTCTCTCCCCAGTGGCGAGCCGGCCACTCAATTGAGGCTGTGTCCACACACACGCGCCGCGCGTGAACAAACACGGACTGAAGGAAATCAATTAATCAAACAGGGGGTTTCTGTTTTTCTCTCGCTCGCTCTCTATCTGTCTCTCTCTGCCACGGTGGCTAGGAGATGTTAACCACCTCGCCTGGTACACAGGAGGTCGTGGGTTTGATCCCGACTCTGACGCCTGCTGCTGTATATTTGGAGTTTGCGTGTCTCTCTCTCTCATCGTCATCACGGTGGCTAGGAGATGTTGGCTACCTCGCCTGGTGTACAGGAGGTCGTGGGTTCGATCCCGACTCCTGACCGTCTGCTGTGTATTTGGAGTTTGCGTGTCTCTCTCTCTTTCTCATCATCACGGTGGCTAGGAGATGTTGGCTACCTCGCCTGGTACACAGGAGGTCGTGGGTTCGATTCCGACTCCTGACCGCCTGCTGTGTATTTGGAGTTTGCAGGTCTCTCTCTCTCATCATCATCACGGTGGCTAGGAGATGTTAACTACCTTGCCTGGTATACAGGAGGTCGTGGGTTCGACCCTGACGACCTGCTGTATATTTGGAGTTTGTGTCTCTCTCTATCATCACGGTGGCTAGGAGATGTTAACTACCTCGCCTGGTACACAGGAGGTCGTGGGTTCGATTCCGACTCCTGACCGCCTGCTGTGTATTTGGAGTTTGCAGGTCTCTCTCTCTTTCTCATCATCACGGTGGCTAGGAGATGTTAACTACCTCGCCTGGTACACATGAGGTCGTGGGTTCGATCCCGACCCTGACGCCTGCTGCTGTATATTTGGAGTTTGCATGTCTCTATCGCTCTCTCATCATCATCACGGTGGCTAGGCGATGTTAACTACCTCGCCTGGTGTACAGGAGGTCGTGGGTTCGATCCCGACTCCTGACCACCTGCTGTATATTTGGAGTTTGCGTGTCTCTCTCTCTCATCATCATCACGGTGGCTAGGAGATGTTAACTACCTCGCCTGGTATACAGGAGGTCGTGGGTTCGATCCCGACCCTGCCGCCTGCTGCTGTATATTTGGAGTTTGCGTGTCTCTCTCTCTCATCATCATCACGGTGGCTAGGAGATGTTAACTACCTCGCCTGGTATACAGGAGGTCGTGGGTTCGATCCCGACCCTGCCGCCTGCTGCTGTATATTTGGAGTTTGCGTGTCTCTCTCTCTCATCATCATCACGGTGGCTAGGAGATGTTAACTACCTCGCCTGGTGTACAGGAGGTCGTGGGTTCGACCCCGACCCTGACGACGCCTGCTGCTGTACATTTGGAGTTTGCGTGTCTCTCTCTCTCTCTGCCACGGTGGCTAGGAGATGTTGACTACCTCGCCTGGTACACTAGAGGTCGTGGGTTCAACCCCTGACTCTGACGCCTGCTGCTGCTGTATATTTGGAGTTTGCGTGTCTCTCTCTCTCTCTTCCCTGTGGTCGCGTTGAATTATCTCCGGGTCCTCCGGCTTTCCCCCCCTCCACGTTTAGAGTCAACGTCGCGCATTCAGAGTGCAGTATTTGACCGCTGCTATACATTGACACGTGATGGTGATGATGCTAAGCCCACTTCGTCGATCTATCGTCTTTTTTATCGATTTAAAGCTTTCGTGACTGTAGGGATTCATCTTCTTGGTTCTTTCGGTACATCACGTAGAAGGGAAATAATTAAAAAATTAACCCGTAAAAACAAAGTGTTTCACTATAAATCCTTTATATGCGTGGCATCGGTTTTATTTTATTATTCATTTCAGTTTTTCTTGAGTAAAAGTTAATTTTTATCACATTGGTATTTTAAATTAAATATGAAAAACATTTTTTCCTAAAAAGTGGAAAATTTTCACGAAAATAAATTGTCACGCACAACGAGTCTGTGTGCAAAATGTCAGCTCGATTGGATCACGGGAAGTGGGTTAAAAAACGACCGAAAGGTTTGCACGGTCGTAAGCAAGCAAGCACGCAAGCGAACTTAATATAAAGGATTTAATAATACAAATAAAACATAATCAAATCATTTTCACGACGTTTCGGCCACAACAAGCAGCCGTCCTCAGGTGAAGAACAGGTCTGTCGGAAAGACAGCGTCTGAATGAATTATTTTTATTATTTTATTATTTCCCTTCTACGTGACTTTACCGAAAGAACCAAGAAGACGTTTTTTTTGTTGATGCCAGGCCTGCTGCTGAAACAGTGCTCTGTAGTATGCAGTTCAGTGGGCGTAACCTGGCGAAATAAAATACGAACGAACTTGATTTGAAGCTTTCGTGACTGCAGGAATTGCACCACCTCCCCGGGAGGATTGCCACACAACTCAGACTTAACTTATAATTTAGCAATCTTTGGAATATCGTGATCCACTGGGTAAAGTGTTGACTGTTGTGTTAGCCGACTCTCTGTGTTGCATTGCATTTCTAAGTTTGCTCGGTTTGATTTCTCAAACTTCTAATTTCTTTCCCCTGCCACAGATCCCATCCCCCCCCCCCCCCTTGTCTCTCATTGACGTTGCTAATTTCTCTGCCCACCTCTTTCTATATATAGAATACCTCGTCACAGAGGCGTTGTTTCTCTCTGTGTGTCTCTGTGTGTGTCTCTTTCTGTGTGTGTGTCTCTTTCTGTATCTCTATGGACCTCCATGCATCTCAATGGTTCTCCATGCATCTCTACGTTTCGATTTAAAGCTTTCGTGACTGCAGGGATTCATCTTCTTGGTTCTTTCGGTAAAGTCACGTAGAATGGAAATAATAAAATAATAGACTCTGTCTTCTCGACAGACTGTTCTCCACCTGATGACGGCTGCTTGCGCTGTGGCCGAAACGTCGTGAGAATTGTTTTATTATGTTTTATTTTTATTATTTTATTATTTCATTTACTGACTTTAAAAGAACAAGAAGATGATTTACTTTTCAATTATTTTGGCTGCTGCTGCTATGAAACACGAATCATAATGACGATGCATCCATTGAGCAGCAATCATTTGCGATGAGGATTCTGGTAAAAAACACATCGCTTGCGTTTTATCTTTTTTAAAATCCTTTATATTAAGTTCACTTGCTTGCTTGCTTGCGCGCTTACGACCGTGCAAATCTTTCGGTCGTTTTTTAACCCACTTCCCGTGATCCAATCGAGCTGACATTTTGCACACAGACTCGTTGTGCGTGACAATTATGTTCGTAAATTTTTTAAAATTTTACACTTTTAGGAAAAAAATTATATTTAATTACCAATTGCTTAATGTGGCAGGCAATCATCTGACCCATAGGTGGCAGCCATCTCAAGCCAGAGGACGAGAGGACTCTGCCGCCACGCATATAAAGGATTTATAGTGAAAAACTTTGTTTTTACNGGTTAATTTTTTTTGTTGATATTTCGTCTCACGCAGCAAATTGCAAACCAAAAAACGGTCGTTGTACTCGCGACTCCCCACACTGCATCTCCCCCTAACCCCTTACCTTCTCGTGCTTCACACACCACAGAGAGTTGAGGTCTCTTGAAAAGACAGCGCCCCGGGCCTATTTATGTACTGCGGTCCTGACACGGAGACATCGGAGGGCGACAGGGCTGAGACGCACTGCTCTCGCTCAACCACTTTTAATTCGCTCCTACATTCGCTCGCTCGCTGAGTGGCTGCTCAGTCACTCGGCTCAGTCGCATCGCTCGCTCAACCACTNGCTCTCGCTATTCGCTCGCATGCGCTCACTCAGTACTCCTCATTCACTGCTCGACTACGCAAAACTCTTNGCTGCGCTCAATNGCGTCACTCAGGTGTTCTGGGGGGGGGCTCTATTCACTATTGACGCAAATAAAAAATAGGAAGAAATAAAAGCCCTCGTTGATTNATCGTCATCGCAACCACTTCGCTCACGACGCTTTTTTATCGGAAGAATTGCTTCGTTAGCACTTCCAAANTCACGTAGAGGAAATAATAAATAATAAATATAAAATATAAATTTCGATAAAGCCGTGACTGCAGGATTCATCTTCTTGGTTCTTGGTAAACCCGTCACGTAAATAAAAATAATAAAAATAAAACAAATAAAATTTCGATTTAAAGCTTTCGTGACTGCAGGGATTCATCTTCTTGTTCTTTCGTAAAGTCACGTAGAAGGGAAATAATAAATAATAAAATTAATAAAATAAAGATTTCACGCTTTCGGCACTATTTAGCCAGCCGCCTTTTAGTGCTTTCTGAAAAGACGAAAAAGCAAATGTAGATAAACGTAATTAAAATTTCGACTAAGCTTGTGTTNTGGATTTTCGCAAAAGCTCTTAAACTAATGATCACGTGAAAATGATTGAGAAAATGCTCTAAATGATATGATTCTAAATGTGGAGGGGGAAAACTGGAGGACCCCGAGAAAAATGGACCCGACCGCGGGGGAACCGCAAAATATACAGCGAAGGCATCAGGTTACGGGATCGAACCACGACCTCTGTACACCAGGCGAGGTAGTCAAATCAGACGTGATGATGNTGAGAGGAGAGACACGCAAAATCCATTCAGAGACACAGTGGGATCGAACCCGACCTCCTGTACCCCGAGAACATCTCCTAGACCGTGGANGATCGCGGGAGAGAGACGCAAACTCCAAATATACAAGCAGGCGTCAGGATGGGATCGAACCCACGACCTCCTGTACACCAGGCGAGGTAGTTAACATCTCCTAGCCACCGTGATGATGATGAGAGAGAGAGAGACGCAAACTCCAAATATACAGACATCAGAGTCGGCATCGAACCCACGACCTCCTGTATACCAGGCGAGGTAGTCAACATCTCCACCACCGTGATGATGATGAGAGAGAGAGAGACGCAAACTCCAAATATACAGACATCAGGCGGGATCGAACCCACGACCTCCTGTACACCAGGCGAGGTAGTTAACATCTCCTAGCCACCGTGATGATGATGAGAGAGAGAGACACGCAAACTCCAAATATACAGCAGGCGTCAGGTGGGATCGAACCCACGTCTCCTGTACACCAGGCGAGGTAGTTAACATCTCCACCACCGTGATGATGATGTGAGAGAGAGACGCAAAATCCAAATATACAGACATCAGGGCGGGATCGAACCCACGACCTCCTGTACACCAGGCGAGGTAGTTAACATCTCCTAGCCACCGTGATGATGATGATGAGGAGAGAGACGCAAAATCCAAATACAACAGGCGTCAGGGGATCGAACCCACGACCTCCTGTACACCAGGCGAGGTAGTTAACATCTCCTAGCCACCGTGATGATGATGAGGAGAGACACGCAAACTCCAAATATACACAGCAGGCGTTTCGAACCCACGACCTCCTGTACACCAGGCGAGGTAGTCAACATCTCCTAGCCACCGTGATGATGATGATGAGAGAGAGACACGCAAAATCCAAATATACAACATCGGGGTGGGATCGAACCCACGACCTCCTGTACACCACGCGAGGTAGTTAACATCTCCTAGCCACCGTGATGATGATGAGAGAGAGACGCAAAATCCAAATATACAACATCAGGGCGGGATCGAACCCACGACCTCCTGTACACCAGGCGAGGTAGTTAACATCTCCTAGCCACCGTGATGATGATGAGGAGAGACACGCAAAATCCAAATATACAGACAGGCGTCAGGTGGGATCGAACCCACGACCTCCTGTACACCAGGCGAGGTAGTTAACATCTCCTAGCCACCGTGATGATGATGAGAGAGAGACACACGCAAACTCCAATCAGACATCAGGNCGGGATCGAACCCACGACCTCCTGTACACCAGGCGAGGTAGTTAACATCTCCTAGCCACCGTGATGATGAAGAGAGAGAGAGACNCAAACTCCAAATATACAACATCAGGCGGGATCGAACCCACGACCTCCTGTACACCAGGCGAGGTAGTTAACATCTCCTAGCCATGATGATGAGTAGAGAGGAGACACGCAAAATCCAAATATACAACAGGCGTCAGGTGGGATCGAACACGACCTCCTGTACACCAGGCGAGGTAGTTAACATCTCCTAGCCACCGTGATGATGGAGGAGACGCAAAATCCAAATATACAACAGGCGTCAGGGTGGATCGAACACGACCTCATGTACACCAGGCGAGGTAGTTAACATCTCCTAGCCACCGTGATGGATGAGGAGAGAGAGCAAACTCCAAATATACAGCAGGGGCGGGATCGAACCCACGACCTCCTGTACACCAGGCGAGGTAGTTAACATCTCCTAGCCACCGTGATGATGATGAGAGAGAGACACGCAAACTCCAAATATACAGACATCAGGGGATCGAACCCACGACCTCCTGTACACCAGGCGAGGTAGTTAACATCTCCTAGCCACCGTGATGATGAGAGAGAGAGACACGCAAACTCCAAATATACAAATCAGGCGGGATCGAACCCACGACCTCCTGTACACCAGGCGAGGTAGTTAACATCTCCNACACCGTGATGATGATGAGAGAGAGACACGCAAACTCCAAATATACAGACATCAGGTGGATCGAACCACGACCTCCTGTACACCAGGCGAGGTAGTTAACATCTCCTAGCCACCGTGATGATGATGAGAGAGAGACACGCAAACTCCAAATATACAGAGCAGGCATCAGGTCGGGATCGAACCCACGACCTCCTGTACACCAGGCGAGGTAGTTAACATCTCCTAGCCACCGTGATGATGATGAGNGAGAGACACGCAAACTCCATATACAGCAGCAGGCGTCAGGTCGGATCGAACCCACGACCTCCTGTACACCAGGCGAGGTAGTTAACATCTCCTAGCCACCGTGATGATGATGAGAGAGACACGCAAACTNCAAACGAACCCACGACCTCCTGTACACCAGGCGAGGTAGTTAACATCTCCTAGCCACCGTGATGATGATGAAGAGAGACACGCAAACTCCAAATATACTTAACATCTCGGCAGCAGGCGTCGTTGGTCGGGATCGAACCCACGACCTCCTGTACACCAGGCGAGGTAGTTAACATCTCCTAGCCACCGTGATGATGATGAGAGAGAACNCAAACTCCAAATATACAGCAGGCATTGACAGAGTCGGCATCGAACCCACGACCTCCTGTATACCAGGCGAGGTAGTCAACATCTCTAGCCACCGTGATGATAATGAGAGAGAGAGACACGCAAACTCCAAATATACAGCAGGCGTCAGGGTCGGGATCGAACCCACGACCTCCTGTACACCAGGCGAGGTAGTTAACATCTCACCACGTGATGATGANGAGAGAGAGACNCACGCAAACTCCAAATATACAGCAGCAGGCGTCGTCAGGGTCGGGATCGAACCCACGACCTCCTGTACACCAGGCGAGGTAGTTAACATCTCCTAGCCACCGTGATGATGATGAGAGAGAGACACANGCAAACTCCAAATATACAGCAGCAGGCGTCGTCAGGGATCGAACCCACGACCTCCTGTACACCAGGCAAGGTAGTTAACATCTCCTAGCCACCGTGATGATGATGAGAGAGAGACGCAAACTCCAAATATACAGCAGCAGGCATTGTCAGGGTCGGGATCGAACCCACGACCTCCTGTACACCAGGCGAGGTAGTCAACATCTCCTAGCCACCGTGATGATGATGAGAGAGAGAGAGACATGCAAACTCCAAATATACAGCAGCAGGCATCGTCAGGAGTCGGGATCGACCCACGACCTCCTGTACACCAGGCGAGGTAGTNAACATCTCCTAGCCACCGTGATGATGATGAGAGAGAGACACGCAAAATCCAAATATACAGTAGCAGGCATNGTCAGGAGTCGGGATCGAACCCACGGTCTCCTGTACACCGGGCGAGGTAGTTAACATCTCCTAGCCACCGTGATGATGATGAGAGAGAGAGAGACACTCAAATCCAAATATACAGCAGCAGGCGTGTCAGGGTCGGGATCGAACCACGACCTCCTGTACACCAGGCGAGGTAGTTAACATCTCCTAGCCACCGTGATGATGATGAGAGAGAGACACACGCAAACTCCAAATATACAGCAGCAGGCATTGTCAGGAGTCGGATCGAGACCTCCTGCCAGGCGAGGTAGTTAACATCTCCACCAACGTGTTTGGTGAACACGCCGTAAAACGTGTTTTGGAATCGACAGGAATAAAGTTGGCACTTACGAAGAAATCGACTTACGAACAGACACCTCTGGAACCTAACGCGTTCGTAAGTCGAGGAGTCCCTGCATTATTATATTCACTCCGATGAGCTCGAATTATTTATTTTAAAGCAGATGTTCCAGTCGAGGGGCACGGGGTCAGAACGTCACAACGATACCAAAATAAAAAAAATCTTAAACCCACGATAGGACTGTAAAGATAGGAAAGTAAACAAATCAAATGAATTTCGATTTAAAGCTTTCGTGACTGCAGGGATTCATCTTCTTGGTTTTTTCGGTAAAGTCACGTAGAAGGAAGTAATAAAATAATAAAAATAAAACAATAAATAATTCTCACGACGTTTCGGCTACAACGCAAGCAGCCGTCTTCAGGTGAAGAATGAGACACTGCCAAGCTAGGAGCTTATATATAAGCTGGGTTGGAGGTGGAAGAAGAGCGCCTTAACAGGATCCTTCTTGATGGTTGGAGTGATGGCTTTACGGATTGTGTGTCGGAGTAACCATTAGCCTTTTGTTAAGGCGCTCTTCTTCCACCTCCAACCCAGCTTATATATAAGCTCCTAGCTTGGCAGTGTCTCATTCTTCACCTGAAGACGGCTGCTTGCGTTGTAGCCGAAACGTCGTGAGAATTATTTTATTCTGTTTTATTTTTATTATTTATTACTTCCCTTCTAAGTGACTTTACCGAAAAAACCAAGAAAATCAAATGAAATTAAAAAATAAGATTTTTTTTATCTTTACCAGACAAAGCCCATTGAGCTATTAACTTATATTTTTTTTATATCAGAAGCAAACCCACGTGACGACTAAAACAGATATATCTTTCATTATATATTTTCTTAAATGGCAATTGGTTTCAAACCGTGGGGATTCGGGGGCTTTAGCGAACCCGATGGCTTGCGAGGGCAAGACGGGTTAATAGCGGGACGGATGGCGCGTTAAACGATGGTGCGTCTGTCGTGTCTGTGTGTGTCTGTGTGTCTGTGTGTGTCTGTGTGTGCGTCTGTGTGTGTGTGTCTGTGCGTGTGTCTCTGTGTGTGCGTCTGTGTGTGTATGTGTGTGTCTGTGTTTGTGTGTGTGTATGTGTGTGTGTCTGTGCGTGTGTCTTTGTGTGTCTGCTGTGTGTCTGTGTGTGCGTCTGTGTGTGTGTGTCTGTGCGTGTGTCTCTGTGTGTGCGTCTGTGTGTGTAGTGTGTGCTGTGTTTGTGTGTGTGTATGTGTGTGTGTCTGTGCGTGTGTCTTTGTGTGTCTGGCCCTGTGTGTCTGTGTGTGCTCTGTGTGTGTGTGTCTGTGCGTGTGTCTCTGTGNGTGCGTCTGTGTGTGTATGTGTGTGTCTGTGTTTGTGTGTGTGTATGTGTGTGTGTCTGTGCGTGTGTCTTTGTGTGTCTGTGTGTGTCTGTGTGTGCGTCTGTGTGTGTGTGTGTGCGTGTGTCTCTGTGTGTGCGTCTGTGTGTGTATGTGTGTGTCTGTGTTTGTGTGTGTGTATGTGTGTGTGTCTGTGCGTGTGTCTTTGTGTGTCTGTGTGTGTCTGTGTGTGCGTCTGTGTGTGTGTGTCTGTGTGTGTGNCTGTGTGTGTGTCTGTGTGTGTTATGTGTGTGTCTGTGTGTGTGTCTATGTGTGTGTGTTGGNAGGTGTGTNGCGGTGNGCGTGCGTGTGGCGAGGGTTCGTTCCGTAGGTGTGTCTGAAGGCCTGGGTCCCNTAGGTCGCCTCAANTGAGCACCTGTGCGGTGTGTAAACATGTGGGGAGAGGGTNGGGCGTGGTGCGTGGCCACCCACCCCCTGTGTTTTTGTTCAGTAGGTGTGTAACAGCACNTGTACGTCTGTTAAGGTAGGGGGATCTTTGTCTTTGTATGTGTGTATGTGTGTGTATGGTANGTGTGTGTAGGTGTGTGGTGTAGGTGTGTGTGTAGGTGTNTGTGTAGGTGTGTGTGTGTGTTTGTAGGTGTGTGTAGNTGTGTGTGNGTGTGTAGGTGTGTGTGTGTGTGTGTGTGTGTGTGTGTGTGTAGGGTGTGTGGGTGTCTGTGTGTGTGTAGGTGTGTGTAGGCGTGTGTGTAGGTGTGTGTGTAGGTGTGTGTGTGTGTGTAGGTGTGTGTANGTGTGTGGTGTGTGTGTGTGTGTAGGTGTGTGTGTGTGTGTGTGTGTGTAGGTGTGNGTGTGTGTGTGTGTAGGTGTGTGTGTGTATGTGTGTGTGTAGGTGTGTGTGTGTGTGTNGTGTGTGTGTGTAGGTGTGTGTGTGTGTGTAGNTGTGTAGGTGTGTGTGTGTATGGTGTGTGTAGGTGTGTGTGTAGGTGTGTGTGTGTGTGTAGGTGTGTGTGTATGTGTTGTGTAGGTGTGTGTGTAGGTGTGTGTAGGTGTGTGTGTAGGTGTGTAGGTGTAGTGTGTGTAGGTGTGTGTGTAGGTGTGTGGTAGGTGTGTAGTGTGTGTAGGTGTGTGTGTAGGTGTGTATGTAGGTGTGTGGTGTAGGTGTGTGTAGGTGTGTGTGTGTAGGTGTGTGTGTGTAGGTGTGTGTGTAGGTGTGTGTGTGGGTGTGTGTAGGTGTGTGTTGTGTGTGTGTGTGTGTGTGTAGGTNTGTGGGTGTGTGTGTGTGTAGTGTGTGTGTGTGTGTGTAGGTGTGTGTGTGTGTGTGTGTGTGTGTGGGTGTAGGTGTGTGTGTGTGAACGAGGGTGANGCGTAAGACCGTGGACAATTTGACTCTTTTGGTTGGAGCTCACGCGCATTGATTACCGCGAAGATGATAATCCATTACCCGTGCCCGTGTTGTACTCCCTCCGTCTCCACCACCATCACCACCACCACCTCCACCACCCTCCATCACCACCACCACCACCAGCGCACCCATCCACCCACCCCTCCTCCCAACCCTCAACCCTAATCTCCCCCCCACCACCATTTTTTAAAAATTGGCCTTCACATGCGGTACTCCCCAACACCGCTGGCACCACAATCAGCACGGTTTGACTACGTACGGTGCGAAAGAAGTTCAACTGAACACTGGCCGGTGCCATAGACACAAACACCACCAGTCTCAACACTGCCAGCTCAACCTGCCCATAGCTACTGCCCATAGACACAACACTGCCCATAGACACAACACTGCCCATAGACTCACACTGCCCATAGACTCAACACTGCCCATAGACTCAACACTGCCCATAGACACACACTGCCCTAGACACAACACTGCCCATAGACTAACACTGCCCATAGACTCACACTGCCCATAGACACACACTGCCCATAGACACAACACTGCCCATAGACTCAACACTGCCCATAGACTCAACACTACCCATAGACTCAACACTGCCCATAGACTCAACACTGCTCATAGACTCAACACTGCCCATAGACTCAACACTGCCATAGACTCATCACTGCCCATAGACTCAACACTGCACCATAGACACATCACTGCCATAGACTCAACACTGCCCATAGACTCAACACTGCCCATAGACTCACCACTGCACATAGACTCAACACTGCCCATAGATTCAACACTGCCATAGACACAACACTGCCCATAGACTCAACACTGCCCATAGACTCAACACTGCCCATAGACTCAACACTGCCCATAGATACTGCCCATAGACTCACCACTGTCCATGACCACACTGCCCATATACTCAACACTGCCCAAGCTCAAACTGCCCATAGCTCAACACTGCCATAGCCAACACTGCCATAGACTCAACACTGCCACAGACTAACACTGCCATAGACTCAACACTGCCCATAGACTAACACTGCCCATAGACTCAACACTGCCCACAGACTCAACACTGCCCATAGACTCAACACTGCCCATAGACTCAACACTGCCCATAGACTCAACACTGCCCATATACTCAACACTGCACCCTCACACTCACTCACTCACACACACACGAACAATGACAAAGATCCCCGTGTAGCCTTCACAGACTGTTGGCGCAAGCGCTGTTAGCGAGCACTATGAAGTCCCGCACGGCACACGAAGTGGTTGGGGTGACCAGCACCACGCCCGGCCGCCTTTGTCTCCCCCGGTGGCGATGTTCACCACGCACCGCGCCAGGTTGCTCGTGTTGAGGCTGAGTCGACCTAGGGGAGGCCACCGTTCACCAAGCAACGTGAGATGAGAGTGGGATTTGGGGGGTACCCTTTTCAGATGTTTTTATTCACCGGCCAAAAAGAAATCATCGCGGTTAATTACCTCTGCTGTAATGTAAGGAAAAGATTTATATATGTAATGCGAGGCAGGGCTAAATCACTCGCTGGCCATTAGCGGGTTGATTGGTCTCAGCCCCCACCCCCTCACCCCCCCCTCCCCACCAATCACCACCCCAGCCCCCACCTCTAGGGTGACGTGAATATAATAATTGATTTCCATTCAAAGCTTTCGTGACTGCAGGGATTCATAGTCTTGGTTCTGTCGGTGATGTGACGTAGAAGGGAAATAATAAATAAAATAAAAAAATTCATAAAATAAAGATAATTTTTTTCATTTTATTTCCCTTCTACGTGACTTTACCGAAATAACCAAGAATATGATAATATTATATAATTGGTTTTTACCCTTTTATCTGGCAACAAAACTGACACCTTTTTTTTTTACAAGGAGTCATGTTTGCATTGACCACAATACCTGCAGTCGGAATGCAAACAAAAAACACAACTCTGATCAGTGTGCCTGTCCTTGAGTTGATTGGTCCACACCCGAGACAGCTTTCCTTAGAGCCTAGTCTCACATGGTGTGGACCAGATGATGCCAAAAGGCGCACAACTCAAAGACAATGCACCATCAAGTATGAGAGCTCGGGGTAAGCATTTACACCATTGGAACCTCATTTGCCAGTAGAAAATATTAAAATTGTTTTTTTTACCATTTTATGGAAAAACTGACACCTTTTCAATTTTCAATTTCAAGCACGTCTACATGATCTTGTGTTTTCATTCGACCGCAGGAGGTCATCAAACAACTCCTTGTAAAAAAAGGTGTCAGTTTTGTTGCCGTGTAATATCAGTTTAGTCGTTGCAGCGTGAAGCGACTTTCTTACGGTTATCGAGGCTTTCAGTCAGCATCTGGCGAAGACCCCCGGGGGGGTTAGGGCTGCACGATGGAATGTGGGGGGGGGGGGACAATATCACTCCCGTCCGCCTTTGTCTCCCCATTGGCGATGTTTTTACACACAGCACCAGGTATCATTTGAGGCTGAGTCGACCTAGGGGAGGCCCAGGACCGTTTTAGCCATAACAAAACTTAATCTGAATCTGAATGTGTCAAGAAAAAAAAATCATACCGGAGGAATCCGATGAGCTGTAAAGCTCTTTGCCCCCCCCCCCCCCCCCCCACCGATGTGTTGGAGGCAAGCGTAGGTTGCAGAGACGATGCCGTGGAGGCGAGGCTGCGTTGGCCAATCAGTTACAGCGACAATAGATTTATAATCATCATCATATTATCATACTGGTAGGAACCTCCTGGTTACACCAGCCCACAGGAGATTATTCTGTCCGTCCGTCCGTCGTGCATCCAAAAATGGGAGGGGTGGGGCTGGGTGGGGAGGGTGGGGCTGGGTGGGGAGGGGAGGGTGGGGAGGGGCTGGGTGGGAAGGTGGGGAGGGCTGGGTGGGGAGGGGCTGGGTGGGGAAGGTGGGAGGGGCTGGGTGGGGAGGGTGGGGCTGGGTGGGGGTGGGAGGGTGGGGCTGGGTGGGGAGGGGCTGGTCACCCCGTGGTGCCCTTATAAAACTCAACGTTTAACCTACTCACGACAGCTTGTGCCCCCCTCACAGTCGGGCATATTTGCGGAATACACCACGCCGCCGTTGACCCTGGCCATTGACCGAGCAACCCAACGTTCCTACCAGCTCCCTCCGCAGGAGGAGGAGTAACGTGTTTGTGGCTTGTGTGCATTGCCCTGGTGCTGTCCGCATTCATGGCCTGCTTCTCTGGTGTAACACCGGCGCAGAGACGAGGCTATGGAGGAGGTTGTAGCTCTGGTGTGTGTAGGCAAATCAGTTTACTAGAAGAATGCGTGCATTAGTATTATCATCATCATCATTAGCATCCATCATCGTAGTCCAAGCGTCCTTGTTTACAAGCGTTCCCACAATCACGATGATGCCTTGTGGTGATGGTGGATGTCTATTTGGTGTTTGAGCAGCTTAATACCCTCCCTCCCAGAGAGAGAGAGACACGCAAACTCCGAATATACAGCAGTAGGCATCGTCAGTCAGGCTCTGGATCGAACCCACGACCTACTGTGTACCAGGCGAGGTAGTTAACATCTCCTAGCCACCGTGATGATGATGATGAGAGAGACACGCAAACTCCAAATATACAGCAGCAGGCATCGTCAGGGTCGGGATCGAACCCACGACCTCCTGTATACCAGGCGAGGTAGTCAACATCTCCTAGCCACCGTGATGATGAGAGGAGAGAGAGACACGCAAACTCCAAATATACAGCAGCAGCAGGCATCGTCAGGGTCGGGATCGAATCCACGACCTCCTGTGTACCAGGCGAGGTAGTTAACATTTCCTCGCCACCGTGGCGCCCGATAATTATTTGGTGTCCGGTATAAAATTTACAAATGGATTGGACTCGCGATAAATACATCACACTCACTACCATCACACACGACGCTTATTATGTTGATCGTTTCAATATCAGGGATAGAGGTCTCATTAGCCTCTGGGTTATCCGACTGTGATGGTGATGATGGTGGTGATTATGCTACCAGATGAAGGTGATGATAATGGTGATGATGGTGGTGATGATGATGGCAATGATGATGGTGGTGATGATGATAATGGTGGTGATGATGATGATGATAATGGTAATGATGGTGATTATGATGATGGTGGTGGTGATGATGATGAAGATGGTGGTGATGATGGTCATGATGATGGTGGTGGTGGTGATGATGATGGTAGTGATGGTGATGATGTTGATGATGATGGTGATGAAGATGGTGGTGATGATGGTGATGATGATGGTAGTGATGGTGATGATGATGATGTTGATGATGATGGTGATGAAGATGGTGGTGATGATGGTGATGATGATGGTGATGATGATGATGGCGATGATGATGGTGATGATGATGGTGGTGATGATGATAATGGTGGTAGTGATGATGATAATGGTGGTGATGGTGGTGGCGGTGTTGGTAGTGGTGTTGATGGTGGTGGTGGTGGTGTTGGTGGTGACATCTTCTGTCTCAAATTATTTGGTGACCGGTATGAATGATGCTAATGGTAATGATGGTGATTATGATGATGGTGGTGGTGATGATGATGATGGTGGTGATGATGATGATGATGGTGGTGGTGATGATGATGGTAGTGATGGTGATGATGATGATGTTGATGATGATGGTGATGAAGATGGTGGTGATGATGGTGATGATGATGGTGGTGATGATGATGGTAGTGATGATGATAATGGTGGTGGTGATGGTGGTGGCGGTGTTGGTAGTGGTGTTGATGGTGGTGGTGGTGGTGTTGGTGGTGTCTTCTTCTGTCTCAAATGATTTGGTGACCGGTATGAATTCAACAATTACCTAAATATAAAACACGCGAGAGACAGGGAGAGACACAGAGAGATACAGGGAGAGAGAGACACACACAGGGAGAGAGACACACACAGGGAAACAGACAGAGAGACACACACAGGGAGAGAGAGAGAGGCAGGGAGACAGACAGAGAGACAGGGAGAGAGAGACACACAGGGAGAGAGAGACACACATAGGAAGAGAGAGAGACAGGGAGACACATAGGGAGACAGAGAGACACACAGGGAGAGACACACAGGGAGACAGAGAGACAGAGAGACAGAGAGAGACAGAGAGAGGGTGAGAGATACAGAGAGAGGGTGAGAGAGAGGAGGGAGATAATTTCCAACGCCTCTGAGCTCACCAGCCAAACGGCTTTACCAATTACTTATTTTAAATATATTTATTTTTTATTCTAATAATTATAACAACAACCCCAATAGGACGACGTTTTTTCTTTATCTGCGCCTTCTCCCGTTAATTTGAGGCTTTCATTGGTGAGCGTTGGAGCGATGTTTTTTGTTGGGGGTGGTGGTGGTGGCGGTTATCTTGAAAAAGCAACGCGTAGTTTCATCATGATGCTAACTCGGTCCTCTGCCGATGTTGTTGTTTTGCTCTTATAGGTGGAAGAGGAGGTGAAGGAAAAGGAGGAGGTGGTGGTGGAGGTGGAGGAGGTGGTAGAGTTGGAGGAGGAGGATGTAGTGGTAGAGGAGGAGGTGGAGGAGGTGGTGGTGGAGGTGGTGGTGGAGGTGGTGGAGAATGTGGTGGAGTTGGAGGAGGTGGTGGAGGTGGAGGAGGAGGTGGAGGAGGTAGTGGAGGTGGAGGTGGTGGAAGGAGTGGAGGAGGTAGTGGAGGAGGTGGTGGTGGTGGTGGAGGAGGTGGTGGAGAATGTGGTGGAGGAGATAGTGGTGGAAGAGGTTGTGGAAGGAGTGAAGGAGGTGGAGGAGGTGGTGGAGGAGGTGGTGGATGTGGTGGAAGTGAAGGAGGAGGTGGTGGTGGTGGAGGAGGAGGTGGTGGAAGGAGTGGCGGAGGAGATGGTGGAGGAGGTGGTGGTGGTGATGGAGGAGGTAGTAGAAAACGTGGTGGAGGTAGTGGATGTGGTGGAGGTGGAGGAGATAGTGGTGGAGGAGGTTATGGAAGGAGTGGAGGAGGTGGTGGAGGTGGTGGAAGAGGTGGTGGTGGTGGTGGAGGAGGAGGAGGATGTGGTGGTGGAGAAAGTGGAGGAGGTGGTGGTGGATGTGGTGGAGGTGAAGGAGGAGGTGGTGGTGGAAGGAGTGGAGGAGGTGGTGGAGGTGGTGGAAGAGGTGGTGGGGGTGGTGGAGGAGGAGGATGTGGTGGTGGAGAAAGTGGAGGAGGTGGTGGAGGTGGTGGAGGTGGTGGAGGAGGAGGTGGTGGAAGGAGTGGAGGAGGTGGTGGTGGTGGTGGAGGAGGTAGTGGAGAAAGTGGAGGAGGTGGTGGAGGTGGTGGAGGTGGTGGAGGAGGAGGTGGTGGAAGGAGTGGAGGAGGTGGTGGTGGTGGAGGAGGAGGTAGTGGAAAAAGTGGAGGAGGTGGTGGAGGTGGTGGTGGTGGTGGTGGAGAAGGAGATGGTGGAAGGAGTGGAGGAGATTGTGGTGGTGGTGGTGGAGGAGGTAGTGGAGAAAGTGGAGGAGGTGGTGGTGGTGGTGGTGGAGGAGGAGGTGGTGGAAGTAGTGGAGGAGGTGATGGTGGTGTGGTGGTGGAGGAGATAGTGGAGAAAGTGGAGGAGGTGGTGGAAGGAGTGGAGGAGATTGTGGTGGTGGTGGATGTGGTGGTGGAGGTGGTGGTGGTGGAAGGAGTGGAGGAGGCATGTCAAAGCCAGGAGGTGCGGCGATGGTTTCCTGCTGACAGATCAAAGCTGACGATGAATGATCGAGTGAAGCCGCCGCCGCTTTCACTGTGGTTCACAACCACAGATAACAATTAAAAAAAAACATGAAAATTAAACAAAAAACGCAACACTTCACTCCCTATAAAGAGGGCCCCATTGTTCCGAAATAGGTGCCAATGTAAAGATCCTCTTCTTTTAAACGCCGCAGTCTTTTTGACAGATGTGGTGATGCGTCTTGTTGTTGTTGTTGTTATTGGTTTTTTGTTTAGTTACAGCTGCTGCAGATGATGACTGACGCCAGCTGTATATTTGGAGTTTGCGTGTCTCGCTCTCTCATCATCATCCTCACGGTGGCTAGGAGACGTTAACTACCTCGCCTGGTATACAGGAGGTCGTGGGTTCGATCCCGGACCCTGACGACGCCTCCTGCTGTACATTTAGAGTTTGCGTGTCTCTCGCTCATCATTATCACGGTGGCTAGGAGATGTTAACTACCTCGCCTGGTGTACAGGAGGTCGTGGGTTCGATCCCGGACCCTGACGATGCCTGCTGATGTATATGTGGAGTTTGCGTGTCTCTCTCTCTCATCATCATCCTCACGATGGCTAGGAGATGTTAACTACCTCGCCTGGTGTACAGGAGGTCGTGGTTCGATCCCGATCCTGACAATGCCTGCTGCTGTGTATTTGGAGTTTGCGTGTCTCTCTCTCTCCCCGTAGTCGCGTGATTATTTTTTTAGAATCATCAAAATATGAATTTAAATGCATCATGTATATCTCACAGACCCCCTCCCCCACGCACCCCCACGGCGCGTCCAGAGATCATAGCATCATCATCATCAGCAGTAGCAGCAGGGGCTGGGCACACGGAGAATTTAAAAAAGAAACGGAGAAAAATCCACGATGCAATTTATAACCGTGAGCGAAAAAAGACGGGTTAACCTTTAAATCGACTAATTAGGAAGTGCATTAATGGATAATAAATTAAACACGGAGCCGTGAGTTCCGTCCGTGTGTGTGTAACTCAAAACGTAATATTATACGTATATTTGGCGTCTCTTCGCTGGCCTATCGGCCCTGTACGGCCTCAGAGCCTCCTAGGGATGAAGAATCAGTTTGAGGCTGAGTCGACCTAGGGGAGGCCCAGGACCGGTTCAGATAATTCATCACCGGTGTTGGCCGTGAGCGGGAATCGAACCCGGGTCGCCAGGTTCGTAGCGCAGCGTAAAGCTAACCACTACACCACCTCTCCCCACCTACTCACACACACACACTCACACACCTACTCACACACTCACACACCTACTCACACACTCACACACTCACTCACTCACACACTCACACACTCACACACCGACTCACACACTCACTCACACACCTACTCACACACTCACACACACACTCACACACTAACACACACACAGACACACACACCTACTCACACACTCAAACACCTCCCCACACACTCACACACCTACTCACACACTCACACACTCACACACCCACTCACACACCTACTCACACACTCACACACCTACTCACACACACACTCACACACTTACTCACACACTCACACACCTATTCACACACTCACACACCTACTCACACACTCACACACTCACCCACCTACTCACACACTCACACACTTACTCACACACTCACACACTTACTCACACACTCACACACCTACTCACTCACTCACCTACTCACTCACACACTCACACACCTACTCACACACCTACTCACACACTCGCACACCTACTCACACACTCACACACCTACTCACACACTCACACACCTAATCACACACTTACACACTCACACACCTACTCACGCACTCACACACCTACTCACACACTCACACACTCACACACTCACCCACCTACTCACACACTCACAGACTCACTCACACACTCGCACACCTACTCACACACCTACTCACACACTCACAAACTCACTCACTCACACAAACACTCACACACACTCACACACTCACTTACACACTCACTCACTCACACACTCACTCACACACCTACTCACATATCTACTCATACACTTACACCTACTCACACACTCACATACTGACTCACACACACACACCTACTCACACACTCACATACCTAATCACACACTCACACACTCACTCACACACTCACACATCTACTCACACACTCACACACTCACACACCTACTCACATACACACACACTCACACACTAACACACACACCTACTCACACACTCTACACACACACTCACACACTAACACACACACCTACTCATACACCTATTCACACGCTCACACACTCACACACACTCACACACTCACACACACTCACACGCCTACTCACACACACCTACTCACACACTCACACACTCACACGCCTACTCACACACACCTACTCACACACTCACACACCTACTCACACACTCACACGCCTACTCACACACACACACCTACTCATACACTCACACACTCACACACCTACTCACACACCTACTCCCACACTCACACACCTACATACCTACTCACACACTCACACACCTACTCACACACTCACACGCCTACTCACACACTCACACGTCTACTCACACACACCTACTCACACACTCACACACCTACTCACACACTCACACCTACTCACACACACACCTACTCATACACTCACACACTCACACACCTACTCACACACCTATTCAAAGGTTACACGCAGATGGATGTTCGCCCTCTCGCTTTCTCCATTCAACATTCAGCATTTAACCAACTCCCACGCAGCGAATCGGGCAACCGATAAGCGAGGCGCCTGCAGCCGACACAGCAGGAAACTTGCCCGATAGTTTTGCCCAATTATAACCCGTTTGGGTTGCGGTGGTTCAGAGTGGGTGGGTGGGTGAATGGGTGGGTAGGTGAGTGAGGAGGTGGGTGGGTTTGTGGGTGGGTGGGTGAATGGGTGGGTGGGTGAATGGGTGGGTGAGTGGATAGATGGGTCGGTGAGTGGGTGGGTGGATGGGTGGGTGGGTGAGTGGGTGGATGGGTGAGTAGGTGAATGAATGAGTGGGTGAGTGGGTGGGTGGGAGAGTGGTGGGTGGGTGAGTGAGTGAGTGGGTGGGTGAATGGGTGGGTGGGTGAATGGGTGGGTGGGTGAATGGGTGAATGGGTGGGTGGGTGAATGGGTGGGTGGGTGAATGGGTGGGTGGGTGGGTGAATGGGTGGTGGGTGAGTGAGTGTGTGGTGGATGGGTGGTGGGTGAATGGGTGGGTGGGTGGGTGAATGGGGGAGTGGGTGGGTGAATGAGTGGGTGGGTGAATGGGTGGGTGGGTGGGTGAATGGGTGGGTGGGTGAATGGGTGAGTGGGTGGATGAGCGGGTGGTTGAGCGAGTGGGTGATTGGGTGGGTGGTGGGTGATTTGGTGGATGGGTGGGTGAGTGAGGGGTAAGCGGGTGGGTGAGTGAGTGGGTGAATGGGTGGGTGAATGGGTGGGTGGGTGAGTGGGTGGGTGAGCGGGTGGGTGGGTTAGTGGGTGGGCGAGTGAGTAGGTGGGTGAATGGGTGGGAGAGTGGATGGTGGGTGGGTGGGTGAGTGGATGGGTGGGTGGGTGAGGGGGTGAGTGGGTGGGTGAGTGAGTAGGTGGTGAATGGGTAGGTGAGTGGATGGATAAGTAGGTGAGTGGGTGGGTGAGCGGGTGGGTGGGTGAGTGGGTGGGTGGAGTAGGTGGGTGAATGGGTGAGTGAGTGGGTAGATGGATGGGTGGATGGGTGGAGGAGTGATTGGGTGCGTGATTGAGTGAGTAGGTGAGCGGGTGGGTGAGTGCATGGGTGAAGGAGTGAGTAGGTGGGTGGGTGAGTGAGTAGGTGATCAGGTGTGTGGAGTAGGT
Source organism: Lethenteron camtschaticum (assembly GCA_018977245.1). Classification (NCBI taxonomy): domain Eukaryota; kingdom Metazoa; phylum Chordata; class Hyperoartia; order Petromyzontiformes; family Petromyzontidae; genus Lethenteron; species Lethenteron camtschaticum. The sequence continues at coordinate 10,592,929 of MU249573.1, read as the reverse complement.
GGGTGAATGGGTGGGTGGGTGGGTGAGTGAGTGGGTGGGTGAGTGAGCGAGTGGGTGAGTGTGTGAGTACGTCAGTGGGTGAGTGGGTTGATGGGTAGGTGGTGAGTGAGTGGATGAGCAAGTGAGTGGTGGTTGCGTAGCGAGCAGCAGCTACGAGGCGAGGGGTTTTTGTTTGGCCAGCACCACGCCCGGCCGCCTTTGTCTCCCCAGTGGCGACGTTTACACCTGGTGCTAGGTACTTTAACTCATTCAAGGCCGAGGCGACCTAGTGGAGGCCCACGCCCGGGACCGGTGCAGATGATCATCACCGGTGTTGATGTTGGGCGCCATCGCTCCCCTCGAGACGTCCCCTACACCACCGTGGCCAGGAGATGTTGACTACCTCGCCTGGTGTACAGGAGGTCGTGGGTTCGATCCCGACCCTGACAATGCCTGCTGCTGCTGTATATTTGGAGTTTGCGTCTCTCTCTCTCTCTCATCATCGTCACGGTGGCTAGAAGATGTTGACTACCTCGCCTGGTCTACAGGAGGTCGTGGGTTCGATCTCCTCGGTTTTCACTCCACATTGAATCAACGTCGCCACGCGTTTAGAGTGATTTGGTTGCTGCTATAAATGTCCACGATGATGATGATGATGATGCAAAGTCCACATTCGTTTACGTGATGGTCAGGGTCGCTTTTGAAAAACAGCGACGTCACTCAGTGGAGCCTTACCTGGTAAAGTAAAAAAAAAAATGTGTAAAATACAATTTAATTTAATTTTATTTATTTAAATTTCATTTTATTTCTACATACGTGACTTCACCGAAAAAAACAACGAGTGTAATTTCTGCAGTCACGAAAGCTTCAATTCTAGATGAATGATTGCGTAGCTTTAGTTTAGGTCAAACACGGTGGTACAACGTACGCAGGCATCTCCTGTACTCCGATCCCACAAGAGATATCAGCAAGCAAGTGTGAGCTGTGTACGTTTAAAATCATTACAATTGAAAACGCATTCGTTTAGAACTTATAACCATGGTGCTTTCGGTAAAGCCACGTAGATATAAAATAAAAGTAATAAAATACAAAGTAAAATGTATCACATCAAATGCAAAATGATTAAATAAAATAAAAATAATAAATAAAAATAAAACAAAATTATTTTTTTACAAATTAAAAAACAAATAATAATAGAACAAAATTACAACTTTTATAAATAATAAAATAAAATTATAAATAATAAGTAATGAACATTTTTATAAATATTAAACAAAAAATTACAAAAATAAGATTAAATAAAAAAATGTCTAATAATACATTTAAAATAATAAAAGCAGAAAAGCCCACGACGTTTAAGTCAAAATTTTAACAAATCGCCACCACCACCACCTCTCGTCATCATCACCTCTACCAACCGACTCCTGCGGCCGTCTGGAACGCTCTTCCCTTCCAATATTCAGAAACCACCGGGAGCTCTGCGCTTTTAAATCATCGTCGAGATGATCGACAAACTCATTGCCTTGGAACTGCTTACGTACGGCGCGAAAGAAGTCGATAAATCATGGCCCGGCAGTCGACAGCGTGCGTCTCACAAGAGCAGCTGCAACTTGAAGAGGAGCGGCGAGTGGGAGGAGGAAAGTTGGTTTGGCCGTGGAGTTGCAAAACGTCCAAAAGCCCCACGCACATTTCTGCTGAGGCGGTGGAACTCAGCCGTAGAAGTTGTTTAGAAACTTCCCCTCCACCCAACCCCTCCCCCAAACCCCTCCCTTCCCCCCAACCCCCGCCCCCGCCCCTCGCCCCCCAACCCCCGCCCCTCCCCGCGCCCCCCCCCGCCCCCACTGCTACGAGCTTCTCGCTCGACCAATCCGCTCATTTCAGGGCTCCATGCATCTGGAGTCTTTCCAAATAGTGGTGGTGGTGGTGGTAGTGGTGGTGGTAGTGGTGGTGGTGGTGACCGTGGTGGTGGTGACAGTGGTGGTGGTAGTGGTGGTAGTGGTGGTAGTGGTGGTGACAGTGGTGGTGGTGGTGGTGACAGTGGTGGTGGTAGTGGTGGTGGTAGTGGTGGTGGTGGTAGTGGTGGTGGTGGCAGTGGTGGTGGTGGTGGGAGTGGTGACAGTGGTGGTGGTGGTAGTGGTGGTGGTGGCAGTGGTGGTGGTGGTGGTGGTAGGGTGGTGGTGGTAGTGGTGGTGGTGGTATTGGTGGTGGTGGTGGTAGTGGTGGTGGTGGTAGTGGTGGTGGTAGTGGTGGTGGTAGTGGTGGTGGTGGTAGTGGTGGTGGTGACAGTGGTGGTGGTGGTGGTGGCAGTGGTGGCAGTGGTGGTGGTGGTAGTGACAGTGGTGGTGGTAGTGGTGGTGACAGTGGTGGTGGTGGTGACAGTGGTGGTGGCAGTGGTGGTGACAGTGGTGGTGGTGGTGGCAGTGGTGGTAGTGGTGGTGGTAGTGGTGGTGGTGGCATTGGTGACAATGGTGGTGGTGGTGACAGTGGTGGTGGCAGTGGTGGTGGTAGTGGTGGCAGTGGTGGTGGTGGTGGCAGTGGTGGCAGTGGTGATGGTGGTGACAGTGGTGACAGTGGTGGTGACAGTGGTGGTGGTGGCAGTGGTGGTGGTGGCAGTGTTTGTGACAGTGGTGGTGGTGGTGGTAGTGACAGTGGTGGTGACAGTGGTGGTGGTGGTGACAGTGGTGGTGGTGACAGTGGTGGTGGTGGTGGTGGCAGTGGTGTGGTGGCAGTGGTGGTGGTGACAGTGGTGGTGGTGGTGACAGTGGTGGTGGTGACAGTGGTGGTGGTGGCAGTGGTGGTGGTGACAGTGGTGGTGGTGACAGTGGTGGTGGTGGTGGCAGTGGCGGTGGTTGGTGGTGGTGACAGTGGTGGTGGTGGTGACAGTGGTGGTGGTGACAGTGGTGGTGGTAGTGGTGGCAGTGGTGGTGGTGGTAGTGGTGACAGTGGTGGTGGTGGTGACAGTGGTGGTGGTGACAGTGGTGGTGGTAGTGGTGGCAGTGGTGGTGGTGGTGGCAGTGGTGGCAGTGGTGATGGTGGTGACAGTGGTGACAGTGGTGGTGGTGGTGACAGTGGTGGTGACAGTGGTGGTGGCAGTGGCGTGGTGACAGTGGTGGTGGTGACAGTGGTGGTGGTGACAGTGGTGGTGGTGACAGTGGTGGTGGTAGTGGTGGCAGTGGTGGTGGTAGTGGTGACAGTGGTGGTGGTGGTGACAGTGGTGGTGGTGACAGTGGTGGTGGTAGTGGTGGCAGTGGTGGTGGTGGTGGCAGTGGTGGCAGTGGTGATGGTGGTGACAGTGGTGACAGTGGTGGTGGTGGTGACAGTGGTGGTGACAGTGGTGGTGGTGGCAGTGGTGGTGGTGGCAGTGTTGGTGACAGTGGTGGTGGTGGTAGTGACAGTGGTGGGGACAGTGGTGGTGGTGGTGACAGTGGTGGTGACAGTGGTGGTGGTGGTGGTGACAGTGGTGGTGGTGGTGNTGACAGTGGTGGTGGTGACAGTGGTGGTGGTGACAGTGGTTGTGGTGACAGTGGTGGTGGTGGTAGTGGTGGTAGTGACAGTGGTGATGGTGACAGTGGTGGTGGTGACAGTGGTGGTGGTGGTGGTGACAGTGGTGGTGGTGACAGTGGTGGTGGTGACAGTGGTGGTGGTGGTGATGACAGTGGTGGTGGTGACAGTGGTGGTGACAGTGGTGGTGGCGGGGACAGTGGTGGTGGTAGTGACAGTGGTGGTGGTGGTGACAGTGGTGGTGGTGGCAGTGGTGGTAGTGACAGTGGTGATGGTGACAGTGGTGGTGGTGACACTGGTGGTGGTGGTGGTGGTGACAGTGGTTGTGGTGACAGTGGTGGTGGCAGTGGTGGTGGTGGTGACAGTGGTGATGGCCACTGAGTTTATTTTTTTCAGAAGCGACCTGACAACCAATGGTAGCTCAACGAAGTGGCCTCGTCATCATCATCACGCGGAACATTGATAGCAGAAGCCAAATGCTCAAAACGTGCGGTGACGTTGATTCAAAATTGCGGAGGCAAAAAAACCCGCAGAAAAATCCACGCGACCCACGGAGAGAGAGAGAGAGACACCGCAAACTCCAAATATACAGCAGTAGCAGCAGGCGCCAGGGGTCGTGATCGAACCCACGACCTCCTGTGCACCAGGCGAGGGAGTTAACATCTCCTGGTCACCGCGGCGGAATGACTGCGCGCGTCGTAAGGTCGCGATAAGGCGCGGAGAGCCGATAGGGAGGAGGAGGGGGCAGTGGTCATTTAACGGCACAACGGCGTTTAATAATAGGGAGGGAGGAGAGGGAGGAGAGGGGGGAGAGCGTACTTGCTCCGGCAGTACATCTACTAAAATTGGAACGATACAGAGAAGATTAGCATGGCCCCTGCGCAAGGATGACACGCAAATTCGAGGAGAGGGAGGGAGAGGGAGGGAGAGGGAGGAGAGAGATGAGAGGGAGGAAAGGGAGGGGATGGAGGGATGAGAGGGAGGAGAGGGAGGGGATGGAGGATGAGAGGGAGGAGAGGGAGGGAGGGGAGGGGGGAGGGTTGGAGAGAGAGAGGAGAGGGGAGGGGAGGGGGAGGGAGGGAGAGGAGGGGAGGGATGGAGGAGAGAGGGAGGGGAGGGTAGGAGGGAGGGAGGGGGAGCAGGGAGGGAGGGAGGGAGGGAGGAGAGGGAGGGAGGGAGGGTAGGAGGAGGGGAGGGTAGGAGGGAGGGGAGGGGAGGGTAGGAGGGAGGGGAGGGAGGAGAGGGAGGGAGGGGTAGGAGGGAGGTGGGGAGGGGGAGGGTAGGAGGAGGGGAGGGAGGAAAGGGAGGGGTAGGAGGGAGGGTGGGGAGGGATGGAGGAAGGGGAGGGGAGGGTGGAGGGAGGGAGGGGAGGGGGAGGGTAGGAGGGGAGGGAGGGAGGAGAAAGGGAGGGGAGGGTATGAGGGAGGGGAGGGGAGGGAGGGGGGAGTGGGAGGGAGGGGAGGAGAGAGGGATGGGAGGGATTGAGGAGAGAGGGAGGGGAGGGTAGGAGGGAGGGGAGGGAGGAGAGGGAGGGGAGGGGTAGGAGGGAGGGTGGGGAGGGGGAGGCTGTGACAGCCGCTCACGAGCGAGTTTGTTTGTTTGTTAGCGAAGTGTTGGAGAGCAGCAGCAGCAGCAGCAGCAGCAGCAGCAGCAAGCAGCAGCAGCAGCAGCAGCAGCAGCAGCAGCAGCAGCAGCAGCAGCAGCAGCAGCAGCAGCAGCAGCAGCAGCAGCAGCAGCCAGCAGCAGCAGCAGCAGCAGCAGCAGCCAGCAGCAGCAGCAGCAGCAGCAGCAGCAGCAGCAGCAGCAGCAGCCAGCAGCAGCAGCAGCCAGCAGCAGCAGCAGCAGCAGCAGGCAGCAGCAGCAGCAGCAGCAGCAGCAGCAGCAGCAGCAGCAGCAGCGCAGCAGCAGCAGCAGCAGCAGCGCAGCAGCAGCAGCAGCAGGCAGCAGCAGCAGCAGCAGCCAGAGCAGCAGCAGCAGCAGCAGCAGCAGCAGCAGCAGCAGCAGCAGCAGCAGCAGCAGCAGCAGCAGCAGCAGCAGCAGCAGCCAGCAGCAGCAGCAGCAGCGCAGCAGCCAGCAGCAGCAAGCCAGCAGGCAGCAGCAGCAGCAGCAGCAGCAGCGCAGCAGCAGCAGCAGCCGCAGCAGCAGCAGCGGCAGCAGCAGCAGCAGCAGCAGCAGCCAGCAGCGCAGCAGCAGCAGCAGCAGCAGCAGCAGCAGCAGCAGCAGCAGCAGCAGCAGCAGCAGCAGCAGCGGAGATCGAGAAACTTGCCACGGGGGTGGGAGGGGGAGGGCAGGTGGGGGTGGTGGTGGTGATGATGGTGGTGGTGATGATGGTCGTGGTGGTGGAGGTGGTGGAGGAGGAGGTGGTGGTGGAGGAGGTGGTGGACCAGTTGGAGGAGGAGGTGGAGGAGGAGGTGGAGGAGGAGGTGATGGTGGTGAAGGTGGTGAGGAGGAGGTGGTGATGGTGGTGGTGGAGGTAGTGGAGGAGGAGGTGGTGGTGGAGGAGGAGGTGGTAGTGGAGGAGGTGGAGGAGGTGGAAGAGGTGGAGGAGGAGGTAGAGGTGGAGGAGGAGGTGGAGGAGGAGGAGGAGGAGGTGGTGGACCAGTTGGAGAAGGAGGTGGTGGAAGAGGTGGAGGAGGAGGTGGTGGAGGAGCAGGAAGGGAGGTGGTGAAGGTGGTGGAGAAGAAGGAGGTGGTGGACGAGAAGGAGGTGGTGGTGGAGGAGGTGGACAAGGTGGAGGACGAGGAATGTCACTGCGAGGAGGATGGCGCGGCGATGATTTGCAGCGGACGGATCGCAGTGAAGCTGCTGAAGTTGGCAGCGGTGCAAACAACAACAACTCAACACATCCCGTGTCAACAACAACCACGCTGTGTGTGCTTGGTGCGCGTGTCTTTAAAAACGAAAAAACAACAACAACACACACTTGTATAACCGGCCACGTGAGTGTCAGGCCGGCCATGGAGGGGCTTCTTCTTCCTGTTGGTCACGGCCACGAATTTCAATCAAAACGCCACGAGTCGTGGGGGTCTCGGAGAGGGGGGAGGGGCGATGGTGCACCTCCTCCTCCTCCTCCACCTCCTACTTCTTCTCCACCTCTGCCACCACCTCCTCCTCCACCTTCACCTTCACACCACCTCCTCCACCGCCTCCTTCTCTTCCACCTCCACCACCTCCACCTCCTTCTCCACCACCTCCTCCACCTCCTCCACCACCTCCACCACCTCCACCTCATCCTCCTCTTCCACCACCTCCACCTCCTCCACCACCTCCACCTCCTCCTCATCCACCTCCCCCTCCACTTCCACCTCAATCGTCCCCCCCCCGCCCTCCCCTCCCTCCATCATCAGCCCCAGTGGGCGCTTTGCCCCCGTGAGGATGGTGATGGACGCAGTTTGGTGTTTGTGTGTTTGTTGAGCGATTTGTTTGACATTTCTCGTGCTTTGCGCGCTGCTGTCGTGTTGTTGTATTGATTGTATGTTGTTGATGTTGTTGATGTTGTTGTTGTCACGTTCTCACTCCCGTGCCTTCCTCGCTGGGCGTCTGTGGGGGTAAATCAAAGAGCTTCATAGCTCATCGGATTTCCTCCGATATGAAAAACGATTCTGATTCTGGAGGCCGTGGATTCTATGCCGACCCTGACGACGCCTGATGCCGCTGCTGCTGCTGCTGTATATTTGGAGTCTCCGTGTCTCTCTCTCATCATCATCACGGTGGCTAGGAGATGTTAACTACCTCGCCTGGTGTACAGGAGGTCGTGGGTTCGATCCCGACCCTGACGATGCCTGCTGCTGCTGTATATTTGGAGTTTGCGCGTCTCTCTCTCTCTCATCATCATCACGGTGGCTAGGAGATGTTGACTACCTCGCCTGGTCTACAGGAGGTCGTGGATTCGATCCCGGCTCCTGACGACGCCTGCTGCTGTATATTTGGAGTCTCCCTGTCTCTCTCTCATCATCATCACGGTGGCTAGGAGATGTTAACTACTTCGCCTGGTGTACAGGAGGTTGTGGGTTCGATCCCGATCCTAACGGTGCCTGCTGCTGTATGTTTGGAGTCTGTGTCTCTCTCTGTCTCTCTCTGTCTCTCCCCGTGGTCGCGTGGATTTTTCTCCGTCCACATTTAGAATCAACGTCACGGCGTGTTGGAGTATTTTTGCGATGATGATGATGACGACGACGACGATGATGATGACGATGATGATAATGATGATGATGACGATGATGATGATGACGATGATGATGATGACGATGATGATGACGATGATGTCAATGACGATGATGACGATGACGATGATAATGACGATGATGATGAGATGACGATGATGATGATGACGACGATGATGATGATGATGACGACGACGACGATGATGATGATGACGACGATGATGATGATGATGATGACGACGATGATGATGATTACGATGATGATGACGAAGATGATGACAATGATGATGACGATGATGACGACGACGATGACGATGACGACGATGATGACGATGACAATGACGACGATGACGAGCCCACTTCGTTGAGCTATCGTTTGTGACAGTCAGCTGACTTCTGGTAAAGAGTTGCGTAGGCCTTAGCTGGTTCAGTTAAAAAAATAGTTTCGTTGACAGTTTCCAGGGAGTTTCAAACAGATGGACCCAATTTCAAAGTTTTAGCGATTTTAAATCGGGTCCATATATATGATAGATAGACAGATACATGATCTATAGATAATATATTATAGATAGACATATTTATGATATGTAGACGATAGATTTGATGATGGATGATATTTAGATAACAGTTAATAGAGAGATAATACGTAGAGAGATCATAGATGGTGCTGTGTAGTTCATAGGTAGACGATAGCCAGATGATTGACAGCTGATTGATAGGTGGCAGACAGACACATGATAGACACACACGTGGTATACTTGCTGTACTACCCGGCTTCGCCCGGGATTTGGCTCCACCACGCCCGGCCGCCTTTGTCTCCCCAGTGGCGATGTTCACACACCACACCAGTTACTCGTTTGAGGCTGAGTCGACCTAGGGGAGGCCCAGGAGCGGTTGAAATAATCGTCACCGGTGGTGGCCGTGAGCGGGAATCGAACTCGGGTCGCCGGGTTCGTAGCGCGGCGCGCTAACCACTACACTACCGCTCCCCCCACACACACACACACACACACACAGACACACACACAGACACACACACACACACACACACACCACACACACAGACACACAGACACACACAGACACACACACACACACACACAGACACACACAAACACAGACACACACACGCAGACACACACAGACACACACAGACACACACACACATAGACACACACACACATAGACACACACACAGACACATACAGTAGCGCAGCGTAGCGCTACCCGCTACACTACAATGCGTGACGCTTCCACACGCGCGGGTCACGTGACAGATGTGACGTCACAGCTCACTTGCCGTGCAAAAAATAAATGCATTATTGAGCTCCCCCCAAAACACAAAAGTGTATTTTTATATGTTGTGCATGGTGTACAGTCTGGAAAGTACCCACGTGGCAAATTTCCAGTTTGTTGCATGTCGGGAAGTACGCAAAACATTTTGAACAGACACACGTAATCACAACTTTTTATATATAAATGGAGATAAGAAGATCAGATGATAGATGATCGACGGCTCTCTATAGCTCGCAGATCGCCAACGGATTTGACGGGGAAAGATTTGAGGTGACTGAGAGACACGTGACCAATACTATTCATAATCAACGTTTTTGGTTTAGATCGCGTTATTTATAAATGTGTCGTAACCCTCCACCACCCGACACGGCCAATCAGTAAAAAAAGTGTCACGTTGACAAAAGACAAATAGTTCACTGCTTTAGCCCACCGGTGTGTTGAAGCGTGAAACCACAACATTTACAATTTGAGTAGTACGACGTTTCGCTGGTAATTGCATCCAGCATCATCGGGCAATTCGCCTTTTTTACTGATTGGCCGTGTCGGGTGGTGGAGGGTTACGACACATTTATAAATAACGCGATCTAAACCCAAAAACGTTGATTATGAACGGTCGTTCTAATGAATGCGACGTGCAATTAAATTGCGGTTTGCATGAATATCGAAGTAATATATAATGTTCTTGGTTCTTTCGGTAAAGTCACGTAGAATGGACATAATAAAATAAAAATAAATAAAATAATTCTCACGACGTTTCGGCAACAACGCAAGCAGCCGTCCTCAGGTGGAGAACAGGTCTGTCGGAAAGACACCGTCAGAATGAGACCGACCTGTTCTTCACCTGAGGACGGCTGCTTGCGTTGTGGCCGAAACGTCGTGAGAAATATTTTATTATGTTTTATTTTTATTATTTCCCTTCTACGTGACTTTACCGAAAGAACCAAAAAGAGTATCCCTGCAGTCCGAAATCGCTTCATCGATAATATTAATGTTATATTACACCGGTCAACAAAAAAAAAATTTTTCTGGCCTGGACTTTTGCAGCTGTTCTAGACTAATTTCAAGGTGCTGATTCCAAATCTGATCTCAGATTTGCTCTATCACATCTCATTTTTATGCTATCGGCATACCCATTTTCATTGCTTTACCCGAAATTAACTCTGTCACTTATGATTGCAAGTTGTTGCGAGTCAGCGACTGCTTTAGTATATGGTGCTGTATTTTAGGATAGTGTGTTTATAATATTTTATGTAGATATCCACATTTATTTAACATTTTTCTTCTGCAGTTATTGAAAATGCAATATTTGGTATCTCAAAAACCTGATGCGATAGACAAAAACTGATGCCAGATTTGGAATCAGCACCCCAAAATTACCTTAAACCCGTTGGAATGCCAGAAAAAGTGTGTTGACCGGTGTTATTTATTATATAAATACACACACAAAGGACAAAGATCCCCCGTATAGCCTCGACACTGTTGGGGAAGGGGGCCCAGTTTGCTATTCGCGAGTAAAGGCATCGCCTCTGAAGGTCGGCACGACCTCCGGATAGCTACGTACGGTGCGAAAGAAGTCCAACGTGGGTACGCCACACCACGTGGCCAGCAGCACGCCCGGCCGCCTTTGTCTCTCCCCAGTGGCCGATGTTTACCGCACACCGCAACCAGCTTTTACTGATTTGAGGCTGAGTCGACCTAGGGGGAGGCCCGGGACCTGTTCAGATAATCGTCACCGGTTGTTGGCCGCGGCAAAGACAAAGCTCCCCCGTGTAGCCTTGACAAGCTGCGGGGGTCAAGTGCCGGACCTGGGTAGAGGCGCGCACGTGTTGGCACGGAGCGCCAACGACAAACGTTTTACTAAATGCATCACCACTCACTCACAGCGTACAGATAAAAAAAAATAGATTTTACAACGAGGTACCAATTAATTGCCGGGTTCGTGCCGTCTTGTTAATGGGCATTCATTACGAGAGGAGGGAGAGTGGGAGGGAGGGAGAGAGTGAGAGAAAGAGTGAGAGAGTGAATGAGAGAGAGAGTGAGAGAGTGAGTGAGAGAGTGAGAGAGTGAGTGAGTGAGAGAGTGAGTGAGTGAGACACAGTGACAGAGTGAGTGAATGACAGAGTGAGAGGGTGAGTCACAGTACGTGAGTGAGTGAGAGTGTGAGACAGAGTGAGAGAGTGAGTGAGTGAGAAAGTGACAGAGTGACAGAGTGAGAGAGTGAGAGAGTCATTCACTCTGAGTGAGTGAGAGAGTGAGTGAGTGAGACAGAGTGAGTGAGTGAGAGCGTGAGTGAGAGAGTGATACAATCTGTACCACTTTGGGAAGAATTCAAGAGTCGTTGTCGTATTAACAGTCTCGCCCCTGCCATAGGAACGTGGAATTGTACCAGCGCATCTCCGTTGTGATAGAGGCCTACACCTCCTTTATCACCTCCTCCCCTCCTCCTCCCCCCCCCAACCCCTCCCCCCCTCCCCCATCTCCTCCTCTACCGTCCGGCCGAGCCGCATGTAGATTGACCGTCAAATTGCCCTCGCAATTTCCCGCCACACTTATCTCGTCATCCCGTGCTCATCCCCCCCCCCTCGCCCCCCCTCGCCTCCCTCGCCCCCCCCCTCGCCCCCCCTCGCCTCCCTCATCCCCCCCCTCGCCCCCACCTCGCCCCCCCTCGCCTCCCTCGCCCCCCCCCTGGCCCCCCCTCGCTCCCCCCCTCGCCTCCCTCGCCTCCCCCTGGCCCCCCCTCGCCCCCCCTCGCCTCCATCGCCCCCCCTTCAGCCTTCTTCTATGACGCTACCCTAAAAGGCCACCATCTCACTCAATCGTTTGACCAACTCGCCCACCAATTCACTCACCATCTCACTCACCTCACTCACCATCTCCCTCACCACCTCACTCACCACCTCATTCGCTCGCCCACCCACTCACTCACCCACTCGCCCATTCACTCACCAATTCACTCACCCGCTCACCCACTCACCATCTCACTCACCACCTCACTCACCCACCCACTCACCATGTCACTCACCCACCCACCCACTCACCCACCCACTCACAATCTCACTCACCATCTCACTCACCCACCCACTCACCATCTCACCCACCCACCCACTCACCATCTCACCCACCCACCCACTCACCATATCATTCACCAACTCACTCACCATCTCACTCACCCACCCACTCACCATCTCACTCACCCACCCACTCACCATCTCACCCACCCACCCACTCACCATCTCACCCACCCACCCACTCACCATCTCACCTACCCACCCACTGACCATCTCACTCACCCACCCACTCACCATCTCACCCACCCACCCACTCACCATCTCAACTACCCACCCACTCACCATCTCACTCACCATGTCACTCACCATCTCACCCACCCACCCACCCACTCACCATCTCACCCACCCACCCACCAACTCACTCACCAATTCACTCACCATCTCACTCACCTCACTCACCATCTCCCTCACCACCTCACTCACCACCTCATTCGCTCGCCCACCCACTCACTCACCCACTCGCCCATTCACTCACCAAATCACTCACCCGCTCACCCACTCACCATCTCACTCACCATCTCACTCACCACCACTCACCATATCACTCACCATCTCACTCACCATCTCACTCACCACCTCACTCACCCACCTACCCACCCACTCACCATGTCACTCACCCACCCACCCACTCACCATCTCACTCACCATCTCACTCACCCACCCACTCACCATCTCACCCACCCACCCACTCACCATCTCACCTACCCACCCACTCACCATCTCACTCACCCACCCACTCACCATCTCACCATCTCACCCACCCACCCACTCACCATCTCACCTACCCACCCACTCACCATCTCACTCACCATGTCACTCACCATCTCACCCACCCACCCACTCACCATCTCACCTACCCACCCACTCACCATCTCACTCACCATCTCACTCACCCACCCACCCACTCACCATCTCACTCACCATCTCACTCACCCACCCACTCACCATCTCACTCACCCACCCACCCACTCACTATCTCACTCACCCACTCACCCACCCAACCACCCACTCACCATCTCACTCACCATCTCACTCACCCACCCACCCACTCACCATCTCACTCACCATCTCACTCACCATCTCACCCACCCACCCACCCACTCACCATCTCACTCACCATCTCACTCACCACTCACCCACTCACCATCTCACTCACCCACCCTCACCATCTCACTCACCATCTCACTCACCATCTCACTCACCCACCCACTCACCCACTCACCCACTCACTCACTCTCACCCACCCACCCACTCACCCACTCACCATCTCACTCACCATCTCACTCACCCACCCACTCANCCACTCACCCACCCACCCACTCACCATCTCACTCACCCACCCANNCACTCACCATCTCACTCACCATCTCACTCACCATCTCACTCACCCACCCACTCACCCACTCACCCACTCACTCACTCTCACCCACCCACCCACTCACCCCTATCCAGGTCTCTGCACCTCGCTTTGTCCTGCACACTCTTCGGCATTAGTCGCTTGCATTTGTATTCTCTCTTATTGGGGGGGCGGGGGGGGGGCTCTCTCCCTCCCCTCCCTTGAGGAACATCGCAGGTGTCTGTGCAGTTTTACATTCTAAGATGTATTTGTTTCAATCACGGCAAATGGTGGAAATTATATTTATTTTTTTAACTGAAATTACATTACAGAAATAAAAAAAAATTCTCCCACCAACGGAGGCTTCTTTTGTTCCGTTTCTCTCCAGAACCCAATTTATTTTTGCAGTTTTTTTTACAAAACGAAGACTTGGCGACAAAGAAATTAATAATAATAATAACAAGAAGACGAATAATCATGCTACTACGCGCTAATTTGACGGGGAGGGGAGGGAGGAGGAGAGGGGGGTGGGGGAACACAAGCCCCTTATTGAGAAGCAATATAAATAAAGAATAAAAATCGTCGGTCTAAAAATAAATTAATTTCGTCATTTTATTTCGCAAAAAAAAAATCCCGAGGTAATGAACGCGCGCGTCGCAAACACGCGGCCGATTAATTAGGAGCGCGCGCGCGCGTGCGTCTGTGATGGCGATGATGTTGATAGTGTGATGCGGTGTGGTGTGATGCGTGGGTGATGTGGGTGTGATGAGATGCGATGTTGTGTGCGTGATGCGTGGGTGATGTGGGTTTAATGCCATGTGTCGTGATGCATGGCTGATGTGTTATGATGAGATGCGATGCGATGTGCGTGATGCGTGGATGATGTGGTGTGTTGTGATGTGTGGGTGATGCGTGGGTGATGTGGATGTGTTGTATGGGTGATGTGGATGTGTTGTGATGTTATGTGGGTGTTGTGTGGGTGACGCGTGGGTGATGTGGGTGTGATGTGATAGAATGTTGCGTGGGTGATGTGGATGTGATGCGTGGGTGATGTGGGTGATGTGATGAGATGAGATGTGGTGTGGGTGACGCGTGGGTGATGTGGATGTGTTGTGTGGGTGATGCGTGGGTGATGTGGATGTGATGCGTGGGTGATGTGGGTGATGTGATGAGATGCGATGTGGTGTGGGTGATGCGTGGGTGATGTGGGTGTGATGGTGGTGTGATGCGATGTGGTGTGGGTGATGCGTGGGTGATGTGGGTGTTATGATGAGATGCGATGTTGTGTGGGTGATGTGGGGTGATGCGTGGGTGATGTGATGTGTTGTGATGAGATGCGATGTTGTGTGGGTGATGCGTGGGTAATGTGGATGTGATGCGTGGTGATGTGGATGTGATGCGTGGGTGATGTTGGGCGATGGTGGTGTGATGCGATGTGCGTGACGCGTTGAGCGATGTGAGTGTGATGTGACCCCGTGCCCCTACGGGAAACGTCTGTGCCAAAGCGCTTCATAGCTCATCGGATTTCTGCAGGATCAGTGAAGATTCTGATTCTGAAGCTCGTGGGTTTGATCCCAAACCCTGACGATGCCTGCCGCTGGATATTTGGAGTCTGCGTGTCTCTCTCTCGCTTCTGATTCATCGCATGTAGCTGTAAACATTAATATTAATAACAATGAATACATTAATGCACATAAATGTGAAATATATAATTATGTTTGTATTCATACATTTACATTATATTATTAGATTCCGTTTGAACAATTTTAAAATGAAACAGCACGGGCGCGATTGGCTCCTTTAAAAAATTACTCAAAACCATCACCATCATCATCAACACCATCATCACCATCATCAACACCATCATCATCAACACCATCACCATCAGCAGCAACACCATCACCATCATCAACACCATCATCATCATCAACACCATCATCATCAACACCATCATCATCTTCATCAACACCATCACCATCATCAACACCATCAGCATCAACACCATCATCATCGTCATCAACACCATCATCATCAGCATAAACACCATCACCATCGTCATCAACACCATCATCATCACCATCAGCATCAACATCATCAACATCAACCCCATCAACATCATCACCATCAACACCATCATCATCAGCATCAACACCATCATCATCTATGTAGACTACAGATGATTTTTGTCTGTGTGTGTGTGTCTCTCTCTGAGCCGGCTAACAGCACTTGCCCCAGCAGTCTGTTGAGGCTATATATTTGTCTTTGCAGGGGAAAAGAGAGAGAGAGAAAGATGGTACGAACACTACCCCTGTGTGTGTGTGTCTGCGTGTTCCATTCAGACTGATTGCACGCCGCCACCGAGTAGCAGACACGCTGATCGCCGTGCCATGTCCCATCATCCCAAGCACCGTGCTCGTCAACCCTTTGCCTCTACGATTTGGGATTTTAGTGGGGGAGGGGAGGGGGGGTGGCATTAATGAGAGAAATTAGATGATAACGCAAGAAATATTTGCAAACAACAAGAGGGCTTCTCATGATAATTGGTTTTTTACTCTTTTATCTGGCAACAAAACTGACACATTTTTTACGAGGAGTCATGTTTGCATAGACCACAATACCTGCAGTCATAATGCAAACAAAAAACACAACTCTGATAATGTATGCACTGTCCTTGAAGTTGATTGGTCCACACCCGAGACAGCTTTCCTTAGAGCCTAATCTCATATGGGTTGGACCAGATGACGCTAAAAGGCGCATAACTCAAAGACAATGCACCATCAGAGTATGAGAGCTCGGGGTAAGCATTTACACCATTGGTACCTCATTTGCCAGTAAAAATAATAATATGATAATTGTTTTTTTCTTGGGTGTGGACCAATCAACTTCAAGGACAGTGCATACATTTTCAGAGTTATGTTTTTTGTTTGCATTATGACTGCAGGCATAAGTCAAGATTGTGTAAATACAATAAAATGTTCGATAGCAAAGCACGAAGAATTATTATCAATAATTATAAATACATTTATACGTATTATATAACGTTTGCATTATACAATAGATTGTATAATATATGTATTATTTACTATTTGGAGTATATACCATATGTATTATTTAATAATATTCATTTAGATATATGAATGCATGTATTCTATTATCATACAATTATACATAACACATATCATATATAATACATGTAAACAAATTTAAAAAATATATCTGGATAATGTATTTAAAATAAATATACACATCTTTAATTGTATATAATAAAAAAAAATTATGTTTAAGTACTATATATTTTACATATTATAAAATATATTTTAATGTTTTACGTATTATATACATTTTACATATTATATAATGTATTTAATTTTAATTTTATATATTTTACATATTACATTACATGTTTTCATGTTTTACGTATTACATATTTTACATATGTTCTAATGTTTTTAATTTTCATTTTATATATTTTACATATTACGCAATACATTTTAATGTTTTACGTATTACATATATTTTACATTTTATATAATGTATTTAATTTCCATGTTATATTTTTGACGTGTTATATAATTTCTTTTATTCCTGGCAAGATTACTCAGTGGAGGCCACCGTTGTCGAAAAGGGGGCGGCGAGAGGGGGGGGTAACAATCGTCACCGTGACGTCTCCCCCCCCGCCCCCCCCCTCCCGCCCCCCCTTCCCCCCCTCCCTCCGCCCCCTCGTGCTCTCTCTCACGCTGACAGCCTAAAACGCTCCTCCACGCAAAAAGCGCGGACAAAATAAGGCCTTGGGATACGTGGCATTAATGGGTGGTGGAAGGGGGAGGTTTGGTTTGTTTTCAATCTCTGTTGAAAAAAAAATATTAAAACAGAGTCTCCGATTCTAACCACGGTGGTTTGCGTGCGTGAGCGTGGTTTTTAAATCCTTTATATTAAGTTCACTTGCTTGCGCGCTTACGACCGTGCAAATCTTTCGGTCGTTTTTTAACCCACTTCCCGTGATCCAATCGAGCTGACATTTTGCACACAGACTCGTTGTGCGAGACAATTAATGTTCGTGAAAAAAAATCCAAAATTTTACACTGTTTAGGGAAAACAAATTGAATATTTAATTACCAATTGTTTAATACTGCAGACAATCATCTGACCCATAGGTGGCAGCCATCTCAAGCCAGAGGACGAGAGGACTCTAGCCGCCACGCATATAAAGGATTTATAGTGAAAAACTTTGTTTTTACGGGTTACATTTTTTTTTGTTTGGCTATGGGGAGCGGTGGTGCAGCGGTTAGCGCTACGACGCGCCACGAACGGAAACAGGAGCTGGTGCGGTAGCGTGAAAATGGTCACTGGGGAGACAAAGGCGGCCGGGCGTGGTGCTGGGCACCCACCCCTTCGTGCCCCGTGCCGGCCTTCATAGGTGCTCGCTATCAGCACTTGCCCCAACAGTCTGCCGAGGCTATACGGGGGATCTTTGCCTTNATTTTTTTTCGTTCATGGGGCGCTACGAACCCGGCGACCCGAGTTCGATTCCCGCTCACGGCCACCAACACCAGTGACGATTCTCTGAACCGGTCCTGGGCTTCCCCTAGGTCGACTCAGCCTCAAATGAGTACGTGGTGCGGTGTATAAACATCGCCACCAGGGAGACAAAGGCGGCCGGGCGTGGTGCTGGCCACCCACCCCCTCGTGTGCCCTGCCGGCCTTCATAGGTGTTATTCGCAAACAGCACTTGCCCCAACAGTCCGTTAAGCCTATACGTGGAAGGGCAGGATCTTTGTCTTTGTTTATATTTTTTTTTTGGTAAAACACAAGAAAAAAATGTTAACACGCGAGAATAGATAAATGTGTTTAAATGATCTGGGCCCCGCCGATTTCTGCACTTTAGAGGTGGCATTTTGTAACAACGTGAGTTCATTTTGTGAGAGGGTGTGTGTGTGGGGGGGGTGTGGGGGGGGGAGATCGTGGTGGGCGAGGAGATCGGTCGCTCATTACGCGGCCGTTTAGCGTCAACGCGAAAGACAAAGAACGAAGTCGTGGAGACCTCCCCGTGTTTCGGGGAAACGGCGGACGTGCAATTTCTGTCACGCGGCACTCACCGCGTGGAGGAGGAGGAGGGGGGGTGGAGAGAGCTCCATTAGAGAGAGAGAGAATGCTCTAACAGACGTGCTAGATTTTTTTTTTTGGCGAGGTGAGTAAAACATTTATGTGTCTTCTTCTTGGTTTTTTCGGTAAAGTCACGTAGAAGGGAAGTAATAAATAATAAAATAAAAATAATAAAATAATTATTATATTTTTTTATTTGTTTTATTTTTTATTATATTTTTATTATTTTATTATTTCCCTTCTACGTGACTTTACCGAAAAAACCAAGAAGATGAATGAATCCTGTAGTCACGAAAGCTTTAAATCGACATTTATGTGTGTCGTAAAAAAAANCACAACTCCACCCGACACGGTCAAAGAGTTAAATTACAATTCAACTTCTTGGTTCTTTCGTTAAAGTCACGTAGAAGGGAAATAATAAAATAATACAAATAAAGCAATAAAATGATATTTTATATTTTATTATTTCCCTTCTACGTGACTTTACCGAAAGAACCAAGAAGATGAATCCCTGCAGTCACGAAAGCTTTAAATTAAAATTCAACTATTTTTTTATTTTACCAGGTAAGGTCCAGCGGAGCTATATGATAGCTCTTTTTCAGAAGCGATCTGGTTATGATAAGTGATAGCTTAACGAAGCGGGCTTCTCGTCATCGAACCCACGACCTCCTGTGTATCAGGCGAGGTAGTTAACATATCCTAGCCACCGTGATGATGATGATGAGAGAGAGACACGCAAACTCCAAATATACAGCAGGTGTCAGGGTCGGGATCGAACCCACGGCCTCCTGTACACCAGGCGAGGTAGTTAACATCTCTTAGCCACCGTGATGATGATGAGAGAGAGAGACACCGCAAATTCCACATATACAGCAGGTGTCAGGGTCGGAATCGAACCCACGACCTCCTATAGATCAGGCGAGGTAGTTAACATCTCTTAGCCACCGTGATGATGATGAGAGAGAGACACACGCAAACTACAAATATACAGCAGCAGGCGTCGTCAGGGTCGGGATCGAACCCACGACCTCCTGTACACCAGGCGAGGTAGTTAACATCTCTTAGCCACCGTGATGATGATGAGAGAGAGAGACACCGCAAACTCCAAATATACAGCAGGTGTCAGGGTCGGGATCGAACCCATGACCTCCTGTACACCAGGCGATGTAGTTAACATCTCCGAGCCACCGTGATGATGATGAGAGAGAGAGACACCGCAAACTCCAAATATACAGCAGGTGTCAGGGTCGGGATCGAACCCATGACCTCCTGTACACCAGGCGAGGTAGTTAACATCTCCGAGCCACCGTGATGATGATGAGAGAGAGAGACACCGCAAACTCCAAATATACAGCAGGTGTCAGGGTCGGGATCGAACCCATGACCTCCTGTACACCAGGCGAGGTAGTTAACATCTCGAGCCACCGTGACGATGACGGTGGTGGTGATAATGATGGCAGCTTCAGTCTCAAATATAGCGGGGGTGTTAAAATTAAACAAAGCAAATTTTACCGAGAGAAAGAGAGCATGAGAGAGAGAGAGGGGGAGGGGGAGAGAGTGGAAGAAAGAGAGTGTGTAGTTGAGATCATTTACGCCCCGCAAACCAATTTTAGCAAAAACAATTACCGTTCCACAGCTCAGATATTTGAGCTGGGAAGTAGCAGCGGTGATGGTGGTGGTGATGATGGCGGTGACGGTGGTGGTGATGATGTGGTGGTGATGGGGTGGTGGTGATGATGGTGGTGGTGTTGGTGGTGATGGTGGTGGTGGTGGTGATGTTGGTGGTGATGGGGTGGTGGTGATGATGGTGGTGGTGGTGGTGATGGTGGTGGTGATGGTGGTGATGTTGGTGGTGATGGTGGTGGTGATGGTGGTGGTAATGTTGGTGTGATGGTGGTGGTGATGATGGTGGTGGTGATGGGGGTGGTGGTGATGATGGTGGTGGTGATGGTGGTGGTGATGGTGGTGGTGATGGTGGTGATGTTGGTGGTGATGATGGTGGTGGTGATGGAGGTGTTGGTGATGGTGGTGGTGATGGTGGCGGTGTGGTGGCGGTGATGGTGGTGATGGTGGTGGTGGTGGCGGTGATGGTGGTGGTGGTGATGGTTGTGGTAGTGGCGGTGGTGATGGGTGGTGATGGTGGTGATGGTGGTGGTGGTGATGGTGGTGATGATGGTGGTGGTGATGGGGGTGGTGGTGNTGATGGTGGTGGTGATGGTGGTGGTAGGTGTGAGTGGTGATGGTGGTGATGGTGATGGTGGTGGTGNTGTGGTGGTGGTGGTGTGGTGGTGGTGGTGTGGTGTGGTGTGGTGGTGGTGGTGGTGGTGGGTGGTGTGGTGTGACAGTGGTGGTGATGGTGGTGTGAGTGTGGTGGTGGTGNTGGTTGGTGGTGTGTGGTGGTGGTGTGGTGTGGTGGGTGGTGAGTGTGTGTGTGGTGTGGTGGTGGTGGTGAGTGGTGGTGGTGGTGTGGTTGTGGTNGTGGTGGTGGTGAGTGGTGTGNTGGTGGTGTGGTGGATGGTGNTGCGTGGTGNTGTGGTGGTGTGTGTGGTGGTGGTGNTGGGGGTGGTGTGNTGTGGTGGTGGTGGGTGTGGTANTGTGGTGGGTGGTGGTGGGTGGTGGTGAGTGGTGNTGGTGGTGGTGTGGTGTGTGGTGGTGNTGGTGGTGGTGGTGTGTGTGGTGGTGTGNTGTGGTGGTGGTGGTGNTGGTGGTGGTGNGCGTGGTGATNGTGGTGGGTGGTGTGNTGGTGGTTGGTGGTGGGTGGTGNTGNTGGTGGTGGTGTGTGGGGTGGTGGTGTGTGGTGGTGGTGTGGTGNTGTGTGGTGTGTNGTGTGGTGGNGAGTGGTGGTNGTGGTGGTGGTGGGTGGTGTGTGTGNTGGTGGTGGTGGTGTGGTGGTNGTGGTGTGAGTGGTGTGTGGGTGGTGGGTGGTGGGTGGTGTGNTGAGTGTGGTGGTGGTGATGGTGGTGGTGGTGACCTCCGATCGTCGTATTATTTATTGATAACTTATTTATTTATTCTTATTGTTTACCAACTTACCTATCGACGGTGTCATGGATGGCAGCGCCGCAGCGTATGGATAGTGGAAACCGACGAAGTGGAAGATGTAAAAANCCAGATACCTTGAGTAATTAATCATATGTATTACTTTCCAACAACTTACCAACCTTGAAATGCTTACCCCGAGCTCTCATACTCTGATGGTGCGTTGTCTTTGAGTTGTGCGCCTTTTGGCGTCATCTGGTCCAACACCACGTGAGACTAGGCTCTAAGAAAAGTTGTCTCGGGTGTGGACAGTGCATACATTATCAGAGTTGTGTTTTTTGTTTGCATTCCGACCGCAGGTATTGTGGTCTATGCAAACATGACTCCTTGTTAAAAAAAGGTGTCAGTTTTGTTGCCAGATAAAAGGGTAAAAAAACAATTATACTTTTACTGGCAAATGAGGTTCCCATAGTGTAGATGCTTGCCCCGAGCTCTCATACTCTGATGGTGCATTGTCTTTGAGTTGTGCGCTTTTTGGCGTCATCTGGTCCAACACCACGTGAGACTAGGCTCTGAGAAAAGCTGTCTCGGGTGTGGACCAATCAACTTCAAGGACAGTGCATACATTATCAGAGTTGTGTTTTTTTTTGCATTCCGACCGCAGGTATTGTGATCAATGCAAACATGACTCCTTGTAAAAAAAAAGTGTCAGTTTTGTTGCCAGATAAAAGGGTAAAAAAAAGAATTATCATACTTACCTACACCTCGGATTCTGCCACGATGTAATGGATCGGCAGCGCATAGCGGATGGTTTTTTTAAAATCCTTTATATTAAGTTCGCTTGCTTGCGCGCTTACGACCGTGCAAATCTTTCGGTCGTTGTTTTAACCCACTTCCCGTGATCCAATCGAGCTGACATTTTGCACACGGACTCGTTGTGCGTGACAATATATTTTCGTGAAAAAAAATTCCTAAATTTTACACTTTTTAGGAATTTTTTATTATTATATTCAATTACCAATTGCTTAATGGTGGCAGGCAATCATCTGACCCATAGGTGGCAGCCATCTCAAGCCAGAGGTCGAGAGGACTCTAGCCGCCACGCATATAAAGGATTTATAGTGAAAAACTTTGTTTTTACGGGTTAATTTTTTATAATATGCAGAGGAGTTCCACCGGGGGGGGGGGGGGGGGGGGGGGTTTAAATTCGATCCGATTCGATCTCCGGGGATACGCGCGCGACAATTGAACCCGTGGGGACCGAGTGTCCGAAATTCCTCCTCCCACCCAGAATCAGAATCTTGATGGATTTCGTTGTTTGCTTGACTGGAGGAAATCCGACGAGCCAAGAAGCGCTTTCAAACGCAGCTGGTCCCAGTAAATCGTGGGGGGGGGGGGGGGGGGGGCACGAAGTCACAGCAGCGAAAGAGTGCAAAGTGGAGAAATATTCCGTGATCAAATTTCGATTTAAAGCTTTCGTGACTGCAGGGATTCATCTTCTTGGTTCTTTCGGTAAAGTCACGTAGAAGGGAAGTAATAAAATAATAAAAACAAAACATAATAAAATAATATAATAAATAAAATAATATAATAAAATAATAACATAATATTGTAATATTTTATTATAATATAATAAAATATAATAATAAAATATAATAAAATAATATATTATATTATTATATTTCGATTTAAAGCTTTCGTGTCTGCAGGGATTCATCTTCTTGGTTCTTTCGGTAAAGTCACGTAGAAGGGAAGTAATAAAATAATATATAATATATATTATTATATAATATATAATTATATTATATTTTATATGTTTTATTTTTATCATTTTATTACTTCCCTTCTACGTGACTTTACCGAAAGAACCAAGAAGATGAATTCCGTGATTACTTCACTATACAAGCTCCTAGAGCGAGCGAGAGGAGAGAGATTAATATCAGAAGAGCGTTCTCTCAAGAGAGCCACTGATTACGACTTCACATCCAAGGGCCCCCCACCGCCCCGCCGCCCCCAAGAAGCGTACGTTGTGACTGGTGAACGCAAAAAACGCTCACCGGATAACGATGACAATCAAGGAGGGGGGGACTTGCGATTGCCAACACCTGCGCATCGGTGAGAGAGACCCAGGTGCCTGCATCTGTCACACGCGACGCGCACACAAAGACAAAGGTGCCCGTGCAGCATGTCACGGAGTGTTTTTTGGGGGGTCAAGTGCTGTTCGGAGCGAGCAGCAGTACCCATGAAGGCCGGCCGCCTTTGTCTCCCCAGTGGCGATGTTCGCACAGCGCGCCAGGTACTCATTTAAGGCTGAGTCGACCTAGGGGAGGCCAAGGAGCGGTTCAGATAATCGTCACCGGTGTTGTTGGCCGTGAGCGGGAAGGGAACTCGTGTCGCCAGGTTCGTAGCGCAGTGCTCTAACCGCTATACTACCGCTCCCCACGCACACACACACGCGTACACACACACGCGTACACACACGTGCACACACGCACACACACGCGTACACACACACGTACACACGCACACACGCATACACGCACGCGCACACACGCACACGCGCCCACACACGCGTACACACACACACGTGCACACACACACACGTGCACACACACACACACACGCGCCCACACACGTGCACACACACACGTACAAACACACACGTGCACACATACACGCGCCCTCACACACACACACGCGCCCACACACGTGCACACACACGTGCACACACACACACACGCGCCCACACACGCGCACACACACACGCTCACACACACGCACACACACGCGCCCGCACGCACGCACACACGTACACACGCTCACACACACGCCCACACATGCGCCCACACACGCGCACACACACACGCCCCCACACACACACACACACGCCCACACACGTGCACACACACACGCCCACACATGCGCCCACACACGCGCACACACACACGCGCACACACACGCCCCCACACACACACACGCCCACACACGTGCACACACACACACACACGTGCAAACACACACACGTGTACACACACACACACACGCGCACACACACACGCCCCCACACACACACGCCCACACACGTGCACACACACACATACGTGCAGACACACACACGCACACACACACACGCACCCACACACACACACGCCCACACACGTGCACACACACACACACGTGCAGACACACACGCACCCACACACACACACGCCCACACACGCGCGCACACACACACGTGCACACACACGCGCGCGCACACACACGCGCGCACACACACACGCGCACACGCGCACACACACGCACACACACAAGTGCACACGCCCACACACGTACACACACACACGTACGCACACACACGTGCCACCCACCCACGTGCACACACACACGTGCACACACACGCGCACACACACACACAGAGTGTGTGGCGGAGGGGAGGGGTGGGGTGGTGGTTAATAGCTGCCCTCAACGTGTGAAAGCTCAGCCAGTGACAGGGTTGGTGGGGTGGGGGGGTGATATAATCGCCTGGGCTGCATTAGTCTGGCAGCCGATAGAGCAAGGCCACCGCCAGGCGCATTGGAAGCACTCAGGGGTTGGGAGTAATTACTGTGATGTGGGGGGAGGGAGGGGGTGAGAGAGAGAGAGTGGGCGAATTGGGAAACATTCCACTCCGGAGCACAGACGGTAGCATCATCATCAGCAGCAGCAGCATCACCGTCAGTATCATCAGCAGTGTCATCATCATCATCATCAAAATCATCAGCAGTGTTATTATCAGCAGTATCATCATCATCATCAACATCAGTATCATCAGCAGTTTCATCAACATCAGTATCATCAACATCATCATCAACATCAGTATCATCATCAGTATAATCAACAGCATCATCAACAGCAGTATCATCAACATCAGTATCATCATCGGTATCATCAGCAGTATCATCATCATCGGTATCATCAGCAGTATCATCATCAGTATCATCAGCAGTATCATCATCAGTATCATCAGCAGTATCATCATCATCAGTATCATCATCATCAGTATCATCAGTATCATCAACATCAGTATCATCAGCAGTTTCATCATCAGCAGTATCATCATCAGCAGCAGTGTCATCATCAGTATCAGCATCAACATCAGTGTCATCAGCAGTGCCATCATTATCAGTATCATCAGCAGTGTCATCATCATCAGTATCATCATCAGCAGTGCCATCATCATCAGTATCATCAGCAGTGTCATCATCATCAGTATCATCATCAGCAGCATCAACATCAGCAACATCAGTATCATCAGCAGTATCATCAGCAGCAGCAGTGTCATCATCAGTATCATCATCAGCATCAGCAGCATCATCATCATCAGCAGTATCATCATCAGTGTCATCATCATCAGCAGTATCATCATCAGTATCATCATCAGCATCATCATCATCAGCGATTCATCATCGCATCATCATCAGCATCATCAACTTGATTAGCATCATTAGTATCATCAGCAGTGGTATCATCGTTATCATCATCAGTAACATCAGTATCATCAGCGGTATCGTCATCGGCATCATCATCAGCTTCATTAGCGTCATCAGTCTCAACATCAGTATCATTGTCAGTATCATCATCATCAGCATCATCAGCATATCCATCATCGGCATTATCATCACTATCATCTTCGGTATCATCGTTGGTATCATCATCAGTATCATGATCAGCATAATCAGCTTCATTAGCATCATCAGTATCATCATCATGAGCATCATCATCAGTATCATCATCATCAGTAGCATCAGCAGCATCATCATCGGCATCATCAGCAGGAGCAGGAGTCGCACACCCCGATAAGAGAACACACATACAAAGATAAAGACACAGATCACCCAGGTAGTCTCCATAGACTGTTGGGGCAAGTGCTGTTAGCGAGTAGCGCCTAAACAAAGAAATTGCTTATCGCGTGGACATTTATAGCAGTAGACAAAATGTGGAAGGAAAAACCGGAGGACCCGGAAAAAATCCACGCGATCACGGGGAGAGAGAGAGAGACACGCAAACTCCAAATATACAGCAGCAGGCGTCAGGGTCAGGATCGAACCCACGACCTTCTGTATACCAGGCGAGGTAGTTAACATCTCCTAGCCACCTTGATGATGATGATGAGAGAGAGAGACACCGCAAACTCCAAATATACAGCAGCAGGCGTCAGGGTCAGGATCGAACCCACGACCTTATGTATACCAGGCGAGGTAGTTAACATCTCCTAGCCACCTTGATGATGATGATGAGAGAGAGAGACACCGCAAACTCCAAATATACAGCAGCAGGCGTCAGATTCGGGATCGAACCCACGACCTCTGTCCACCAGGCGAGGTAGTTAACATCTCCTAGCCACCGTGATGATGATGAGAGAGAGGGACACCGCAAACTCCAAATATGCAGCAGGCGTCAGGTTCGGGATCGAACTCACGGCCTCCTGTAGACCAGGCGAGGTAGTTAACATCTCCTAGCCACAGTGGCACACTTATGAGGGATGGATGACCAACACCGCGCCCGGCTGCCTTTGTTTCCCCAGTGGCGGCGTTTCCACACCCCACGACAAAGACAAAGATCCCCCCCGTTTAGCCTTAAAGACTGCTGGGGCAAGTGTAGCATGGCACACGAGGCGACGGTGTCGATGTTGATGTCGATGATGATATGATGTCGATTATGATGATGTTGATAATGATGATGATTCCAAGAACACAGGATGAGATGTTACTATCCTTTGTGCAAGCACTTCCAAGAGTTCATGAACAGTGAGCCTGGTGAAATTTGGGGAGCGCATCGTCAGTAGTGAACCTTTGGTTCCTAGGGTGTTTCGGCCTTTCACACTATACACCCTCCCCAAAGGCGGCCAGCGACAGGGTGATCAATCCTACGCTTGCGTCCCATTCCCAATTAGTCATAGGAGTTGCCTTGTTGTTGATAGCCAACATCCCATGGGACTATGCATGGCAGGGGTGTCCTCCTCCCTGAGTCAAGCATTGTTGACTGCATACCTCCTGGCCCTCTCACTTTGGGGCCCAGCTGGGGTCTTTCCTCTTCATCCAGAGCCACTGACTGCTGATAAACTGCGTTAATATAGCGCGGTAATTGAAAAAATTCTAAAGCCAACTCCTTGATGATGGGCAAGGCCAACTTTGGGTGCGATTAATCGCCACGATCCGAGACATGACGGTTAGTTTCCGCAATGTATCTGCGGCAGCAGTTACATTGGAGCAGCAGTTACATTGGGGAAACTAAGGCAGATTTGAAACACGCTAGGACCAATACTTCTGCCGTTGCTGATCATTAATTTAATGCGGATGGCTCACACGAAATGTATTTCGCTAAGACGATGGTACTTTGCAAACCCACCGGCTATCGACAAAGATTCGTACATGAAGCCATCCATAAACACAGACACAAATTCCACCGAGACTATGGGTACACACTCAGCAATCACTGGAAGGTCGTTATCAACCAGTTTAAGTCACAACTGGCTGTGATGTTTCCATTTTAGACCTGGCAGCCCTTTAATTGGTGGAAGTCCACCAGCTGTAGCGTCATTACCCACTACTACCATCACCAGGTCAGAGTATGATCTGTGTTTTGATTTAGTGTGCTGATCTTAAATGTGCGTTGAAAAATTATAATACCCCGATTGATGCTGCTGCTGTTGTGGAGTGACTCATGCAACCAGCTATGGCTGCAGGGTTTTGGTAGTACATGTTGTTTATGCCGTTTATTGTGAAAATTCCGTCACAGTTCCTATGATCACTGCTGTTTCATTGCTTTCATGGCTTTATTTTGGTGATTTCGAAAAGTGTATTGGTTTGGCCATGTTTGTTTGTTGTAGTACAGAGTAAGACTGATGGCCTTAATCGAAGTTGTCTTGTAGTTGTTGTTGGTTGTTTGACTTGCATCCCACTGGGATTTTTGCACACAGCGTTGGTGTACGGTGATTTTTTTCTGCAATATTTTGCTGTCTTTTCTTGGATTTTCTGTTTGCACTTAGTCACATATTCACTTTAAGATGTTTCTTGTTCATGTTTTGTTTTTTGTTTGTTGCGGTTGCACTCGATTCAAGAGCCGAATGGCTCACAGGGCTATGCCTAATAAATGAACTTGAAACTTGAACCTCTAGCAGCAACCTCCACCGTCAACAACATGAACATCAGCTGCCCCACCGATGCTGCCGATACACTTGGACAACGCCTATTTTAAACCCCTACAAACATTTCGATTTAAAGCTTTCGTGACTGCAGGAATTCATCTTCTTGGTTCTTTCGGTAAAGTCACGGAGAAGGTAAATAATAAAATAAGAATAAATTAAACATAATGAAATAAAAATCATCTTCTTGGTTCTTTCGAAAAATCGGTGGTTTTAAATTTTAATTTTTGTGTTAATTATTTTCATTTTTAAATCCTTTATTTTTATCTTTTATCCACGTGACTTTACCGAAATGACCAAAAAAATATGAATTCCTGCAGTCACGAAAGTTGCAAGTCAAAATTATCATCATCATCATCACGTGGACATTTGTAGTTGCAGTCAAATAACTCAAAACACGCCGTGTTGTGGAGGGGAAGCGCCCAAAGGACCTGGAGAAAAATCCACGCGACCACGGGGAGAGAGAGAGAGAGGAGAGACGCAAATTCCAAATATGAAATGGCACTTATGCATTGTGAGGGTTTTTTTGAAAAACATATTGAAAAATTTCGAGGATTTGTAGAATTTTCTGGCGAAAGAATTGCGTTGAAACGAGCGCAAATCTCAAAGTTTAGAGCAGCGGTCGGGAACCGATGGCTCGCGAGCCATATATGGCTCTTCCGGTGACGGCATATGGCTCCCAGACAATTTTGAGTTGAAAAAATAATAATAAAAAAATAAAATAAAATCAGTTTGGAACTGATTTTAAAATACTTGTGATATTGCTTAATAATACTGTGTCATTTTAAAGTAAACAGAAATTAGTTTTGAAGTTAAAATTTCTCGGGTCACGGGTCCCGTGACCAGAAGTCGCATTAAAAGTAAGACATTTAATTTATTATACGTTAAAAATACTATATGGCTGTCAATGAAATATATTTAGAAATATTTGGCTTTTATGGCTCTCCCAGTCAAAAAGGTCCCCGACCCTGGTTTAGAGCAATTACAGAGTAACCGTGGGTCAATCTTCCCTCTTCGTTACTCCAAACCTCGCAGTGGTCGCTGTGTACCGTGCGTACGTTCAATTTCCTTTGCACCGTACGTAGCCAAGCGTGATAATCGGAGATGCGGAGGCGCTGGGGGGGGTGGGGAAGACAACAAACTAGCATAAAGTTTAACACGTAGGCGAATTTCCCGATGATGCTGGATGCAATTACCAGCGAAACGTCGTACTACTCAAATTGTAAATGTTGTGGTTTCACGCTTCAACACACCGGTGGGCTAAAGCAGTGAACTATTTGTCTTTTGTCAACGTGACACTTTTTTTTTTACTGATTGGCCGTGTCGGGTGGTGGAGGGTTACGACACATTTATAAATAACGCGATCTAAACCCAAAAACGTTGATTATGAAACTAGCATAAACACAAATCCTGTTTTAAACGAACGAGTTTCGTCAATCTAGATACGATTCAAGAGCGCACAGCTCCGAGTGGCTGCCGAACATCGGAGGGGCAGGAACGTTCCAGACGGCCGCGGAAACGGAGCATCTGAAAGCGCTCTCGTCGTTGTTTCGATTTGAAGCTTTCGTGACTGCAGGGATTCATCTTCTTGGTTCTTTCGGTAAAGTCACGTAGAAGGGAATAATAAAATAATAACACTGGTCAACACACTTTCTCTGGCATAAGGTATTCCAACGGGTTTAAGGTAATTTTGGGGTGCTGATTCCAAATCTGGCATCAGTTTTTGTCTATCACATCAGGTTTTTGAGATATCAAATATTGCATTTTCAATAAAACTGCAGAAGAAAAATATGAAATAAATGTGGATATCTACATAAAATGATACTATAACACACTATCCTAAAATACAGCACCATATTTTAACACTAAAGCAGTCACTGACTCGCAACAACTTGCAATCATAAGTGACAGAGTTAATTTCGGGTAAAATCAATGAAAATGGGGTATGCCGATAGCATAAAATGAGATGTGATGAGCAAATCTGAGATTTGGAATCAGCACCCTGAAATTAGTCTAGAACAGCTGCAAAAGTCCAGGCCAGAAAAAAATGTTTTTTGTTGTTGACCAATGTGACAATATAAAACAATGAATTTCGCACGACGTTTCGACTGCAACACAAGCAATCATCATCAGGTGTGAAATCCACGGCAAAGAAAAAATCACACCTGATGATGATTGCTTGTGTTGCAGTCGAAACGTCGTGATAATTTTATTGTTTTATATTTTTATTATTTTATTATTTCCCTTCTACGTGACTTTACCGAAAGAACCAAGAATATAATATCATCATTGTTGTTGTTGTTATTCGATGTCTTCTGAACGTCTCCTTCCGCCGTTTCGTTTAAACTCATTGTTTATTCGTTACACGGGGGGGGGGGGGAAGAAAAAAAATATTGTAGCCAGTTACCCGGCTAGCTTCGGTGGCAGCCACCGACAACAGAAGTCACTGTGGGGTGGTGCAGAGAAGGAGCCCAGCCAGCAACCAGCCAGGAAACTCGAGGTATCGATCATTGGGTGGCTACGTGCGGTGCGAAAAAGTTTAACATAAACACACATACATTGTGCATTATTATATTATTAATACCGTGATGTGCCAGCCCGCACGTGCACAGAACGATGTTAACATTTCCGAAGCCCGATGAATTTTTTTTTCTTAAAAAAAAAATTTGTCATCATCATCTTTAATCCGCATGAAAAATCCAATCAACGAAATGTCACGACAGCAAATGGGGGAAGCGACGCCGTGGATGGGTAAGTCGCCCCCTCCCCCCTCCCCCATCGCCCCCACCCCCATCACCCCATCACCCCCGTCCCTCCCCCCCTACCTCCATCGCCCCCGTCCCTCCCCCCATCGCCCCCTCCCCCTACCCCCAACCCTCCCCCCTACCCCCATCACCCCCGCCCCCTCATTTTTTCCCCCATCGCCCCCTCCCCCATACTCCCATCGCCCCCCTCCCCCTACCCCATCGCCCTGCCCCCTCCCCCATATCCCAACCCCCCCATCGCCCCTCCCACCCTCGCCCCCACCCACCCCCGCCCCCTCCCCCCTACCCCTTTCCCCCCGCGGGCACCTCCCCCCGCACACGACCTCCCAGGAGGCACGCGTCGTGGAAGAGTGACTAATTAGCGCGGCATTACGCAAGGATCGATAATAATACTAATATTCGTATTGATGGTGGCGGCGGTGGCGTCAGCGCCAAGCACAAGTGCCGCACACGACGGACACGCGGCGGAAGTTTTACCGACTCGAATGTCGTCGCCTGCTCCTCGCTTGGGCATCCCTCCCTCCTCCACTCCCTCCTCCCTCTCCACCTCCTCTTCCACATCGTCCACCTCCTCATCCTCCTCCACCTCCTCCTCCACCTCCTCCACCCCCTCCTCCTCCACCTCATCCTCCTCCACCTCCTCCACCCCTCCTCTCCTTCACCACCTCCTACACCGCCTCCACCTCCTCATCCTCCTCCACCTCCTCCACCTCCTCCACCTCCCCCCTCTCCTTTCCACCTCCTACACCCCCTCCCTCTCCACTCCCTCCTCCCCTCCACCTCCTCCTCATCCTCCTCCACCTCCTCCTCCACCTCCTCCACCCTCCACCTCCTCCACCCCTCCTCATCCTCCTCCACCTCATCCTCCTCCACCTCCTCCACCACCTCCTCCACCCCTCCTCATCACCCTTCTCCTCCACATCTACCTCCTTCTCCTCCACCACCTCCTCCACCCCTCCACCTCCTACACCCCCTCCACCACCGCTGTCTCCACCTCCTCCTACACCCTCCCTCTCCTCCTCACCCCTCCTCCTCCTCCACCTCCTCCCTCTCCTCCTCCACCTCCTCATCCTCCTCCACCTCCTCCACCCCTCCCTCATCCTCCTCTACCCCTCCCTCTCCTCCACCACCTCCTCCACCCCCTCCCTCTCCTCCTCTACCTCCTCCACCTCCTCCACCTCCTCTCCACCTCCTCTACCCCTCCCTCTCCTCCACCACCTCCTCCACCTCCTCCACCCCTCCCTCTCCTCCTCTACCTCCTCCACCTCCTCCACCCCTCCCTCATCCTCCTCCACCCCTCCCTCTCCTCCTCCACCTCCTCCACCTACTCCACCTCCTCCACCCCTCCCTCATCCTCCTCCACCCCTCCCTTTCCTCCTCCACCTACTCCACCTCCTCCACCTCCTTAACTTACAGACTGTTGGGGCAAGTGCTCCTTGCCGAGCAACATACAAGCGCACACAAAGATGACCCCGTAGGGCCTGAACAGACTCTGTCTATAGTCTTGGTTTTTCGGTAAAGTCACGTAAATAGAAAACTTTAAAATAAAAATAAAGTTAAAAAATTCTAATAATAAAATAAAAAACTTGAAAATAATAAAAACTTTTAATATTTTCTATTTTTTCTATTTTATTTTATTTTTCTATTTATGTGACTTTACCGAAAGAACCAAGAATATAAATTCCTGCAGTCACGAAAGTTTTACGTCAAAACCTTAACAGACTGTTGGGGCAAGTGCTGCTAACGAGCGCCATACAAACGCACAAAGACAAAGATCCCCCATAGAGACTTAACACAATGTAGGGGCAAGTGCTGCTAGCGAGTGGCACCTACGAAGGCCGGCAAGGCACACGAGGGGGTGGGTGGCCACGGACCCCTTCGCCCGGCCGCCTTTGTCTCCTCGTTGCGATATTTTTTTCAACACCGCACCAGGTTTACACATTTGAGGCTGAGTCGACCTAGGGGAGGAGGCCCAGGACCGGTTCAATAATCGTCACGGGTGTTGGCCGTGAGCGGAATCGAACTCGGGTGGCCAGGTTCGTAGCGCAGCGTAGCGCTAACGAATGGAGGATTGAGTTGGGTTGGTTTGTGGGCGAGTGAGTGAACGAATCAGTGAGCGAGTGGACGAATGAGTGAGTGAAGGAGTGAATAAGTGGGTAGGTGTGTGGGAGAGTAAATGAACGAATGAGTTTGTGAGCGAGTCGAGGAATGAGTGAGTGAAGGAGTGATTGAGTGGGTAGGTCTGTGGAGCGAGTGAGTTAATGAATGAGTTTGTGAGCGAGTAGACGAATGACTGAGTGAAGGAATGATTGAGTGGGTTGCTCTGTGGGCGAGTGAGTGAATGAATGAGTTTGTGAGCGAGTCGAGGAATGAGTGAATGAAGGAATGATTGAGTGAGTAGGTCTGTGGGCGAGTGAGTGAATGAATGAGTTTGTGAGCGAGTCGATGAATGACTGAGTGAAGGAGTGACTGGGTGGGTTGGTCTGTGGCGTGTGAGTGAATGAATGAGTTTGTGAGCCAGTCGAGGAATGACTGAGTGAAGGAGTGACCCGGGCGAGTGAGTAAGTGAGTGAACGCCTTTGTATTCCTATCGGCGGTGCACAAAGACAAAGACCCCCCCCTCCCCCGTGTAGCCTCTAACAGACTATGGGGCAAGTGCTGTCAGCGAGTGGCAAGCAGCACATGTGAAGGCTGACGTCAAAGGATCGTGGGAGGGGAGGGGTGGAAGTGGGGGGGGTGAAAGGGGGNTAGAAGGGGGGTGGAAGGGGGGGGGCTTCCTCCAGCAGTGGATTGACCATGGCAGACTGATGAATTGAGGGCAAACCAAAAGTTGCATAAGTGTCCCTCCAAGTCACCGTTGGGAGTTCTCTCGCTTCCAAAACAAAAATTCATCATCATCGTCGGCGGCTATCGCAGGATGCCCAGCGGCTATAAATTCCTGCGCTCGGTTCATTTGAGTTGAATGCTTTCTGTTGTTGTTGTTGTTGCTGTTGTTGTTGTTGCGTTTATTGGCAGCGGAATGGCATCGCAAAGTCGAGATACGCATCCGACGCTAAAATCGTGAGCCCTCGCGGGAACGCAATTTCGAGCGCAATTGTGAAGTTTCTATTCCATGCTTCTTTCGGTAAAGTCACGGAGATAGAAAAAAAAATAACAAAAAATATATAAATGTTAAAAACTCACGACGTTTCGATCGCAACACATTTTTTTCCCATCAATTTTATTTTATTTTCTATCCACGCGACTTCACCGAAAGAAGCATGAATGTGAATTCGTGCAGTCACGAAAGTTTTAAGTCACCAATTAGAAAGTTTGATCCCGGATCGGGAGTGTGGCCTGGGGGAACGGATGGAATGTTGTTAAGTTATTGTTAATGTCGTTAAGTTCGCATTCAGATAGAGACCGGACGACAGGCGCAGAGGATTATGGGCGAAGCATTATATTTTTCTTCTTGGTTCTTTCGGTAAAGTCACGTAGAAGGGAAATAAAAAATGAATAACAAATAAAACAATAAAATTCTCACGACGTTTCGGACGCAACACAAGCGTCCATCATCAGGTGCGAAAGCATGGTCTGCTGCTGAACAGGCTGTTTGAAAATGTTTGAAATGGATGTAGCTCAAGGGTTATAAAAAAAAATAACGAGCTGAGATTAGGAGCACACTCTTAAAGGGGTGCTCCTAATCTCAGCTCGTTACCTGTATAAAAACACCTGGGAGCCAGAAATCTTTCTGATTGAGAGGGGCTCAAAACGTATTTCCCTCATTAAAATGCAAATCAATTTATAACATTTTTGACATGCGTTTTTCTAGATTTTGTTGTTGTTATTCTGTCTCTCACTGTTCAAATAAACCTACCATTAAAATTATAGACTGATCATTTCTTCGTCAGTGGGCAAACGTACAAAATCAGCAGGGGATCAAATACTTTTTTCCCTCACTGTAAACTCCTTTGTCAAGGCGCTCTTCTCCTCCCACCCAGCTTAAATATACGCTGCCAAGCTAGCAGTGTTCATTAGACGCTGTCTTTCAGACAGCCCTGTCTTCACCTGAGGACGGCTGCTTGTGTTGTAGCCGAAACGTCCTCTGTTGATATGCAACTTCCTTTGTCAAGGCGCCCTTCCTCCCTAACCCAGCTTAAATATACGCTACCAAGCCTGGTGGTGTTCATTCAGACGCTGTCTTTCCGACAGACCTGTTCTTCACCTGAGGACGGCTGCTTGCGTTGTGGCCGAAAGGTCGTGAGAATTGTATTTTATTATGTTTTATTTATATTATTTTGTTATTTTTCTTCTACGTGACTTTACCGAAAGAACCAAGAAGATGAATCCCTGCAGTCACGAAAGCTTTAAATCGAAATATCTGCATTGTCCTTGAAACTGATTGGTCCCACAGCAGAGACGGCTTTCTTTTGAGCCTCGTCTCAATTGGCGCTAGGCCAGAGGACGCCAAAATCTTCTTTTTTTACGAGTTCGACTGATGCTTCCCTTATTTTGTCTGACCGCGCCGCGCGTTACAGCACTGACCGTGTGCGCGCATTTCAATGGGGGACGTTTTTGTCGCTGTTCCGACTTACGAACCCCGTTCGACTTACGAACGGATCCACGTTCGTAAGTTTGGGGACTTCTTCGTACGGGGCCGTAAGTCGCATCTGCGTCAGGTTACGTTCCTAGGAAAGGCGTCGTAAGTCGGAACGACGTCAGTTCGGACCGATGCTTTCCTGGATAACAAAGATCCAATTTGGGGTTCACGTTCTGATCAAGGATTCGATATGCGACGTTTTTTTTTGTTAATCGATACAGATAGCATGTTGAATCAACGACCGATCACATGTCGAGTACAATAATAGCGGCATGAAAATTCTTACCTCGATTCTTCCTTAATGCCACGTCTCTTATAGATATATAAACACTATCTAACGCGATGTTTGCTGCTGGGTAGTAAGTGTTATTTTATAATTGCTCATGCCTCAAAAGTACAGAAACTGGCTATTATTCCACACAAACTTTGCTTTTGTGACCAGGAATTTACGTGAAGGAAAGACGCAAATGCGCACCACGTTTTCTCATTGACAATAGCTACATTTCAAAATGTCATTGTCCTGGTCACAAAAGCAAAGTTTGTGGGGAGTAATAGCCATGTTCTGTACTTCTTAGGCGTAAGCAATTATACAATAACACTTATTACCCAGGAACAACAAATATGTTTTTTAAAAATCTTGTTACACGGTGAATTATCAACACCATCGCCGGAGGAGCACTGACCTTTTCTTTCATCAGCCATTTGTTTGAAAGGATGAAACTAATCAAAAATGCGTCATCAAGTCGGCGTTACTCGCACGCCACGCGTGTGCTAAAGTATACAAACATGATTTAGTAATAAATAACAACGACAATGATGGTGTGTGCAATGTTCTCGCTCGGGGCTTTACCCTCCCAACGCACGAAACTAATTGGGACATATTCTTAGGTTTTTTCGGTAAAGTCACGTAGGTAAAAAAATTAAAATTAATAAAAGTAAAATAAAAATAAAATAAAAATTACGACGTTTCGGAGGCAACACAAGCTTCCGTCTTCAGGTGGAACAGTCACAGCACGATTGCTGTATCAAGTGAGAGAAATTCCAAGAACACAGTATTTGTATATATACTGGTTGAGGGTGGGAGGAGCTAAGGTAGACCCTGAATATTATTTGTGCGAGGTTCGGTGCGGCTGAAGCACGCTGTTAGGAATGAGCCTTTGTTGTGTAAACTAGGTGCGGATGATGTAAAGGTGCGTGTAAAAGGGACTGAGCCTTTTTGTTATGTAGAGATGATGCGGCTGAAATCGCTGCCAGGAAATGAGTCTTTGTTGTGTAGAATGGTTGACTGAGCCTATTGTTATGTAGAGGTGGTGCGGCTGAAATCGCTGCCAGCAAATTAGTCTTTGTTGTGTAGAATGGTTGACTGAGCCTATTGTTATGTAGAGGTGGTGCGGCTGAAATCGCTGCCAGCAAATTAGTCTTTGTTGTGTAGAATGGTTGACTGAGCCTATTGTTATGTAGAGGTGGTGCGGCTGAAATCGCTGCCAGCAAATTAGTCTTTGTTGTGTAGAATGGTTGACTGAGCCTATTGTTATGTAGAGGTGGTGAGGCTGAAATCGCTGCCAGCAAATTAGTCTTTGTTGTGTAGAATGGTTGACTGAGCCTATTGTTATGTAGAGGTGGTGCGGCTGAAATCGCTGCCAGCAAATTAGTCTTTGTTGTGTAGAATGGTTGACTGAGCCTTTTTGTTATGTAGAGATGATGCGGCTGAAATCGCTGCCAGGAAATGAGTCTTTGTTGTGTAGAATGGTTGACTGAGCCTATTGTTATGTAGAGATGATGCGGCTGAAATCGCTGCCAGCAAATTAGTCTTTGTTGTGTAGAATGGTTGGGAGACGTTTTGTTTGCGCGACGTGACCCCCTTCACTTATTGGCTGTGTCGGGTGGTGGAGGGTTTAACGACACACTCATTAAATTTCGAGTTAAAGCTTTCGTGACTGCAGGGATTCATCTTCTTGGTTCTTTCGGTAAAGTCATCACGTAGAATGGAAATAATAAAAGAATAACAATTAAAATAATATAAGAATATATTTTTATTATGTTTTACTTTTTATTAATATAATAATATAATAATATTATTGTATTATGTTTTATTTTTATTATTTTATTATTTCCATTCTACGTGACTTTACCGAAAGAACCAAGAAGACACACTCATTGTAATCACGTGATCGAACCCAACAATTTAAACCTTTACCGTGATGGGGCAGCGCTTAGCGCGGTGCCTAGCCACGAACTTAACCCGTGATCCGAGGTTCGATTTCCCGCTCACGGCCAACACCGAGTGACGATACATCTGAACCGGTCCCGGGCCTCCCCTAGGTCGACTCGGCCTCAAATGAGTAACCTGGTGCGGTGTTGGAAAAAAAAGCATTGCGACGAGGGAGACAAAGGCGGCCGGGCGTGGTGCTCCTGGCCACCCCACTCACCCACTCGTGTGCCTATCCAGCTTTCATAGAGCTTACTTATCAGCACTTGGCCCAACAGTCCGTAGAGGCTATGCTGGGGGTTCTTTTGTCTTTGGTGGCAGAGGGGCCGCGGTGGCCAGATGTTAACTACCTCGCCTGGTGTACAGGAGGACGTGGGTTCGACCCCGACCCTGACGTCTGTTGTATATTTTGGAGTTTGCGTGTCTCTCTCTCTCATCATCATCACGGTCGCTGGGAGATGTTAAATACCTCGCCTGGTATCAGGACGTCGTGGGTTCGATCCCGACCCTGACGATGCCTGCTGCTGTGTATTTGGAGTTTGCGTGTCTCTCTCTCTTTCATCATCATCACGGTGGCTGGGAGATGTTAACTACCTCGCCTGGTGTACAGGAGGTCGTGGGTTCGATCCAGATACTGACACCTGCTGTATAATTGGAGTTTGTGTCTCTTTATCTCTCTCTCTCATCATCATCACGGTGTCTATGATATGTTAACTACCTCGCCTGGTATACAGGAGGTCGTGGGTTCGATCCGATCCTGACCACCTGCTGTATATTTGGAGCCTGCGTGTCTCTTTCTCTCTCTCCCTCCGTGGTCGCGTGGATTTTCTCCGTGGGGGGGGGGGGGTCCTCCGATGTTTCCCTGCGCATTAAAAAACCGACGTCGTCACGCGTTTGTAGGATTTGGCTGCTGCTGCTGTGAATGTCCAGGCGATGTTAATCCTGTTCGTTGAGCTATCGTTCGTGATGGCCACCTCGCTTCTGGAAGGGGAAAACAAGTCCATCGCTCTGTGGGTCTCAGCTGGTAAGATACAAAAAAAATTTTGGGATCTTTTTGTTCAAAGTGATTCGTTTACCTTTCCCATACTTTACACTCCGATCGTGTCCCTGCAGTGTTTGTTGTTGTAACGTCTCTGACCCCGTGTCCCCTACTACTTGGACATCTGTGAACAAAAGAGCTTTGTTGCTGATCGGATTCCTCCTGCAGTATAAATACTAAATTCCGATTCTGCTCAATGTTAAATATGTTTTTTTTAATGTAAAGGGCTAGGTGGGGAGGGTGGGGCTGGGTGGGGAGGGGCTGGGTGGGGAGGGTGGGGCTGGTTGGGGAGGGTAGGGTGGGAGGGGCTGGGTGGGAGGGTGGGGCTGGGTGGGAGGGCTGGGTGGGAGGGCTGGGTGGGAGGGCTGGGTGGGGAGGATTTGGAGGGTGGGGCTGGGTGGGCCTGGGTGGGGAGGATGGGGCTGGGTGGGGAGGGCTGTGTGGGGAGGGCTGGTTGGGGGTGGAGGGTGGGGCTGGGTGGGGAGGGGTTGGTCACCCCGTGGTGCCCTTATAAAACTCAACGTTTAACCTACTCACGCCGGCTTGTGCCCGCCCTCATAGTCGGGCATATTTGCGGAATACACCACGCCGCCGTTGACCCTGGCCATTGACCGAGCAACCCAACGTTCCTACCAGCTCCCTCCGCAGGAGGAATGTGTTCTTGGTTCTTTCGGTAAAGTCACGTATAGATAGAAACCTAAAATTAAAAATAATAACAAATTGAAAATAATAAAATCAACAAAAACCCACGACGTTTCGATCGCAACACGAGCGGTCTTCATCAGGC
Organism: Lethenteron camtschaticum; assembly: GCA_018977245.1. NCBI lineage: Eukaryota > Metazoa > Chordata > Hyperoartia > Petromyzontiformes > Petromyzontidae > Lethenteron > Lethenteron camtschaticum. The sequence continues at coordinate 10,552,942 of MU249573.1, read as the reverse complement.
TGGGAGAGAAACGAGTCAACAGTGAAAGTCACGTACAGTTACGGTGCTTAACATGGAGACGCGTAATTTTTTTTTTTTACGAAATAAATCATGGTGTGTTTAAATAAAAAAANCATACACACGCGTTGTCTTGATGCAAACTCTTACCACATCCGCGTGCTTATTAAGTCCATTAGTGAGTCCCTTCATTCATTGGGAAGTACGGGGGGGGGGGGTGAGGATAGAAGGAAGGGGGAGGCAGCGGCGAGCTTACCAGGGCGAAACGTGCTTGAATATTAGCAGATAAATCTTATTAACGCGTTCCAAATAAATAAATAGATAATGCCGCTGTTAGCTGCTGCTGCTGCTGCTGCACAACACAAATAACGACAAACTTAACGCATTCGTCAATAATAACGACACCACCGCCGCTGTGCGAGGCATGCAAAGAAAACAACATATATTACAGGCGACGTTTCGGGCAATAGGCCTTCAATGAAGCCCGCATGCGTGTGCGTGTGTGAAGGGGAGCGGTGGTACAGCGGTTAGCGCGCTGCACTACGAACCTGGCGAACCGAGTTCGATTCCCGCTCACGACGGCCAACACCGGTGACGATTATCTGAACCGGTTCCTGGGCCTCCCCTAGGTCGACTCAGCCTCGAATGAGTATCTGGTGCGGTTTAGTAAAAACATCGCCGCTGGGGGAGACAAAGGCGGCCGGGCGTGGTGCTGGCCACCCACCACCTCGTGTCCGTGCCGGCCTTCACAGGTGCTACTCGCTAACAGCACTTGCCCCAACAATCTGTTGAGGCTACACGGCGCATCTTTGTCTTTGTACGTGAGGCAGAGATGTGGCGAGCGGCGTCCAAAACCGCCGACGATTCTCTGAACCGGTCCCTGGGCCTCCCCTAGGTCGACTCAGCCTCAAAGGAGTAAACTGGTGCGGTGTGTAAGAAAAAAAAACGTCGCCGCTGGGGAGACAAAGGCGGCCGGGCGTGGTGGCCACCACCCACCCATCCACCCCCTCGTGTACCACAATGCCGGCCCTCATAGGCGTTTGCTCCCCGCTCACAGCACTTGCCCCGGCAGTCTGTTGAGGCCATGCGGGTATCTTTGTCTTTTTGCGTGAGACCAGATGCATCGAAATTAATGCGCCATGAAACGGGGCCCTTGGCCGAAACGTCGGCGATTAGTTATTTTTGCGTGCGCTGCGTGGCTACGAGGTTTGACGTGCGTTTAATTCGATTTCCCCGGATGGACACTGAGAATACGCGTGAAATCTATAAATGATAGAACATATTTGAAAATCTTCTTGGTTCTTTCGGTAAAGTCACGTAGAAGGGAAATAATTAAATGATAAAAAGAAAACATAATAAAAAATAGAATTATTTTCTTTTCTTTTATTATTTCCCTTCTACGTGACTTTACCGAAAGAACCAAGAAGATGAATCCCTGCAGTCACGAAAGCTTTAAATCGAAATATTTGAAAATATTACGTCATCGTGTACATTGTATTAATCTTCGACTGGTGGTCACCCTAATTGATCCGAAAGCATCGAGTGCGATCCATTATGGGGTTTTCTTTTTTTTCTTAAGTTTGAACGTGTGTTGTTGTTGTTGTTGTGTGTGTTTAATGAATCTCCGTCGCTGCAAAGTGATTTCCTTTAAAGAGTTATACGCCACTAAATCCCAGAATATTAGCCCATTTGGCCGGGGAGATTGGCTCGGTAAAAATTGATGATGGGTTGTAATTCCATGCCCCAACTTTACCCACTCCCTCCACACATACACACACACGCAGATATATATACATGAAAGACGTAAACATTATTTAAAACTAACGGCGGTGCGCGAGATTGATCAAGACAACTAGCGTTTGATAGCAACAATGATTTGACTGTCGTGGTGATGATGATGATGGCAGGAGGTTGACAATTGACGTGTCAAGCATCGTAGCTGTACGTGACTTTAAATTTGGACTCTTTTCTCTCCCAGCCTGATGAAGACCGCTCGTGTTGCGATCGAAACGTCGTGGGTTTTTTGTTCGTTTTATTATTTTCAATTTTTATTTATTCAATGTTTTCTAGCTACGTGACTTTACCGAAAGAACCAAGAATATGGACACGTCTTGATTCTAAACTTTCGTGACTGCAGGAATTACTCTTTGGTTCTTTCGGTTAAGTCACGTAAGAAAGTATTTTAAATAATAGAATACGACGTTTCGATTGCAACACAAGCAACCGTCATCAGGTAGAACTACATTTGAGAGAGAAAACACAGACACGGAGACACACAAGCAGAGAGAGACAACACAGAGACACAAAGAGAGACANACAGAGACACACAGAGAGAGACACGGGGAACAGAGACAACAGAGACAGAGAGACACACACAGAGACACACAGAGAGAGACAACAGACAGAGACACACAGAGAGAGACACAACAGAGACACACAAGATGGAGAACACAGAGACAACAGAGACACACAGAGAGAGACAACACAACACAGAGAGAGACACACAGAGGCACACAGAGAGAGACAACACAGAGACACACAGAGAGACAACACAGAGACACACAGAGGACACAACAGACACAGAGACACAGAGACAACAGAGNGAGACACACACAGAGACACACAGAGAGAGACACACACATAGACACACAGAGAGAGACACAGAGACACACAGAGAGAGACACACAGAGACACACAGAGAGAGAACACACACANACAGAGAGACACATAGAGACACACACAGACACAGAGAGACACACAGAGACACACAGAGAGAGACACACAGAGAGAGAGAGACANACAGAGACACACAGAGAGAGAGACACAAGAGAGACACACAGACACAGAGAGAGAGAGACACACAGACACACAGAGAGAGAGAGACACAGACACACACAGAGAGAGAGNCNCACAGACACAGAGACACAGAGAGAGACNCACACACAGAGAGAGCACACAGAGAGAGAGAGAGACACACNGACACAGAGAGAGACACACAGAGACACACAGAGACACACAGAGAGAGACACACACACAGAGACAGAGAGACACACAGAGACACAGAGACACACATAGAGAGACACACAGAGGCACACAGAGAGAGACACACAGAGACACACAGAGACACACATAGACACACAGAGTTCCCGCTCGCGGCCAACACCGGTGACGATCATAATGATTCGAACCGGTCCTGGGCCTCCACTAGGTCGACCCAGCCTCAAATGAGTGCTCTGGTGCGATGTGTAAATATCGCCACTAGGGAGACAAAGGCGGCCGGGCGTGGTGTCGGCCACCCACCCCCCTCGTGTGCCGTGCTGCTACTCGCTCTGCGGGCCCTCCGGGTTTTCCACTCCACGTTTATAAAACAACATCTTTCGCTTGGAGTATATGGCTCTGAGAAATGTTCACGTGACAAGCCGCTTCTATGAGCTATCGTCTGTGCTAACCAGGTCGCTTCCGAAAGAGAACTGCATAGCTCAGTGTTCTTTAGCTGGTGAAATAAAACATTCATCATGAAGATCCCTGCGTGTCTCTCTCTCTCTCTCATCATCATTACGGTGGCTAGGAGATGTTGACTACCTCGCCTGGTATAGGAGGTCGTGGGTTACATCTCGATCCTGACGACGCCTGCTGTATATTTGGAGTTTGTGTGTCTCTCTCTCTCATCATCATCATCACGGTGGCTAGGAGATGTTGACTACCTCGCCTGGTATACAGGAGGTCGTGGGTTCCATCTCGACCCTAACGCCTGCTGCAAATGTGGAGTTTGCGTGTCTCTCTCTCTCTCTCATCATCATCATCATCATCACGGTGGCTAGGAGATGTTGACTACCTCGCCTGGTATACAAGAGGTCGTGGGTTCCATCTCGACCCTAACGCCTGCTGCAAATGTGGAGTTTGCGTGTCTCTCTCTCTCTCATCATCATCATCATCATCACGGTGGCTAGGAGATGTTAACTACCTCGCCTGGTATACAGGAGTTCGTGGGTTCCATCTCGATCTTGACGACGCCTGCTGTATATTTGGAGTTTGCGTGTCTCTCTCTCTCTNATCATCACGGTGGCTAGGAGATGTTAACTACCTCGCCTGGTGTACAGGAGGTCGTGGGTTACATCCCGACCCTGACGCCTGCTGCATATTTGGAGTTTGCGTGTCTCTCTCTCTCATCATCATCACGGTGGCTAGGAGATGTTGACTACCTCGCCTGGTATAGGAGGTCGTGGGTTACATCTCGATCCTGACGACGCCTGCTGTATATTTGGAGTTTGTGTGTCTCTCTCTCTCATCATCATCATCACGGTGGCTAGGAGATGTTGACTACCTCGCCTGGTATACAGGAGGTCGTGGGTTCCATCTCGATCCTGACGACGCCTGCTGTATATTTGGAGTTTGTGTGTCTCTCTCTCTCATCATCATCATCATCACGGTGGCTAGAAGATGTTAACTACCTCGCCTGGTTTACAGGAGGTCGTGGGTTACATCCCGACCCTGATGCCTGCTGCTGTATATTTGGAGTTTGCGTGTCTCTCTCCGTGGTGAGATGTTGACTACCTCGCCTGGTATACAGGCGGTCGTGGGTTCCATCTCGATCCTGACAACGCCTGCTGTATATGTGGAGTTTGTGTGTGTCTCTCTTTCTCATCACATCATCACGGTCTAGGTGTTAACTACCTCGCCTGGTATATCACAAGATCATGGGTTTGAGACCCTGACGCTGCTGTATATTTGGAGTTTGCGTGTCTCTTCTCTCTCTGTTGAGTCGGGATTTTTCTCCGGGTCCTACAGTTTTTCCTCTACATTTAGATCAACAGTCATGCCTTTTCGAATAGTTGCCTCTTGCTATACATTTCCACACGCTGATGATGATGATGATGAGCCACTTCGCTGAGCTGTCATTAGTGGTAGGCTTCGCTTGTGAACAGGAGCTGTTATAGACCTCGGTAGCTTACCTGGTAAAGTAAAAAAAATAGAGTTACGAATATAATTAATTTATTCACATTTAAATAACTACAATTCACAATACATCATACTTAACGAGAGCACGTGCGAGGAACGTCTTTCGCACCGTAGCAAAACAAAACATACATTTAAAAAATTAACCCGTAAAAACAAAGTTTTTCACTATAAATCCTTTTTATGCGTGGCATCGGTTTTATTTCATTATTCATTTCTGTTTTTCTTGAGTAAGAGTATCATTTTTATCACATTGGTATTTTAAATTAAATATAATTTTTTTTCCTAAAAAGTGGAAAATTTTGTAAAAAAATTTTCACGAAAATAAATTGTCACGCACAACGAGTCTGTGTGCAAAATGTCAGCTCGATTGGATCACGGGAAGTGGGTTAAAAAAAGACCGAAAGATTTGCACGGTCGTAAGCGCGCGCAAGCAAGCAAGTGAACTTAATATAAAGGATTTAACAAAAATAGATAATATCACCCTCGTCATGCCTGCAATTAAATAGCCGCGTTGGTGCTGCACGCGTTTGACAATAGCTTCATTAATTGCGTCGAGTTTGACGCTCCCGTCACCGCACGCACAATCAGCCCCACAAGGCACCGCGCGGGCGTTGATTGGCGGCCCGTGAATATTCGTGGCAACGCGGTTCGCCCTGCGGCCGTCACCGAGGGGGTGGGGGGGTGGGGGTGGGGGTGGGGGTGGGGGTGGGGGTGGGGTGGGGTGGGGGGTCCAATTAGCGGAGCGTCTCTCGAACCCTCCCATCGACGTCCGCTATCAATTAAGGCGCCGCAGTCGTCGGGGCTGTGAAAGCCATGGGGGGGGGGGGCTAGGGGGGGGCTAGGGGGGTAGTTATGGGGGGGGGTGGACAATATCGCAGTCACCTGTCAGGCACCTCGATAGCGCCTCCTCCTCCACCCCCTCCTCCACCTCTTCCACCTCCTCCTCCACCACCACCTCCACCACCACCTCTACCTCTTCCACTTCCACCACCACCTCCTCCACCACCACCTCCACCTCCTCCACAACCTTCACCTCTTCCACCTCCACCACCACCTCCACCTCCTCCACCTCCTCCACCACCACCTCCTTCTCCTCCACCTCCTCCACCTCCTCCACCTTCTACACCTTCTACACCCCCTCCACCTCTTCCACTTCCACCACCTCCTCCACCACCACCTCCACCACCACCACCTCCACCTCTTCCACCTCCACCACCACCTCCTCCTTCTCCTCCACCACCACCTCCACCACCTCCACCACCACCTCCTTCTCCTCCACCTCCTACTCCACCACCTCCACCTTCTCCACCCCTCCACCACCACCACCTCCTCCTCCACCTCCACCCCCTCCACCTCTTCCACCTCTTGCAACACCTCCTGGGCTATAGAGGGGCTATAGAGGGGGCTAGCGAGGGCTCGATGGGGTGGGGGATGGGGGGGGCGAGAAGGATGGGTGGGGAGCGGGGGTATGGGGGGGAGAGGGCGGGGATGTGAGTCGACTGCCACCGCCATCACCACCACCTCCACCTTTGCCACCCCCTCCACCACCACCACCACCACCTCCTCCACCTCCTCCACCTCCACCACCTCCACCCTCTCCACCTCTTCCACCTCCTGCAACACCTCCTGGGCTATAGAGGGGCTAGCGAGGGCTCGATGGGGTGGGGGATGGGGGGGCGAGAGGGATCGGTGGGGGCGGGGGGTATGGGGGGAGAGGGTGGGGATGTGAGTCGACTGCCACCGCCATCACCACCACGTGTTTCAGAGTAAAAGTAGAATCTGTATTTGCCCTGGAGGAATTCGATGAGCTATGAATCTATTTTTTCACAGATGTCCAGTAGCTTTGATCGATTTTCCATCATCGTTTGATCGTCCCAGGGGAGGGAGGGGTGAGGGGGGGAGGTGGAAGGGGGGGAAGTCGTTCCCTTTTTATTAAATCCTTTATATTAAGTTCGCTTGCTTGCTAACGACCGTGCAAATCTTTCGGTCGTTTTTTAACCCACTTCCCGTGATCCAATCGAGCTGACATTTTGCACACAGACTCGTTGTGCGTGACAATGAATGTTCGTGAAAAATTTTTTCCAAAATGTTACACTTTTTAGGAGAAAAAAATGTATATTTAATTACCAATTGCTTAATGGTGCAATGTAATCATCTGACCCATAGGTGGCAGCCATCTCAAGCCAGAGGACGAGAGGACTCTAGCCGCCACGCATGTAAAGGATTTATAGTGAAAAACTTTGTTTTTACTGGTTATACTAATTTCGCGGATTTAATTGCAACGCCGTCAAGGGTCGGGATCGAATCCACGACGACTTCCTGCAGACCGGGCGAGGGAGGTAACATCCTCGGTGCCCCCTCTACACAGTCACAACGCCCCACTGACCATTAGCTCAGCTGGCTCTCGGGAAATGATTTCGCAATGTCCTCAACATAACATTTGGCGTCATCTGGTCCAACACTATGGGAGACTAGGCTCTAAAAAAAGTCGTCTCGGGTGTGGACCAATCAATTTCAAGAACAGTGCATATCATTATCAGAGTTGTGTTTTTGGTTGCATTATGACTGCAGGTATTGTGGTCAATGCAAACATGACTCCTTGATAAAAGGTGTCAGTTTTGTTGCCAGATAAAAGGGTAAAAAACAATTATCATATTTTGCTACTGGCAAAGGAGGTTCCAATGGTGTAAATGCTTACCCGAGCTCTCATACTCTGATGGTGCATTGTCTTTGAGTTGTACGCCTTTTGGCGTCATCTGGCCAACACCATGGAGACTAGGCTCTAAGAAAGCTGTCTCGGGTGTGGACCAATCAATTTCAAGGACAGTGCATACATTATCAGAGTTGTGTTTTTGTTTGCAATCGCAGGTATTGTGGTCAATGCAAACATGACTCCTTGTAAAAGTGTCAGTTTTGTTGCCAGAATAAAAGGGTAAAAACAATTATCATATTTTGCTACTGGCAAAGGAGGTTCCATGGTGTAAAGCTACAGCTCTATACTCTGATGGTGCATTGTCTTTGAGTTGTGCGCCTTTTGGCGTCATCTGGTCCAACACCATGTGAGACTAGGCTCTAAGAAAAGCTGTCTCGGGTGTGCCAATCTTCAAGGACAGCCTGCATACATATCAGAGTTGTGTTGTTTGTTTGCATTCCGACCGCAGGTATTTTGGTTGCAAACATGACTCCTTGTAAAAAAAANGGTGTCAGTTTTGTTGCAAGATAAAAATGGTCAAAACAATTTCATATTTTGCACTCAGAGTCAATGTATTCTAGATTTGAAGTTTGTGACTAAAGATTCATACTCTTTGTTTTTTTCGGTAAAACGTATTAAAAAAGAAAACAAATAGATTAAATCACCACCTTTCGGAGGCAACACAAGCCCGTCTTCGTGAAGAATTACTTGATACNGCAATTTTGCTGTGACGGTTTCACCTGAANACGGAGGCTTGTGTTGCCTCCGAAACGTCGTGATTTAACGATTTGTTTCTTTTTTAAGACGTGACTTTACCCAAAAGATAGTTCAATGGTGGGAATAATAACATTATTATTAATAATAATAAATTCTAGATTTGAAGCTTTCGTGACTGCAAGGATTCATATTCTTAGGTTTTTTCGGTAAAGTCACGTAGGTACAAATTAAAATTAATGAAAGTAAAATAAAAATAAAATAAAAATCACGACGTTTCGGAGGCAACACAAGCTTCCGTCTTCAGGTGGGACCGTCACAGCACGAAGACGGAAGCTTGTGTTGCCTCCGAAAGTCGTGATTTTTATTTTATTTTTATTTTACTTTCATTAATTTTAGTTTACCGAGAAAACCTAAGAATAAAAATAACATTATTAACCCAACACAAGATGGTTTCCACTCTCTGAGTTAATGCTGGAATGTGGCTGCGAACGAACCTCTGTCTTTGCGCGAGAGAGTTAGTTCACGTTGCAAATCTTTGTTTTGTAGGAGCTCCCACATTAACATTATCTGCCTCCGCCCATCTCTAAACCTTTATAAACAGCCTTTCTCAGCAGATTTCCCTCTTTTTCACCTGAAGACGATTGCTTGCGTTGCGATCGAAACGTCGTGATTTAGATTTTTGTTCTTTTTTTTCTTATCTACGTGGCTTTACCGAAAGACCCAAAGAATATGAATCCCTGCAGTCACGAAAGCTTTAAGTCAAAATAAATATATTTTTCATTTTGTCGGGTAAGGCCCCCACATAGCTACGTGGTTGTATTTCTTTCTAAAGAGACCCTGGCCAAGAAGTGGGCTTATTACCACCATCACCATCATCATCACATGGAGATGTATAGCAGGAGCCAAATGGCTCTCTGAACGCCGTGATGTTCATTCTAAATGATCATCATCACCACGCGGGAAATTTTAGTAATTGGCCAATGTTGTTATTGACAAACGAGTTAGAACATTGCTGTGTGCACGGAAATAACAGAGACAAATATCCCCCGTGTAACCTTAACAGGCTGTTGGAGCAAGTGCTGTTAGCGAGCACCTATGAAGGCCGGCACGGCACACGAGGGGGTGAGTGGCCAACACCACGCCCGGCCGCCTTTGTCTCCCCAGTGGCGATGCTCACACATCGCACCAGGTACTCATTTGAGGCTAAGTAGACCTAGAGGAGGCCCAGGACCGGTTCAGACAATCGTCACCGGTGTTGACTGTGAGCGGGAATCGAACTCGGGTCGCCAGGTTCGTAGCGCAGCGTAGCGCTAGCCACTACCACACGCAATAAATAAACACACACATACACACGTGATCAGAATCAGAATCAATATACTGGAGGAATCCGATGAGCTATAAAGCTCTTTCTCACAGACGCCCAGCAAAGGGGCCAGTACGCAAGTGACTGGCGTGGGCCAGAGGGGGAGGCGGTGTTATTCATCCAGCAGATGATGTGAATTAGAAAGAAAAAAACCATCAAATGTAAAACACATGGGTTGGACCACATGACGCCAAAAGGCGCACAACTCAAAGACAATGCACCATCAGAGTATGAGAGCTCGGGGTAAGCATTTACACCATTGGAACCTCATTTGCCAGTAAAAAAATATGATAATTGTTTTTAAATCCTTTATATTAAGTTCGCGTGCTTACTTGCTTGCTTAGGACCGTGCAAATCTTTTGGTCGTTTTTTAACCCACTTCCCGTGATCCAATCGAGCTGACATTTTCCACACAGACTCGTTGTGCGAGACAATTATTGTTCGTGAAATTTTTTTTCCAAAATTTTACACTGTTTAGGGAAAACTAATTAAATATTTAATTACCAATTGCTTAATACTGGCAGACAATCATCTGACCCATAGATTGCAGCCATCTCAAGCCAGAGGACGAGAGAACTCTAGCCGCCACGCATATAAAGGATTTAGAGTGAAAAACTTTGTTTTTACGGGTTTACTTGTTTTACCCTTCTCTCTGGCAACAAAACTGACACCTTTTTTACGAGAAGTCATGTTTGCATAGACCACAATGCTTGCAGTCATAATGCAAACAAAAAACATAACTCTGTATGCACTGTCCTTGAAGTTGATTGGTCCACACCCGAGACAGCTTTCCTTAGAGCCTAGTCTCACATGGGTTGGACCAGATGACGCCAAAAGGCTCACAACTCAAAGACAATGCACCATCAGAGTATGAGAGCTCGGGGTAAGCATTTACACCATTGGAACCTCATTTGCCAGTAAACAATATGATCATTGTTTTTTTACCCTTCTATCTGGCAACAAAACTGACACCTTTTTTTACAAGGAGTGTGAGACTAGGCTCTAAGGAAAGCTGTCTTGGGTGTGGACCAATCAACTTCAAGGACAGTGCATACAGAGTTATGTTTTTTGTTTGCATTATGACTGCAGGTATTGTGGTCTATGCAAACATTACTCCTTGTAAAAAAGGTGTCAGTTTTGTTGCCAGATAAAAAGGTAAAAAAACAATTATCATATTTTTTACTGGCAAATGAGGTACCAATGGTGTAAATGCTAAACCCCGAGCTCTCATACTCTGATGGTGCATTGTCTTTGAGTTGTGCGCCTTTTGGCGTCATCTGCTCCAACCCATGTGAGACTAGGCTCTAAGGAAAGCTGTCTCGGGTGTGGACCAATCAACTTCAAGGACAGTGCATACAGAGTTATGTTTTTTGTTTGCATTATGACTGCAGGTCGATGCAAACATGACTCCTTGTAAAAAAGGTGTCAGTTTTGTTGCCAGATAGAAAGGTAAAAAAACAATTATCATATTTTTTACTGGCGAATGAGGTACCAATGGTGTAAATGCTAAACCCCGAGCTCTCATACTCTGATGGTGCATTGTCTTTGAGTTGTGCGCCTTTTGGCGTCATCTGCTCCAACCCATGTGAGACTAGGCTCTAAGGAAAGCTGTCTCGGGTGTGGACCAATCAACTTCAAGGACAGTGCATACAGAGTTATGTTTTTTGTTTGCATTATGACTGCAGGTATTGTGGTCTATGCAAACATGACTCCTTGTAAAAAAGGTGTCAGTTTTGTTGCCAGATAAAAAGGTAAAAAAACAATTATATTTTTTACTGGCAAATGAGGTACCAATGGTGTAAATGCTAAACCCCGAGCTCTCATACTCTGATGGTGCATTGTCTTTGAGTTGTGCGCCTTTTGGCGTCATCTGCTCCAACCCATGTGAGACTAGGCTCTAAGGAAAGCTGTCTCGGGTGTGGACCAATCAACTTCAAGGACAGTGCATACAGAGTTATGTTTTTTGTTTGCATTATGACTGCAGGTATTGTGGTCGATGCAAACATGACTCCTTGTAAAAAAGGTGTCAGTTTTGTTGCCAGATAGAAAGGTAAAAAAACAATTATCATATTTTTTACTGGCGAATGAGGTACCAATGGTGTAAATGCTAAACCCCGAGCTCTCATACTCTGATGGTGCATTGTCTTTGAGTTGTGCGCCTTTTGGCGTCATCTGCTCCAACCCATGTGAGACTAGGCTCTAAGGAAAGCTGTCTCGGGTGTGGACCAATCAACTTCAAGGACAGTGCATACAGAGTTATGTTTTTTGTTTGCATTATGACTGCAGGTATTGTGGTCTATGCAAACATGACTCCTTGTAAAAAAAGGTGTCAGTTTTGTTGCCAGATAAAAAGGTAAAAAAACAATTATATTTTTACTGGCAAATGAGGTACCAAGGTGTAATGCTACGGTCCATTCTGGGTGCATTGTCTTTGAGTTGTNCGCCGTCGACCCTAGACGCAATGTCTCGGTGTGGACCAATAACAAGGCAGTGCATACAAGTTTGTTTTTGTTTGCAATGACTGCAGGTATTGTGGTCGATCATGACTCCTTGTAAAGTCACGTAGAAGGGAAATAACCAATTAATCAAATTAAAACTTTTTTTTAATTCACACGACAATTACAACGTTACAGCTATTCTCACATTAACACCACTAGCCCCGGCCACTTTTTTTTTTATACTGAGCCACCCTTTCAAACATTTTAAAACGCTGCCTCAGCAGCAGACCTGCTTTCCACCTGATGATGGGCGCTTGTGTTGCGCCCGAAACGTCGTGAGCATTTTATTCGTTTTAATTTTATTAATTTATTATTTCCCTTCTACGTAACTTTACCGAAAGATCCAAGAATATGAATCCCTGCAGTCACGAAAGCTTAAATCGAAAATCACCACGTTGTTATTCTTTATTACAAGAGAGCGCAACGGTGGCTAGGAGATGTTAACTACCTCGCCTGGTATGCAGGAGGTCGTGGGTTCGATCCCGACCCTGACGAGGCCTGCTGAATATTTGGAGTTTGCGTGTCTCTCTCTCATCATCATCACGGTGGCTAGGAGATGTTAACTACCTCGCCTGGTGTACAGGAGGTCGTGTGTTCGATCCCGACCTTGACTACGCCTGTTGTGTATTTGAAGTTTGCGTGTCTCTCTCATCATCATCATCATGGTGGCTAAGAGATGTTGACTACCTCGCCTGGTGTACAGGAGGTCGTGGGTTCGATCCCGACCCTGACACCTGCTGTATATTTGAAGTTTGCGNTGTCTCTCTCATCATCATCATGGTGGCTAGGAGATGTTAACTACCTCGCCTGGTATGCAGGAGATGGTGGGTTCGATCCCAACCATGACGCTGCTGCTGTATATTTCGCCCGATGATGCTGAATGTAATTACCAGCGAAACGTCGTACTACTCAGATGGTAAATGTTGTGGATTCACTCTCCAACACACCGATGGGTTGAAGTATTAACTATTTGCCGTTTTGTTTACGTAACAAACCCCTAACTGATTGGCCGTGTCGGGTGGTGGAGGGTTTCGACGCATTTATACTTACGCGATCTAACCCAAAAAGCTTTATTGTGTATATCTCGAGTTAAAATTTTCTTGTTTTTTTTATTTAGCGCCGCTTTATAACAACAAATGCTACAGGCTCCGCACTTAGCTTCATCCGGCACTGACCAAAGGTACGTGATGTTTACGTGAGTGGGTGAGTGAGTGGTTGGTTGAACGAGTGGATGAATGAGTAAGTGGTTGAATGAGTTGGTGAATAAGTGGCTGAGTAGGTGGGTGAGTGAAGGGTTGGGTTGGTGGGTGAGTGAATGGTGAGTGATTGAGTGGGTGGCTGGGTGTATGGGTGAGTGAGTGAGTGAGTGAATGGATCAGTGATTGAGTGGGTGAGTGGGTGGCTGGGTGTAGGAGTGAGTGGGTGAGTGATTGAGTGGGTGATTGGGTGGCTGGGTGTGGGAGTGAGTGAATGGGTGAGTGATTGAGTGGGTGAGTGGGTGTAGGAGTGAGTGAATGGGTGAGTGATTGAGTGGGTGAGTGGCTGGCTGGGTGTAGGAGTGAGTGAGTGAATGGGCGAGTGATTGAGTGCGTGAGTGAGTGGCTGGGTGTAGGAGTGAGTGAGTGAATGGGTGAGTGATTGAGTGGGTGAGTGGGTGGCTGGGTGTAGGAGTGAGTGAATGAGTGAGTGATTGAGTGGGTGAGTGGTGGCTGGGTGTGGGAGTGAGTGAATGAGTGAGTGATAGAGTGGGTGAGTGGGTGGCTGGGTGTATGAGTGAGTGATTGAGTGACTGAGTGGATGTCTGGGTGTATGAGTGAATGAATGGGTGAGTGTATGAGTGAGTCGGCGTAATAAGCAAGCCGAACAAAAGCGCCCAGGGTCCCTAAGCATCTCAGGGACGTAACGGATGAGCGCGCGTTGCGTCTCAGCCAGATTGTCGGACTTATTTCTTGGATTTAGAGTCTACGGAAGATCGGGAGCAAAGCGTCCCTCGACACGACCCTTGCCACGTGTCCCAGCTCTTTGTGTGTGTGTGAGCACGTGGTTCTGAACGATAGGGCCCCTGTGGGCAACCACGCGTGTGGTGGTGGCGGTGATGATGGTGGTGGTGATGATGATGGTGGTGGTGATGATGGTGGTGGTGATGATGATGGTGGTGGTGATGGTGGTGGTGGTGATGGTGGTGGTGGTGATGATGGTGGTGATGATAGTGGTGGTGGTCGTGATGGTGGTGGTCGTGATGATGGTGGTGGTGGCGGTGGTAATGGTGGTGATGCTGGAGGTGGTGATGCTGATGGTGGTGGTGGTAGAAGTGGTGACTGCAGTGTTAGCAGTGGTAGTGGTGGTGTGGTCTTGATGATGGTGATGATGATGATGATGGCGGTGGTCTTGGTCTTCATGATGATGATGGTGGTCGTGATGATGATGGTGGTGGTGATGATGATGATGGCGGTGGTCTTGGTCTTGATGATGATGATGATGGTGGTGGTGATGATGATGGTGGTCGTGATGATGGTGGTGGTCGTGATGATGATGGTGGTGGTGATTATGATGATGATGATGGCGGTGGTCTTGGTCTTGATGATGATGATGGTGGTCGTGATGATGATGGTGGTGGTCGTGATGATGATGATGGTGGTGGTGGTAGCGGTGGTGGTGGAGTTGGTGATGGAGTAGTGGGTGGGGGGAGGGGGTCGAGGTAGGGGGAGTGGTGATGGAGGTGGGGGGTAGTGGGTGGAGGGGGTGGAGGTCAGTGGGGGGGGGGTTGAGGGGAGGGTGTGGAGGTGGGGGAGAGGTGGGAGGTGTGGACGTGGGGGGGGGGAAGGTGGGTGGAGGAGGGAGGGGTAGAGGCGGGTGGAGGAGGGGAGGGTGGAGGGTGGGGGGGTGGAGTTGGGGGGTGGAGGTGAAGGTGGAGGTGGGGGGTGGAGGAGGGGAGGGGTGGGGGGGGATGGAGGGGGGGGTGGAGGAGGGAAGGGGTGGGGGGTGGAGGTGGGGGGTGGAGGTGGAGGTGGGGGGTGGGGTGGTGGAGGTGGGGGTGGAGGTGGGGGGGTGGAGGAGGGGAGGGGTGGGGGGTGGAGGTGGGGGGTGGAGGTGGAGGTGGAGGTGGGGGGTGGGGTGGTGGAGGTGGGGGGTGGGGTGGTGGAGGTGGGGGGTGGAGGTGGGGGGGTGGAGGTGGGGGGGTGGAGGTGGGGGAATGGAGGGGGGGTGCTGATGGTGTTGACGGCAGCGCTGGCTCCGTGGGTCGATCCGAGTTCACGAGGTGGAGGTCGTGTCCCGTGCGGGTGTCGGGGCGCTGCGTTTCATCACGTGAGCCGCTGTGTGTGTACACGTGTGTGTGTTGTGTACACGTGTGTGTGTTGTGTGTGTGTACACGTGTGTGTTGTGTGTGTGTACACGTGTGTGTGTACATGTGTGTGTGTACATGTGTGTGTGTGTGGGGGAGCGGTGGTGTAGTGGTTAGCGCTGAGCTGCGCTACGAACCTGGCGACCCGGGTTCGATTCCCGCTCACGGCCACCAACACCACGGTGACGATTATCTGAACCGGTCCCGGGCCTCCCTAGGTCGACTCAGCCTCAAATGAGTACCAGGTTCGGTGTGTAAAAACATCGTGTACCGTGCCGGCCTTCATAGGTGCTCGCAACAACACTTGTCCCATAGTCTGTTTCAGGCTACACGGGGATCTTTGTCTTTGTGCCAATAGGAAAACTCATTCATTTCTCACTCACCCACCTCCTCTCTCAATCTCTCCTTCACTCACTCATAACCCCACACATCCACTCGCTCACCCACTCACACATTTACTCACCCACTCACCCACTCACTCACCACTCACTCACTCACCCACTCACTCACCCACCACTCACCCTCTCATTCACTCACTCACGCGCCCACTCACCCACCCACTCACCCACTCACTCACTCACTCACCCTCTCGCTCACCCGCCCACTCACCCGCCCACTCACCCGCTCACCCACTCACCCACTCACTCACCCGCTCACCCACTCACCCGCCCACTCACTCACCCACTCACCCGCCCACTCACCCGCTCACCCTCTCATTCACTCACTCACTCACGCGCCCACTCACCCACCCACTCACTCACCCACTCACCCACTCACTCACCCGCCCACTCACCCGCTCACCCACTCACCCACTCACTCACCCGCTCACTCATTCACCCACACAATTACTGGCGTGCTGACCCACTCACCCACTCACTCACCCACCCACTCACACATTTACTCACGGAGCGGTGAAATAAAAAGGAGGGGCGGTAAAGGAAGACGGGGGGGGGTTATATATAAACTCCAAATACACAGCAGCAGGCATCGTCAGGGTCGGGATCGTACCCACGACCTCATGTATACCAGGCGAGGTAATTAACATCTCCTAGCCACCGTGATGATGATGATGATGATGAAAGAGAGAAACACACAAACTCCAAATATACAGCAGCAAGCATCGTCAGGGTCGGGATCGAACCCATGACCTCCTGTAGACAAGGCGAGGTAGTTAACATCTCCTAGCCACCATGATGATGATGAGAGAGACTTTGGCCCACATGGCACCGATGGGGCAACGTTGACCGTGGCTTGAAATGGGAAGCCCACGTTCTGTGACTCATCAGCAGCATCATCATCAGCCGCAGCAGCATCATCATCAGCAGCACCATTAGAACCATCATCAGCAGCAGCATTATCAGCATCTTCAGTATGAGCATCATCAACAGCAGCACCATTAGCACCATCAACAGCATCAGCAGTATGAGCATCATCAGCAGCAGCAGCATTATCAGCATCAGCAGCATTATCAGCAGCATCAGCATCATCAGCAGCAACAGCATCATCCGCAACAACAACATCATCAGCAACAACAGCATCAGCAGCATCAGCACAATCATCAGCATCATCAGCAGCATCAACAACAGCATCAGCATCATCACCACCATCATCAGCAGCAGCAGCATCATCAGCAGCATCAGCATCATCATCAGCAGCATCATCATCAGCATCATCGCCATCATCAGCATCATCATCAGCATCATCATCAGATCATCACCATCAGCACCATCATCAGCAACATCGACATCAGCACGCGGCACCAAGATGAGAAACGGCAGTGGCAGCGGCTGATGGAGTTGACTCGGCGAGTTCCCGACGGCCTTGCCGTGGATGAGTGGGTGGGGTTGATGGGAGGGTGGGGGTAGATTTGTGGTGGATGGGGGGGGTAGATGGGGGGGGNTAGATGGGGGTAGATGGGGGGTGGATGGGGGGGGTAGATGGGAGGGGAGGGGTAGATGGGGGGGGGTGGATGGGGGCGGGTAGATCGGGGGTAGACGGGGGGGGTGGATGGGAGAGGGGGGGTGAAGATGGAGCGAGCTTCTCGTGCCGCTATGATTCTCTCTCTCTCGTGGTGGTGCTGGTGGTGGTGCTGGTGGTGGTGGCGAGGGGTTTATTTAGTGGGCGCCACGGTGGCTAGGAGATGTTAACTACCTCGCCTAGTCTACAGGAGGTCGTGGGTTCGATCCCGACCCTGACGACGCCTGCTGCTGTATATCTGGAGTTTGCGTGTCTCTCTCTCTCTCATCATCATCATCACGGTGGCTAGGAGATGTTGACGACCTCGCCTGGTATACAGGAGGTCGTGGGTTCGATCCCGACCCTGACGACGCCTGCTGCTGCTGTATATTTGGAGTTTGCGTGTCTCTCTCTCTCTCATCATCATTACTTTGATACCGGCAAAAGGGCGTCCCATGGTGTAGCTGCTTACGCCGAGCTATCGATGCTCTGATACGCGTGGAATTGTCCTTGCCCCGTTCGCCTGATGGCGTCGTTCTCTGGGTCCTGACACTGGTGGTGAGACTTGAGGCCCAGGGTGGCGAACCTTTTTTTGCCAAGGGACATTTGGATATTTAGAACGTCATTCGCGGGGCCATGCAAAATGATCAACTTAAAAATTAGCCTGTTATATTTGGTCAAACGTTTAATGAACTCGCCCCCTAATGCGATGGGCTGGAACTGCTTCTCTTTGGCGAGGCGTGTGATGTTAGCTGGTCATTGATTATGTTGCCGCTTTTGATTTAAAGCTTTCGTGACTGCAGGGATTCATATTCTTGGTTCTTTCGGTAAAGTCACGTAGAAGGGAAATAATAAAATAATAAAAATATTGAACAATAAAATTCTCACGACGTTTCGACTGCAACACAGGCAATCATCATCAGGTGTGAAATCCACAGCAAGAAAATTTGAAAAAAAAATTTAGCTGTGGATTTCACACCTAATGATGATTGCTTGTGTTGCAGTCGAAACGTCGTGAGAATGTTATTGTTCAATATTTTTATTATTTTATTTTATTATTTCCCTTCTACGTGACTTTACCGGAAGAACCAAACATAAGATGATGTTGCTGCTACTCGCAACTGCTTTGCCAGGTTTGCTCCGAGATTGATTGAATTTCGAGTCCCACCCTGCGGTTGCCTTGGCAGGGCCACACCAAATGATTTCGTGGGCCTCATACGGCACCACGGGCATGACGTACCCCTCCCTTGCTTTAGGCCATAAAGAAGGCTGCTGCTGCTGCTGCTTGCTGCTGCTGTGTCTGTGGTGTAGGCCAGACAGTTTCAAAGACAAAAGCCTCACATATTATACGGTGTAACACAATTTTTGTTCCTGGGTACTAGGTGTAATCTTTTTAAATTGCTTATGCCTAAAACGTACAGAAAATTGTTATTACACTGGTCAACAACAACAACAAAATTCTGGCCTGGACTTTTGCAGCTGTTTTAGACTATTTCAAAGCTGATTCCAAATCTGATCTCAGATTTGCTCTATCACATCTCATTTTTATGCTATCGGCATACCCCATTTCCATTGATTTTACCCGAAATTAACTCTGTCACTTATGATTGCAAGTTGTTGCGAGTCAGTGACTGCTTTAGTGTTAAAATATGATGCTGTATTTTTAGGATAGTGTGTTTATAATATCATTTTATGTAGATATCCACATTCATTTAATATTTTTCTTCCGCAGTTTTTATTAAAATGCAATATTTGATATCTCACAAACCTGATGTGATAGACAAAAACTGATGCCAGATTTGGAATCAGCACCCCAAAATTACCTTAAAACCGTTGGAATACCTTATGCCAGAAAAAGTGTGTTGACCAGTGTTATTACCCACAAAGTTTGCTCTTATCACCAGGACTTTATGCGAACGAAAGACACAAATACACACCGCGTTTTCTCATTGACAATAGCTACATTTCAAAATGTCACTCTCCTGGTCACAAAAGCGAAGTTTGTGGGGGATAATAGCCATGCTCTTTGGTTCTTACGGTAAGGTCACCCACGTGACTTTACCGAAACACCCCAAAGAGGATGGATTCTTGCAGCCACGAAAGCTTCAAATGAAGATTAATAACCATTCTCTGTACCTTTGAGGCATACGCAATTAGGAAAAACACTTACTAGCCAGGAACCAAAATACATTTGTTTGTTTTGTTACGCACTCATCTTCTTGGTTCTTTTGGTAAAGTCACGTAGAAGGGAAAAAATAAAATAATAAAAATAAAACATAATAAAATAATTCTCACGACGTTTCGGCCACAACGCAAGCAGCCACCCTCAGGTGAAGAACAGGTCTGTCGGAAAGACAGCGTCTGATGCTGTTGTGGCCGAAACGTCGTGAGAATTGTTTTATTATGTTTTATTTCTATTATTTTATTATTTCCCTTCTACGTGACTTTACCGAAAGAACCAAGAAGATGAATCCCTGCAGTCACGAAAGAAGCTTTAAATCGAAATTGTTACACACTGTTATCAGAGAGCGCGTCGGTTTGGATGTTCAACACTCTGTGTGTGTCTAACGCAGTAACTCGATCTCTTGCAGAAGGTTTCAATTTTCTGCTTGAACATTTTAACATCTCCTGCAGTTTGGTCGCCAGTAAAGTGGGTAAAACACGTTCTTCTTATCTTTTATTCAAACTTTTCACCGTTACAGCTTTTTTTTATTTTTTCACCCAAAAGGCAGAACGGGCGCGGCGCTGCGGTTCACGCGCGCGCACAAAGACAAAGCACCCCGTATATATAGCCTTCGCAGACTGTTGGGGCAAGTGCTGTTCGCGAGCACACCCACGTACACACACCGCTGAAGAGGTAGGAGCTGTCGGCCACGTGCTGCGAAAGGTCGGGGGTCATCTCCCGGTGGTGTCAGCCACTACACACGTTCTGAGCCCCCCTTAGACGCGTCGAGAGGTATTATTTTTTTATTATTATTATAGGCCGTGTTCACATCTCGTCTCTGTGGTAGTCGTAGTAGTAGTTTGTTGTTGTTGTTGTTGGTGGTGAATTATTTTGGAATTAATCGGCGGTGGAAATGCGGGGAAACGGCCAATTTCACGCAACAGCGCGGCTGACGGAGAGCACGCGTTGTTCCGTGTGGCGAGGGGTTCCGCATTCACACACACAGGGGCACTCTAGGGGGCAGATGGGGGGGGGNCAGAGAGGGGGAGGGGTGAGAAGGGAGACGTGCAGAACGAGAGAGAGCGAGAGAGGGAGCGAGAGAGAGCGAGCGAGAGGTAGGGGTTTACATGAAGCAAAGTTTTAAAAAATTTATTTAAAAAAATTTTAGAATTATTTTTTTACGAAATGATGAACGAAGCAAAGTGCCGAATACACCGAGCATCTTCTTGTTTCCACTGATCGTAAAAAAAAGAGAAGGGAGAGAGGAGAGAGAGGTGGGAGAGAGGTGGGAGAGAGGAGGGAGAGAGGAGGGTGGGAGAGACGGGGGGCATGGCTGGGTGCAGATCCAGCACTTGTCGTGAAAAAAATTACATAGAAAGCAGGGAGAACACAGACATGAAGTAGGGAGAGAGGGGTAGAGAGAGAGGGGGGGGGGTAGAGAGAAGAAATGGAGCGAGAGAGAGAGAGAGCGAGAGGTGGGGGTTTACATAAAGCAAAGTTTAAATTATAAAAATTACGAAATGATGAACGAATCAAAGTGCCGACTACACCGAGTATCTTCTTGTTTCCACTGATCGTAAAGAAAAGAGAGAGAGTGGGAAGGGGTAAGAAGAGCAGAGCGAGAAATCTTTCGTGAAATCTTTCATTTAAAAAGGGGGAGGAGGAGGGGGCACATAAAGCAAGGCGTTGAAAAAANTAAACGAAATGATGAACGAAGCAAAGTGCCGACTACACCGAGCATCTTCTTGATTCCTCTGATCGTAAAAAAAGAGAGAGGAGAGATGGGGGGAGAGATGCGGGGAGAGATGAAAGAGAGGGGTGACAGAGGGGCAGAGAGAGGGGAGAGAGGGGGAGAGCATGAAATCCTTCCGGGTTTTTTTTCATCATTCCAGCCAGCAATCCTTCACGGCTCTCGCCTGGTGCTTAAATTCGAGTGGCGTTAAACGATATAACAAATACAAACAAACTTGATTGGAAGCTTTCGTGACTGCAAGGGATTACTCTTTGGTTCTTTCGGTGAAGTCACGTAGAAAGAAAATAAACAATAGAATACGACGTTTCGATTGCGACAGAGGCAACCGTCATCAGGTGCGAATACAAGCTCGGAGAGAGACACACAGAAAGACAGAGAGAGACACACAGACACGGAGAGAAACACACAGAGAGAGACACACAGAGAGAGACACACACAGAGAGAGATACACAGAGAGAGACACGGAGAGAGAGAGACACACAGACAGAGAGAGACACACAGAGAGAGATACACAGAGAGAGACACACGCAGAGAGAGACACACAGAGAGAGAGACACACGCAGAGAGAGACACACACAGAGACATACACAGAAAGAGACACACACAAAGACAGAGAAACAACGCCTCTGTGACGAGGTGGGGGTCAGGGGTCAGAAGAAACCCGAAGTGGTCATTGTTGAGAGCCAGGGTTCGAATCCAATCCACAGAGACCCATAGACTCACACAGAGACCCAGAGACCCACACAGAGACCCATAGACTCACACAGAGACCCATAGACCCACACAGAGACCCATAGACTCACATCGGGGCCCATAGACTCACACAGAGACCCTAGACTCACACAGAGACCTGTAGACTCACACAGAGACCCATAGACTCACGCAGAGACCCATAGACTCACACAGAGACACAGAAACTCACACAGAGACCCATAGACTCACACAGAGACCCATAGACCCATACAGAGACCCATAGACTCACACAGAGACCCATAAACTCACACAGAGACCCATAGACCCACACAGAGACCCATAGACTCACACAGAGACCCATAGACTCACACAGAGACCCATAGACCCATACAGAGACCCATAGACTCACAAAGAGACCCGTAGACTCACACAGAGACCTGTAGACTCACACAGAGACCCATAGACTCACGCAAAGATCCAAACTCACACAGAGACACATAGTATAGTTTTAAAATATTTTTTATAGCAGTCAAATTATCTAAACACAGAGGAAAAATCCATGCGACCACGGGGAGAGAGAAACACGCAAACTCCAAATATACAGCAGGCATCGTCAGTGTCGGGATCGAAGCTGCAGCCACCTGTATACCAGGCGAGGTGGTTAACATCTCGCCTCGCTGTCCCCGCAGTGGTGATGTTTTACACCAGGTACGCATTTGAGGCTGAGTCGACCTAGGGGAGTCACATGACCGCTACACCCCCCCCCCCCCCACACAGAAAAACACGTGTTCTTATTCCCCATTCAGGTTCCCGTTATCACATCGCCAATAGAGACATTTACACGCGGAGATTCGTATTTCTGTTTATTTACTGATAGTTTTAGTGGCAGCAATCGATGGGCGTCTGGAATTATGAATATCGATGCCCTTTTCTCTGCCTCTCGCACCCCCCCACCCTCCTCTCCTCTCTCGCTCCTGTCTCGCGATTTCTCTCCCTCTGCTTAAGACGCGGCTCCGGCGGGAGCACGCCATGTACCACACACATGTCGGTGATGTGCACGTCTTCTTCGAACGCTGGGGAGCGGAAAGGCCCCTCTCTGCACCAGCGTGGACGGCACCCTCGTGGTGTTCACCTTCTGAAGCGCTCGCTCGTCACCGTGGCGTGCGCGATGACCACCACCACCACCACAACCACCACCACCACAACCACCACCACAACAACCACCACCACAACCACCACCACCACCACAACCACCACCACCACTCTTTCGTGTTGTGCGCGGTGCTTTTAGCGCCACAGCGCGTCGATTTGTAGCGTTTGTTTTCTTTTGTTTGCTGGTGACTTTGTGTGTTTCATATTGAAATCGCCTCCAGTGCTTTTGCTGCTGGCGGCAATAAAAGTTGTTTAAAAGTCAAAAAAAGTCTCCCTCCGACTCTCTCCCACTTTCTCTCTCTCTCTATCCCGTGATCCGAGCACATGCAGGAGCTGCGTTTGAAGCTGGAAGTGCGAGAGGACCCGTGCCGGATTTTCCCAGGAGCACGAGTAGCTACGCATGTAGCTACACGAGTAGCTACGGGCCCCGAACTTTCAAGGGCCCCGCGCTAAATGCTTTCGAGCTATCAATTCCGCTCTTTGATTCTTTCGGTAAAGTCACGTAGAAAGAAAATGAATTAAATAATAGAATACGACGTTTCGATTGTAACACAAGCAATCGTCATCAGGTAGAAGTAAGTTTGAGAGAAAGAGACAAAACACAGACACGGAGACACACACAGACAGACACACGAGCAGAGAGAGACACACACAGACACACACAGAGAGACTCACACAGAGACACACAGAGAGACACACAGAGAGAGAGACACACAACATAGACATACAGAGACACAGAGAGAGACACACAGAGAGAGAAACACAATATAGACACACAGAAACACACAGAGAGACACACAGAGAGAGAGACACACAACATAGACACACAGAGACACACAGAGAGACACACAGAGAGAGAGACACACACATAGACACACAGAAACACAGAGAGAGAGAGAGAGAGACACACAACATAGACACACAGAGACACAGAGAGAGAGAGAGACACACAACATAGACACAGACACAGAGAGAGACACACAGAGAGAGAAACACAACATAGACACACAGAGACACACAGAGAGACACAGAGAGAGAGAGAGAGAGACACACAACATAGACACACAGAGACACAGAGAGAGACACACAGAGAGAGAAACACAACATAGACACACAGAAACACACAGAGAGACACAACACCGAGACACGCAGCCTTCTTTAGGGCCCAGCCTCACCACAAGTGTCACACCGGAGAACAACGCCAAGGGGCGATACGAGAAGAGCTCTACACCGTCTTGTCCTGTCCTTGGCCGCATGCCGTGCCCTCTCCCCACGACACGTTCGTCTGAGCAAATCTCTCTCGGTGACTTTTCTACACCACGTGGTTTTTTTGGCTCCCTCCCCACGAGAGGTTCGACTGACCAAATCTCTCTCGTGACGTTTCTTAACCACGTGTTTTTTTTTGGCCCTCTCCCCACGAGAGGTTCGTCTGACCAAAGCTCTCTCGGTGACGTTTCTTGACCACGTGGTTTTTTTGGCTCCCTCCCCACGAGAGGTTCGTCTGACCAAAGCTCTCTCGGTGACGTTTCTACACCACGTGATTTTTTTCTCCCTCTCCCCACGAGAGGTTCGTCGACCAAATCTCTCTCGGTGACTTTTCTTAACCCCGTGATTTTTTTGGCCCTCTCCGCACGAGAGGTTCGTCTGACCAAAGCTCTCTCGGTGACGTTTCTTAACCCCGTGATTTTTTTTGGCCCTCTCCTCACGAGAGGTTCGTCTGACCAAATCTCTCTCGGTGACGTTTCTTAACCACGTGGTTTTTTTTGGCCCTCTCCCCACGAGAGGTTCATCTGACCAAATCTCTCTCGGTGACGTCTCTTGACCACGTGGTTTTTTTTGTCCCTCTCCGCACGAGAGGTTCGTCTGACCAAATCTCTCTCGGTGACTTTTCTTAACCCGTGATTTTTTTGGCCTCTCGCACGAGAGGTTCGTCTGACCAAATCTCTCTCGTGACGTCTCTTCACCACGTGATTTTTTGGCCCTCTCCGCACGAGAGGTTCGTCTGACCAAATCTCTACGTGCTGCGTCAAGGCGCTGCGCGTTCAGGACCTGGCCAGACCTCTGAGACACAACTGTAGAAATCAATTCTCTCCCCTTATTGAGGCCCGCCCCCAGTGGTGGCAGATTTCCACGCCTCCGTAGTCAACGCTGCCGTGACCTCCAGCGGAGGTTAGCAGCGCACACTTGACGGTACCCTCGGCCGTGTAGCCCAGCCGAATCTCTCTAGGGGCACCGGGCTCTGCGTGCGTCCTGCGGTGCAGGGAAGATCTGGTCCTACCATACCTGGAGTGTCCGCGGCTTGACCGCAAGGTTCCGGCTTTTGGGTCCATTTTCAGGAAACTGGGAGGTGCCCTTTTACAAAAGCAGTTTCATAGACGGGGGGGGGGAGGTGCATCACTGGCTACTTAGCGCCACGATCTTGCAAACTTCGTTTGTACCCAGGCAAAGATGGCACAGTTTACACGACGGCTCGCTCTGCGGTGCCAATTTCGATGGAGCCTGCTCGAGGCACGGTCGCAGCTGGAGCCCGCGTGTACCACTCCAGTGCCCTACGTTACCACTCTAATGCCCACGTGTACCACTCCAATGCCACGTGTACCACTCCAATGATCACGTGTACCACTCCAATGATCACGTGTACCACTCCAATGCCCACGTGTACCACTCCAGTGTCCACGTGTACCACTCCGCGTGTCCACGTGTACCACTCCAGTGTCCACGTGTACCACTCCAATGCCCACGTGCGTGTACCACTCCAGTGTCCACGTGAACCACTCCAATGCCCACGTTACCAATGCACGTGTCACCAATGCCCACGTGTACCA
>MU249573.1:10508525-10526730 GCA_018977245.1 Lethenteron camtschaticum | reverse complement strand
TAGGTGTGTGTAGGTGTGTTTGTAGGTGTGTGTGTAGGTGTGTGTGTGTGTAGGTGTGTGTGTGTGTGTAGGTGTGTGTGTAGGCGTGTGTGTAGGTGTGTGTGTGTGTAGGCGAGTGTGTAGGTGTGTGTGTGTAGGTGTGTGTGTAGGTGTGTGTGTAGGTGTGTGTGTAGGTGTGTGTGTTGTAGGTGTAGGTGTGTGTGTGTAGAGTGTGTTGTGTAGTGTGTGTGTTGTGTGTGTGTGTGTTGTAGGTGTGTGTTGTGNAGGTGTTGTGTAGGTGTGTGTAGTGTGTGTGTGTGTGTGTGTGTGTGTGNNTGTGTGTGTGNATGTGTGTGTGTTGTGTGTGTGNTNTTGTGTGNNTGTTGTGTGTGGACTGTGTGTGTAGTTGTGTGTGTGTNTGTTGTGTGTTGTGTGNGTGTGTTGTGTTGTGTGTGTGTTGTAGTGTGTGTAGGTGTGGTGTGTGTGTGTAGGTGTAGGTGTGTTAGGGTGTGTTAGGTGTGTGTGTAGGTGTTGTATGTGTGTGTGTGTTAGGTGTGTGGTTGTGTGTAGTGTGTAGGTGTGTGTGTGTGTAGGTGTTGTGTGTGTAGTGTGTGTGTGTGTAGGTGTGTGTGTAGGTGTGTGTGTGTAGGTGTGTGTGTGTAGGTGTGTAGGTGTTGTATGTGTTGNTGTGTGTGTGTAGGTGTGTGTGTAGGTGTGTGTGTGTAGGTGTTGTGTAGGAGTGTGTGTAGTGTGTGTGTGTAGGTGTTGTAGGTGTNTGTGTGTGGGTGTGTGTAGGGTGTGTGTGTAGGTGTAGGTGTGTGTGTGTGAACGAGGTGATGCGATAAGACCTGTGGACAATTTGAGCTTTTGGTTCAGGAGCTCACGCGCGCCATTGATTACCAGCGAAGATGATAATCCATTACCCGTGCCCGTGTCTGTACATCCCTCCGTCTCCACCACCATCACCACCACCACCTCCACCACCTACTCCATCACCACCACCACCACCACCAGCGCACCCATCCACCCACCCCTCCTCCCAACCCTCAACCCTAACTCTCCCCCCCCCACCACCATTTTTAAAAAATTGGAATTCCTTCATCATGTCGGTTTAGCTCCCCACACCACCGCTGGCACCACCAATCAGCACGGTTTGACTACGTACGGTGCGAAAGAAGTTCAACGTGATACATACTGCCCATAGGCTTACTGCCCATAGACACAACACTGCACCATAGTCTCAACACTGCCCATAGACTCAACACTGCCCAGAGGCTTACTGCCCATAGACACAACACTGCCCATAGACTCAACACTGCCCATAGACTCACCACTGCCCATATACTCAACACTGCACCATGACTCACACGCCCTAGACTCACACGCCCATAACTCAACACTGACATGACTCCACTGCCCATAGACTCAACACTGCCCATAGACTCACACTGCCCATAGACTCAACACTGCCCATAGACTCAACACTGCCCATAGACTCACCACTGCCCATATACTCAACACTGCACATAGACTCAACACTGCCATAGACTCACACTGCCCATAGACTCACCACTGCCCATAGACCAACACTGCACCATAGACTCAACACTGCCCATAGACTCAACACTGCCCATAGACTCACCACTGCCATAGACTCAACACTGCCCATAGACTCACACTGCCATAGACTCAACACTGCCCATAGACTCAACACTGCCCATAGAATCAACACTGCACCATAGACTCAACACTGCCCATAGATCAACACTGCCCATAGACTCAACACTGCCCATAGACTCAACACTGCCCATAGACTCAACACTGCTCATAGACTCAACACTGCCCATAGACTCAACACTGCCCATAGACTCAACACTGCCATAGACTCAACACTGCTCATAGACTCAACACTGCTCATAGACTCAACACTGCCCATAGACCAACACTGCCCATAGACTCAACACTGCCCATAGACTCACACTGCCCATAGACTCAACACTGCCCATAGACTCAACACTGCCCATAGACTCAACACTGCCCATAGATTCAACACTGCCCATAGACTCAACACTGCCCATAGTCTCAACACTGCACCCTCACACTCACCACTCACACACACACGAACAATGACAAAGATCCCCCGTGTAGCCTTCACAGACTGTTGGCGCAAGCGCTGTTAGCGAGCACCTATGCAGTCCCGCACGGCACACGAAGTGGTTGGGGTGACCAGCACCACGCCCGGCCGCCTTTGTCTCCCCCGGTGGCGATGTTCACCACGCACCGCGCCAGGTTGCTCGTGTTGAGGCTGAGTCGACCTAGGGGAGGCCACCGTTCACCAAGCAACGTGAGATGAGAGTGGGATTTGGGGGGGTACCCTTTTCAGATGTTTTTATTCACCGGCCAAAAAGAAATCATCGCGGTTAATTACCTCTGCTGTAATGTAAGGAAAAGATTTATATATGTAATGCGAGGCAGGGCTAAATCACTCGCTGGCCATTAGCGGGTTGATTGGTCTCAGCCCCCCACCCCTCACCCCCCCCTCCCCACCAATCACCACCCCAGCCCCCACCTCTAGGGTGACGTGAATATAATAATTGATTTCCATTCAAAGCTTTCGTGACTGCAGGGATTCATAGTCTTGGTTCTGTCGGTGATGTGACGTAGAAGGGAAATAATAAAATAAAATAAAAAATTCATAAAATAAAGATAAATTTTTTTATTTTTATTTCCCTTCTACGTGACTTTACCGAAATAACCAAGAATATGATAATATCATATAATTGGTTTTTAACCCTTTTATCTGGCAACAAAACTGACACCTTTTTTTGCAAGGAGTCATGTTTGCATTGACCACAATACCTGCAGTCGGAATGCAAACAAAAACACAACGCTGATAAGGTATGCACTGTCCTTGAAGTTGATTGGTCCACACCCGAGACAGCTTTCCTTAGAGCCTAGTCTCACATGGTGATGGACCAGATGACGCCAAAAGGCGCACAACTCAAAGACAATGCACCATCAGAGTATGAGAGCTCGGGGTGAAGCATTTACACCATTGGAACCTCATTTGCCAGTAGCAAAATATTAAAATTGTTTTTTTACCATTTTATCTGGAAACAAACTGACACCTTTTCAATTTTCAATTTCAAGCACAGTGCATACATGATCAGAGTTGTGTTTTTTGTTTGCATTTCGACCGCAGGTATTGTGGTCAATGCAAACATGACTCCTTGTAAAAAAAGGTGTCAGTTTTGTTGCCGTGATAATATCAGTTCATACGTCGTGTGTCAGCGTGAAGACGACTTTCTTACGCTTATCGAGGCTTTCAGTCAGCATCTGGCGAAGACCCCCGGGGGGGTTAGGGCTGCACGATGGAATGTGGGGGGGGGGGGACAATATCACTCCCGTCCGCCTTTGTCTTCCCCATTGGCGATGTTTTTACACACAGCACCCAGGTATTCATTTGAGGCTGAGTCGACCTACGGGGAGGCCCAGGACCCCCGTTTAGCCATAACAAAACTTAATCTGAATCTGAATGTGTCAAGAAAAAAAAATCATACCGGAGGAATCCGATGAGCTGTAAAGCTCTTTGCCCCCCCCCCCCNACCGATGTGTTGGAGGCAAGCGTAGGTTGCAGAGACGATGCCGTGGAGGCGAGGCTGCGTTGGCCAATCAGTTACAGCGACAATAGATTTATAATCATCATCATATTATCATACTGGTAGGAACCTCCTGGTTACACCAGCCCACAGGAGATTATTCTGTCCGTCCGTCCGTCGTGCATCCAAAAATGGGAGGGGTGGGGCTGGGTGGGAGGGTGGGGCTGGGTGGGGAGGGTGGGGCTGGGTGGGGAGGGGCTGGGTGGAGAGGGGAGGGCTGGGTGGGGAGGGGAGGTGGGGAGGGCTGGGTGGGGAAGGTGGGAGGGGCTGGGTGGGGAAGGTGGGGAGGGCTGGGTGGGGAGGGTGGGGCTGGGTGGGGGGTGGGAGGGGTGGGGCTGGGTGGGGAGGGGCTGGTCACCCGTGGTGCCCTTATACAACTCAACGTTCAACCTACTCACGCCGGCTTGTGCCCGCCCTCACAGTCGGGCATATTTGCGGAATACACCACGCCGCCGTTGACCCTGGCCATTGACCGAGCAACCCAACGTTCCTACCAGCTCCCTGCGCAGCAGGAGGAGTAACGTGTTTGTGGCTTGTGTGCATTGCCCTGGTGCTGTCCGCATTCATGGCCTGCTTCTCTGGTGTAACACCGGCGCAGAGACGAGGCTATGGAGGAGGTTGTAGCTCTGGTGTGTGTAGGCAAATCAGTTTACAAGAAGAATGCGTGCATTAGTATTATCATCATCATCATTAGCATCCATCATCGTAGTCCAAGCGTCCTTGTTTACAAGCGTTCCACAATCACGATGATGCCTTGTGGTGATGGTGGATGTCTATTTGGTGTTTGAGCAGCTTAATACCCTCCCTCCAGAGAGAGAGAGACACGCAAACTCCGAATATACAGCAGTAGGCATTGTCAGTCAGGCTCTGGATCGAACCCACGACCTACTGTGTACCAGGCGAGGTAGTTAACATCTCCTAGCCACCGTGATGATGATGATGATGAGAGAGACACGCAAACTCCAAATATACAGCAGCAGGCATCGTCAGGGTCGGGATCGAACCCACGACCTGTATGCCAGGCGAGGTAGTCAACATCTCCTAGCCACCGTGATGATGATGAGAGAGAGAGAGACACGCAAACTCCAAATATACAGCAGCAGCAGGCATCGTCAGGGTCGGGATCGAACCCACGACCTCCTGTGTACCAGGCGAGGTAGTTAACATTTCCTCGCCACCGTGGCGCCCGATAATTATTTGGTGTCCGGTATAAAAATTTACAAATGGATTGGACTCGCGATAAATACATCACACTCACTACCATCACACACGACGCTTATTATGTTGATCGTTTCAATATCAGGGATAGAGGTCTCATTAGCCTCTGGGGTTATCCGACTGTGATGGTGATGATGGTGGTGATTATGCTACCAGATGAAGGTGATGATAATGGTGATGATGGTGGTGATGATGATGGCAATGATGATGGTGGTGATGATGATAATGGTGGTGATGATGATGATGATAATGGTAATGATGGTGATTATGATGATGGTGGTGGTGATGATGATGAAGATGGTGGTGATGATGGTCATGATGATGGTGGTGGTGGTGATGATGATGGTAGTGATGGTGATGATGTTGATGATGATGGTGATGAAGATGGTGGTGATGATGGTGATGATGATGGTAGTGATGGTGATGATGATGTTGATGATGATGGTGATGAAGATGGTGGTGATGATGGTGATGATGATGGTGATGATGATGATGGCGATGATGATGGTGATGATGATGGTGGTGATGATGATAATGGTGGTGATGATGATGATGATGCTAATGGTAATGATGGTGATTATGATGATGGTGGTGGTGATGATGATGGTAGTGATGGTGATGATGATGATGTTGATGATGATGGTGATGAAGATGGTGGTGATGATGGGGATGATGATGGTGGTGATGATGATGGTAGTGATGATGATAATGGTGGTGGTGATGGTGGTGGCGGTGTTGGTAGTGGTGTTGATGGTGGTGGTGGTGGTGTTGGTGGTGACATCTTCTGTCTCAAATGATTTGGTGACCGGTATGAATTCAACAATTACCTAAAGATAAAACACGCGAGAGACAGGGAGAGACACAGAGAGATACAGGGAGAGAGAGACACACACAGGGAGAGAGACACACACAGGGAAACAGACAGAGAGACACACACAGGGAGAGAGAGAGAGGCAGGGAGACAGACAGAGAGACAGGGAGAGAGAGACACACAGGGAGAGAGAGACACACATAGGAAGAGAGAGAGACAGGGAGACACATAGGGAGACAGAGAGACACACAGGGAGAGACACATAGGGAGACAGAGAGACACACAGGGAGAGACACATAGGGAGACAGAGAGACACACAGGGAGAGACACACAGGGAGACAGAGAGACAGAGAGAGGGTAAGAGAGAGAGGAGGGAGATAATTTCCAACGCCTCTGAGCTCACCAGCCAAACGGCTTTACCAATTACTTATTTTAAATATATTTATTTTTTATTCTAATAATTATAACAACAACCCCAATAGGACGACGTTTTTTCTTTATCTGCGCCTTCTCCCGTTAATTTGAGGCTTTCATTGGTGAGCGTTGGAGCGATGTTTTTTGTTGGGGGTGGTGGTGGTGGCGGTTATCTTGAAAAAGCAACGCGTAGTTTCATCATGATGCTAACTCGGTCCCTCTGCCGATGTTGTTGTTTTGCTCTTATAGGTGGAAGAGGAGGTGAAGGAAAAGGAGGAGGTGGTGGTGGAGGTGGAGGAGGTGGTAGAGTTGGAGGAGGAGGATGTAGTGGTAGAGGAGGAGGTGGAGGAGGTGGTGGTGGAGGTGGTGGTGGAGAATGTGGTGGAGAATGTGGTGGAGTTGGAGGAGGTGGTGGAGGTGGAGGAGGAGGTGGAGGAGGTGGTGGTGGTGGTGGTGGAGGAGGTGGTGGAGAATATGGTGGAGGAGATAGTGGTGGAGGAGGTTGTGGAAGGAGTGAAGGAGGTGGAGGAGGTGGTGGAGGAGGTGGTGGATGTGGTGGAGGTGAAGGAGGAGGTGGTGGTGGTGGTGGAGGAGGAGGTGGTGGAAGGAGTGGCGGAGGAGATGGTGGAGGAGGTGGTGGTGGTGATGGAGGAGGTAGTAGAAAACGTGGTGGAGGTAGTGGATGTGGTGGAGGTGGAGGAGATAGTGGTGGAGGAGGTTATGGAAGGAGTGGAGGAGGTGGTAGAGGTGGTGGAAGAGGTGGTGGTGGAGGAGGAGGAGGATGTGGTGGTGGAGAAAGTGGAGGAGGTGGTGGTGGTGGTGGATGTGGTGGAGGTGAAGGAGGAGGTGGTGGTGGAAGGAGTGGAGGAGGTGGTGGAGGTGGTGGAAGAGGTGGTGGGGGTGGTGGAGAAGGAGGAGGATATGGTGGTGGAGAAAGTGGAGGAGGTGGTGGAGGTGGTGGAGGTGGTGGAGGAGGAGGTGGTGGAAGGAGTGGAGGAGGTGGTGGTGGTGGAGGAGGAGGTAGTGGAAAAAGTGGAGGAGGTGGTGGAGGTGGTGGTGGTGGTGGTGGAGGAGGAGATGGTGGAAGGAGTGGAGGAGATTGTGGTGGTGGTGGAAGGAGTGGAGGAGGCATGTCAAAGCCAGGAGGTGCGGCGATGGTTTCCTGCTGACAGATCAAAGCTGACGATGAATGATCGAGTGAAGCCGCCGCCGCTTTCACTGTGGTGCACAACCACAAATAACAATTTAAAAAAATATGAAAATTAAACAAAAAACGCAACACTTCACTCCCTATAAAGAGGGCCCCATTGTTCCGAAATAGGTGCCAATGTAAAGATCCTCTTCTTTTAAACGCCGCAGTCTTTTTGACAGATGTGGTGATGCGTCTTGTTGTTGTTGTTGTTATTGGTTTTTGTTTAGTTACAGCTGCTGCAGATGATGACTGACGCCAGCTGTATATTTGGAGTTTGCGTGTCTCGCTCTCTCATCATCATCCTCCCGGTGGCTAGGAGATGTTAACTACCTCGCCTGGTATACAGGAGGTCGTGGGTTCGATCCCGGACCCTGACGACGCCTGCTGCTGTACATTTAGAGTTTGCGTGTCTCTCGCTCATCATTATCACGATGGCTAAGGGATGTTAACTACCTCGCCTGGTGTACAGGAGGTCGTGGGTTCGATCCCGGACCCTGACGATGCCTGCTGATGTATATTGGAGTTTGCGTGTCTCTCTCTCATCATCATCATCACGGTGGCTAGGAGATGTTAACTACCTCGCCTGGTGTACAGGAGTCGTGGGTTCGATCCCGATCCTGACAATGCCTGCTGTGTATTGGAGTTTGCGTGTCTCTCTCTCTCCCGTAGTCGCGTGATTATTTTTTTAGAATCATCAAAATATTAATTTAAATGCATCATGTATATCTCACAGACCCCCTCCCCCACGCACCCCCACGGCGCGTCCAGAGATCATAGCATCATCATCATCAGCAGTAGCAGCAGGGGCTGGGCACACGGAGAATTTAAAAAAGAAACTGAGAAAAATCCACGATGCAATTTATAACCGTGAGCGAAAAAAGACGGGTTAACCTTTAAATCGACTAATTAGGAAGTGCATTAATGGATAATAAATTAAACACGGAGCCGTGAGTTCCGTCCGTGTGTGTGTAACTCAAAACGTAAATATTATACGTATATTTGGCGTCTCTTCGCTGGCCTATCGGCCCTGTACGGCCTCAGAGCCTCCTAGGGATGAAGAATCAGTTTGAGGCTGAGTCGACCTAGGGAGGCCCAGGACCGGTTCAGATAATCATCACCGGTGTTGGCCGTGAGCGGGAATCGAACCCGGGTCGCCAGGTTCGTAGCGCAGCGTGCTAACCACTACACCACCGCTCCCCACACACACACACTCACACACACTCACACACTCACACACCTACTCACACACTCACAACACACTCACACACTCACTCACCACTCACACCTCACACACCACTCACACACTCACTCACACACCACTCACACACACACTCACCACTCACACACTCACACACTCACACACCGACTCACACACTCACTCACACACCTACTCACACACTCACACACACACTCACACACTAACACACACACAGACACACACACCACACCTACTCACACACTCACACACCTCCTCACACACTCACACACCTACTCACACACTCACACACTCACACACCTACTCACACACTCACCTACTCACACACACACCTACTCACACACTCACACACTCACTCCACACACACTCACACACTCACTCACACACTCACACACTCACACACCGACTCACACACTCACTCACACACCTACTCACACACTCACACACACACTCACACACTAACACACACACACACACACACCTACTCACACACTCACACACCTCCTCACACACTCACACACCTACTCACACACTCACACACTCACACACCTACTCACACACTCACACACCTACTCACACACACACTCACACACACACTCACACACTTACTCACACACTCACATACCTATTCACACACTCACACACCTACTCACACACTCACACACTCACCCACCTACTCACACACTCACACACTTACTCACACACTCACACACTTACTCACACACTCACACACTCACACACTCACTCACCTACTCACTCACACACTTACACACCTACTCACACACCTACTCACACACTCGCACACCTACTCACACACTCACACACCTACTCACACACTCACACACCTACTCACACACTTACACACTCACACACCTACTCAACACTCACACACCCACTCACACACTCACACACTCAGCCACCTACTCACACACTCACACACTCACTCACACACTCGCACACCTACTCACACACCTACTCACACACTCACAAACTCACTCACACAAACACTCACACACTCACACACACACTCACTTACACACTCACTCACACACTCACTCACACTCACACACCTACTCACACACTCACACGCCTACTCACACATTCACACACCTACTCATACACTCACACACCTACTCATACACTCACACACTCACACACACACACCTACTCACACACACACTCACACACACCTACTCACACACCTATTAAAAGGTTACACGCAGATGGATGTTCGCCCTCTCGCTTCTCCATTCAACATTCAGCATTTAACCAACTCCCACGCAGCGAATCGGGCAACCGATAAGCGAGGCGCCTGCAGCCGACACAGCAGGAAACTTGCCCGATAGTTTTGCCCAATTATAACCCGTTTGGGTTGTGGTGGTTCAGAGTGGGTGGGTGGGTGGGTGAATGGGTGGGTGGGTGAATGGGTGGGTGGTGGTTGGGTGGGTGGGTGGGTGAGTGAGGGTGAATGGGTGGGTGGGTGAATGGGTGGGTGGGTGAGTGAGTGGNTGGGTGAGTGAATGGGTGGTGGGTGGGTGAATGGGTGGGTCGGTCGGTGAATGGGTGGGTGAGCGGGTGGGTGAGTGGGTGGTGGGTGATTGGGTGAATGGTGGGTGAGCGAGGGGGTGAGCGGGTGGGTGAGTGATTGGGTGGGTGAATGGGTGGGTGAGTTGATGGATGGATGGGTGGGTGAGTGGGTGGGTGAGTGGTGGGTGAGTGGGTGGGTGGGTGAATGGGTGGGTGGGTGGGTGAGTGAGTGAGTGGGTGGGTGGGTGGATGGGTGGGTGGGTGAATGGGTGGGTGGGTGGTGAATGTGTGATTGGGTGGGTGAATGGGTGGGTGGGTGAATGGGTGGGTGGGTGGGTGAGTGGGTGGGTGAATGGNTGGGTGAATGGGTGGTGGTGAATGGGTGAGTGGGTGGGTGAGTGGGTGGATGAGCGGGTGGGTGGGTGAGTGGGTGGGTGGGTGGAGTAGGTGGTGGGAGATTGGGTGGATGGGTGGGTGAGTTAGTGGGTGAGCGGGTGGGTGGGTGAGGGGTGAGCGGGTGGGTGAGTGTGTGGGTGGGTGGGTGAGTGGGTGGGTGAGCGTGTGGGTGGGTTAGTGGGTGGGTGAGTGAGTAGGTGGGTGAATGGTTGGGAGAGTGGATGGGTGGGTGGGTGAGTGAATGGGTGGGTGGGTGAGTGGGTGGGTGAGTGAGTAGGTGGGTGAATGGATGGGAGAGTGGATGGGTGGGTGGGTGAGTGGATGGGTGGGTGGGTGAGTGGATGAGTGGGTGGGTGAGGAGTGAGTGGGTTGGTGAGTGAGTAGGTGGGTGAATGGTGGGAGAGTGGATGGGTGGGTGGTGAGTGGTGGGTGAATGGGTGGGTGAGTGGATGGATGGGTGGGTGAGTGGGTGGGTTAGTGGTGGGTGAGTGAGTGGGTGAATGGGTGGGTGAGTTGATGGATGGGTGGGTGAGTGGGTGGGTGGGTTATCGGTGTGGGTGAGCGGGTGGGTGAGGAGTGGGTGGGTGAGTGGGTGGGTGAGTGGGTGGAGTGAGTAGGTGATTAGAGTGTGTGGTGGAGTAGGTGGGTGAATGGGTGGTGGGTGTGAGTGGGTGAGTGGGTGGGTGGGTGGTGGGTGGGTGGGTAAGTGAGTGGTGGAGGGTGGATGGGTGGGTGAGTGAGCGAGGGGTGACTGGTGTGTGAGTACGTCGTGGGTGAGTGGGTTGATGGGTAGGTGGGTGAGTGAGTGGATGAGCAAGTGAGTGGGTGGTTGCGTAGCGAGCAGCAGCTACGAGGCAAGGCGTCNGTGTGGCCAGCCCACGCCGACCGCTGCTCCCGTGGCGACGTTTACACCTGGTGCTAGGATCATTCAAGGCCGAGGCGACCTGAGGGAGGCCCGCCCACCGGTGCAGATGATCGTCACGGTGTTGATGTTGGGGCCATTTGCTCCCGAGACGCCCTACACCGCGGTGGCCGATACACCTCCCTGGTGTACAGACGCATCCAG
The DNA here is from genome assembly GCA_018977245.1 of Lethenteron camtschaticum. Taxonomy (NCBI): domain Eukaryota; kingdom Metazoa; phylum Chordata; class Hyperoartia; order Petromyzontiformes; family Petromyzontidae; genus Lethenteron; species Lethenteron camtschaticum. The sequence goes on along the minus strand of MU249573.1, from coordinate 10,515,252 downwards.
ACCCTGACACCTGCTGCTGTATATTGGAGTTTGTGTCTCCTCTTCTCATCATCACGGTGGCTAGGCGATGTTGACTACCTCGCCTGGTGTACAGGGTCGTGGTCATCCCGACCCTGACGCCTGCTGTATATGAGTTTGCGGTCTCTCTCTCTCATCATCATCACGGTGCCGAGATGTTGACTACCTCGCCTGGTGTACAGGAGGTCGTGGGTTCGATCCCGACCCTGACGCCTGCTGTGAAGTCGTTTATTTGGAGTTTGCGTCTCTCTCTCTNATCATCATCACGGTGGCTAGGTGTTAACTACCTCGCCTGGTGTACAGAGGTCGTGGGTTCAGACCCTGACACCTGCTGNTGTATATTTGGAGTTTGCGTGTCTCTCTTCATCTCACCGTGGTAGGGTGGACTACTCGCCTGGTCTACAGAGGTTTCGATCCCTATTTAGAATCAACGTCACTACGCGTTTAGAGTATTTGGTTGCTGCTATAAATGTCACATGATGATGAGCTAAGATCGTTTATTTAAAAACAGCGACATCGTTCAGTGGGCCTTACCTGGTAAAGTAAAAAAGCACTAATTGTGTAAAATACATTTTATTTAATTTTATTTACTTAAATTTCATTTTATTTCTACATACGTGACTTCACCGAAAAAAAACAACGAGTCTAATTATGCATTCACGAAAGCTTCAATTCTAGATTAATAATTGCGTCGTTTTAGTTTAGGTCAAACACGGTGGTACAACGCATGCGGGCATCTCCTGTACTCAGATCACAGAAGAGATATCAGCAAGCAAGTGTGAGCCGTGTACGTTTAAAATCATTACAATTTAAAACGCATTCGTTTAGAACTTATAACCATGGTGCTTTCGGTAAAGCCACGTAGATATAAATAAAAGTAATAAAATAAAATTAAAAATTAATCACATCAAATGCAAAATAATTAAATAAAATAAAAATAATAAATCAAAATAAAACAAAATAATTTTTTTACAAATTAAAATACAAATAATAATAGAACAAAATCACAACTTTATAAATAATAAAATTAGAAATAATAAATAATGAACATTTTTATAAATATTAAACAGAAAATTACAAAAATAAGATTAAATAAAAAAAGTCTAATAATACATTGAAAATAATAAAAGCAGAAAAGCCAAAATTTTAACAAATCGCCACCACCACCCCCCGTCATCATCACCTCTACCAACCGACTCCTGCGGCCGTCTGGAACGCTCTTCCCTTCCGATATTCAGAAACCACCGGGAGCTCTGCGCTTTTAAATCATCGTCGAGATGATCGACAAACTCATTGCCTTGTAACTGCATAGGTACGGCGCGAAAGAAGTCCGAGAAATCATGCGCCCGGCAGTCGACAGCGTGCGTCTCACAAGAGCAGCTGCAACTTGAAGAGGGAGCGGCGAGTGGGAGGAGGAAAGTTGGTTTGGCCGTGGAGTTGCAAAACGTCCAAAAGCCCCACGCACATTTCTGCTGAGGCGGTGGAACTCAGCCGTAGAAGTTGTTTAGAAACTTCCCCTCCACCCAACCCCTCCCCCAAACCCCTCCCTCCCTCCCAACCCCCGCCCTCCACCCGACCCCGCCCCTCGCCCCCCAACCCCCGCCCCTCCCCCGCGCCCCCCCCCCGCCCCCACTGCTACGAGCTTCTCGCTCGACCAAATCCGCTCATTTCAGGGCTCCATGCATCTGGAGTCTTTCCAAACAGTGGTGTGGTGGTGGTAGTGGTGGTGGTAGTGGTGGTGGTGGTGACCGTGGTGGTGGTGACAGTGGTGGTAGTGGTGGTGGTAGTGGTGGTAGTGGTGGTGACAGTGGTGGTGGTGGTGGTGACAGTGGTGGTGGTAGTGGTAGTGGTGGTGGTGGTGGTAGTGGTGGTGGTGGTAGTGGTGTGGTGNCAGTGGTGGTGGTGGTGGTAGTGGTGGTGGTGACAGTGGTGGTGGTAGTGGTGGTGGTGACAGTGGTGGTAGTGGTGACAGTGGTGGTGGCAGTGGTGGTGGTGGTGGTAGTGGTGGTGGTAGTGGTGGTGGTAGTGGTGGTGGTAGTGGTGGTGGTGGTGGTGGTGGTGTGGTAGTGGTGGTAGTGGTGGTGTGGTAGTGGTGGTGGTGGTGGTGACAGTGGTGGTGGTGACGGTGGTAGTGGTAGTGGTGGTAGTGGTGACAGTGGTGGTGGCAGTGGTGGTGGTGGTGGTAGTGGTGGTGGTGGTGGTGGTAGTGGTGGTGGTGGTAGTGGTGGTCGTAGTGGTGGTGGTGGTGGTAGTGACAGTGGTGGTAGTGGTGGTGGTGGTGGCAGTGGTGGTGGCAGTGGTGGTGGTGGTGGTAGTGGTGGTGGTAGTGGTGGTGGTTGGTAGTGGTGGTGGTGGTAGTGGTAGTGGTGTGGTGGTGGNAGTGGTGGTGGTGGTAGTGGTGGTGGTGGTGGTTAGTGGTGGTGGTGGTAGTGGTGGTGGTGGTAGTGGTGGTGGTGGTGGTGGTGGTGGTGGTGGTGGTGGTAGTGGTGGTGGTGGTAGTGGTGGTGGTGGTAGTGGTGGTGGTGGCGGTAGTGGTGGTGGTGGTGGCAGTGGTGGTGGTGGTGGTGGCAGTGGTGGTGGTAGTGGCAGTGGTGATGGTGGTGACAGTGGTGACAGTGGTGGTGGTGGTGGTGACAGTGGTGGTGGTGGTGGTGGCAGTGGTGGCAGTGGTGGCAGTGGTGGCAGTGGTGATGGTGGTGACAGTGGTGGTGGTGGTGGCAGTGGTGGTGGTGGCAGTGGTGGTGGTGGTGGCAGTGGTGACAGTGGTGGTGGTGGTGACAGTGGTGGTGGTGGTGGTGACAGTGGTGGTGGTGGTGGCGGTGGTGGTGGTGGTGGCAGTGGTGGTGGTGACAGTGGTGGTGACAGTGGTGGTGGTGGTGGTGACAGTGGTGGTGGCGGTGGCAGTGGTGGTGGTAGTGACATGGTGGTGGTGATGGTGGTCGTGGTGGTGGTGACAGTGGTGGTGGTGGTAGTGGTGGTGGTGACAGTGGTGGTGGTGGTCGTGGTGGTGGTGACAGTGGTGATGGTGGTAGTGGTGGTGGCAGTGGTGGTGGTGGTGGTGACAGTGGTGGTGGTAGTGGTGGTGGTGGTGGTGGTGACAGTGGTGGTGGTGGCAGTGGTGGTGGTAGTGGCAGTGGTGGTGGTGGCAGTGGTGGTGGTGGTGACAGTGGTGGTGGTGACAGTGGTGGTGGTGACAGTGGTGGTGGTGGTGACAGTGGTGGTGGTGGTAGTGGTGGTAGTGACAGTGGTGGTGGTGGTGGTGGTAGTGGTGGTGGTGACAGTGGTGGCAGTGGTGGTGGTGGTGACAGTGGTGGTGGTGGCAGTGGTGACAGTGGTGGTGGTGACAGTGGTGGTGGTGGTGACAGTGGTGGTGGTAGTGGTGGTAGTGACAGTGGTGGTGGTGGTGGTAGTGGTGGTGGTGACAGTGGTGGTGGTGGTGGTGACAGTGGTGGTGGTGACAGTGGTGGTGGTGGTAGTGGTGGTGACGGTGGTGGTGGTGGTGGTGACAGTGGTGGTGGTGGTGGTGACAGTGGTGGTGGTGGTAGTGGTGGTAGTGACAGTGGTGATGGCCACTGAGTTTATTTTTTTCAGAAGCGACCTGACAACCAATGGTAGCTCAACGAAGTGGCCTTATCATTATCATCATCACGCGGAAAATTGATAGCAGAAGCCAAATGCTCAAAACGTGCGGTGACGTTGATTCAAAATTGCGGAGGCAAAAAAAACCGCAGAAAAATCCACGCGACCCACGGGGAGAGAGAGAGAGACACCACAAACTCCAAATATACAGCAGCAGCAGCAGGCGCCAGGGGTCGTGATCGAACCCACGTCCTCCTGTGCACCAGGCGAGGGAGTTAACATCTCCTAGCCACCGTGATGATGATGATGAGAGAGAGACACGCAAACTCCAAATATACAGCAGCAGCAGGCGCCAGGGTCGTGATCGAACCCACGACCTCCTGTGCACCAGGTGAGGGAGTTAACATCTCCTGGCCACCGTGATGATGATGATGAGAGAGAAAGACACGCAAACTCCAAATATACAGCAGCAGCAGCGCCAGGGGTCGTGATCGAACCCACGACCTCCTGTGTACCAGGCGAGGGAGTTAACATCTCCTGGCCACCGTGATGATGATGAGAGACACGCAAACTCCAAATATACAGCAGCAGCAGGCGCCAGGGGTAGTGATCGAACCCACGACCTCCTGTGCACCAGGCGAGGGAGTTAACATCTCCTGGCCACCGTAATGATGATGAGAGACACGCAAACTCCAAATATACAGCAGCAGCAGCAGGCGTCAGGGTCGTGATCGAACCCACGACCTCCTGTGTACCAGGCGAGGTAGTTAACATCTCCTAGCCACCGTGATGATGATGATGAGAGAGAGGCACGCAAACTCCAAATATACAGCAGCAGCAGCAGGCGCCAGGGGTCGTGATCGAACCCACGACCTCCTGTGCACCAGGCGAGGTAGTTAACATCTCCTGGTCACCGCGGCGGAATGACTGCGCGCGTCGTAAGGTCGCGATAAGGCGCGGAGAGCCGATGGGGAGGAGGAGGGGGCAGTGGTCATTTAACGGCACAACGGCGTTTAATAATAGGGAGGGAGGAGAGGGAGGAGAGGGGGAGAGCGTACTTGCTCCGGCAGTACATCTACTAAAATTGGAACGATACAGAGAAGATTAGCATGGCCCTTGCGCAAGGATGACACGCAAATTCGAGGGGAGGGAGGGAGAGGGAGAGAGAGGGAGGGAGGAGAGAGATGAGAGGGAGGAGAGGGAGGGGATGGAGGGATGAGAGGGAGGAGAGGGAGGGAGGGGAGGGAGGAGAGGGGGGAGGGAGGGAGGGGTGTAGGGAGAGGAGGGATGGAGGAGAGAGGGAGGGGAGGGTATGAGGGAGGGGAGGGAGGGAGGGAGGAGAGGGAGGGGAGGGAGGGAGGAGAGGGAGGGAGGGAGGGAGGGGAGGGGAGGGAGGGAGGAGAGGGAGGGAGGAGAGGGAGGCGAGGGGAGGGAGGGAGGAGAGGGAGGGAGGGGAGGGAGGGGAGGAGAGGGAGGGAGGAGAGGGAGGGAGGAGAGGGAGGGGAGGGAGGGAGGGAGGGAGGAGGGAGGGAGGGGAGGGAGAGGGAGGGAGGGAGGGGAGGGAGAGGGAGGGAGGGGAGGGAGGAGGGAGGGAGGGGAGGGTATGAGGGAGGGAGGGAGGGAGGGAGGAGAGGGAGGGAGGGGAGGGGGGGAGGGGAGGGAGGGGAGGGAGGGAGGGAGAGGGAGGGAGGGGAGGNAGGGAGGGAGGGGAGGGAGGGGAGGGTATGAGGGAGGGAGGGGAGGGAGGAGGGAGGGGAGTGGGAGGGAGGAGAGGGAGGGAGGAGAGGGGGGAGGGGAGGGACTGAGGAGAGAGGGAGGAGAGGGGAGGGGGGGAGGGAGGGAGGGGTAGGAGGGAGGGAGGGGAGGGGGAGGCTGTGACAGCCGCTCACGAGCGAGTTTGTTTGTTTGTTAGCGAAGTGTTGGAGAGCAGCAGCAGCAGCGGAGATCGAGAAACTTGCCACGGGGGTGGGAGGGAGGGGCAGGTGGGGGTGGGAGGGCAGGTGGGGGTGGGAGGGGGGGGCAGGTGGGGTGGGAGGGCAGGTGGGGGTGGGAGGGGGGGGCAGATGGGGGTGGGAGGGCAGGTGGGGGTGGGAGGGCAGGTGGGGGTGGGAGGGGGGGGGCAGGTGGGGGTGGGAGGGCAGGTGGGGGTGGGAGGGCAGGTGGGGGTGGGAGGGCAGGTGGGGTGGGAGGGGGGTGGGCAGGTGGGGGTGGAGGGCAGGTGGGGGTGGGAGGGCAGGTGGGGGTGGGAGGGGCGGAGGGCAGGTGGGGGTGGGAGGGCAGGTGGGGGTGGTTCTGAGATTTTAAAGCTTCTAAAATGGGGCACCGCCTTCATCGTCAGAGTAATGACACTAATGGCGCAGTCATTCTGCGATCTCGTGCACAACGACACAAAATCGGTAGTTGGTGATGGTGGTGGTAATGGTGGTGGTGATGGTGATGGTGGTGATGGTGGTAGTGATGGTGGCGGTGGTGATGATGGTGGTGGTGATGGTGGTTGTGATGGTGATAGTTGTTGATGATGATTGTGGTGATGATGGTGGTGATGGTGGCGGTGGTGATGGTGGTGGTGATGGTGGTGGTGATGGTGGTGATGGTGGTGGTGATGGTGGTGGTGGTGATGGTGGTGGTGGTGATGGTGATGGTGGTGATGGTGGTGGTGATGGTGGTTGTGATGGTGGTGATGGTGGTGGTGGTGATGGTGATGGTGTAGTTGATGGTGGTGGTGATGATGGTGATGATGGTGGTGGTGATGGTGGTTGTGATGGTGATGGTGGTGGTGGTAGTGATGGTGGTGGTGATGATGGTGATGATGGTGGTGGTGATGGTGGTTGTGATGGTGATAGTGTTGATGATGATCGTGGTTATGACGGTGACGATGGTGGTGATGGTGGCGGTGGTGGTGATGGTGGTGGTGCGCGTGGCTTTAGAAACGACAACAACAACACACACTTGTATAACCGGCCACGTGAGTGTCAGGCCGGCCATAGAGGGGCTTCTTCTTCTTCTTGTTGGTCACGGCCACGAATTCCAATCAAAACGCCACGAGTCGTGGGGGGGGGGNAGGAGAGGGGGGGGCGATCGTGCACCTCCTCCTCCACCTCCTCCTACTTCTCCACCTCTGCCACCACCT